>OX579676.1:100463034-100825487 GCA_951230905.1 Cheilosia variabilis | reverse complement strand
CCGTATTTTATAAATCGATAACTAAAATAATCGCATTGGAATTACAGTCGAACCCGGATAATGTCACATCGCTTAATAGCACAACTCGTTTAATATCACACTAATGCGAAGCCAGTTGTCTTTTTTGTATAATATGTAGGGAAGTCGTCTTCAATGCAAAAGTGGGGTGTGTATGTACATTTACTTATGTCGATTGTCTTAATAAATATATATGTGACTTTTACTGTTTGTGACTTTCTCACAGTGAGATTGATACATACATATGCATATGCTGGACTTCCGTGTTTATTATAAATGCCTGAATGTATAAAAGTCACATCCCGCTTAAAGTCACAGCCCGCTTAAAGTCACATTATTTTGTTGCCCGTTTGATGTGATATTATGCGGGTTCGACTGTACTTGTCAATTCAATGAAAAAGCATCCATCATCTATTCGCATAGCACATGAAAAACTCGCGCTCATTTGCATCCAAGTCATCAATAAAATTAATCACTGATCAAATATCAGCGAAGAGCATCTTCACATTTACCCCGCAAATCATCACCGTCCATCCAAATAAAATAATAGAGAGTCCACATAGCCGAGATCTCCTTTAATCCACTCATTAAATTTTGTACACAAACCCTACAATCGAAGTACCTTACAATTGCTGATGCTGTTTATGGGTCTAGCTACAGGATTTCATGGTCTTCATGTATTAATTTGAACTACCTTATAGGAGGAGACAACCGTTTTTTTCTTCAATTGCAGCGGATAGCATACACTTCAGCGTTCAGTCTGTAGTCTATTTAACGCCGCAACACTCAACTCATCGACTCACCTCTATCATGCGAAATTGCCGAAAATATCAAAATAGAAGTGCTATTTATCATCTCTATAATAGAAAATCTTATTATCAGCTAAAACAGGTTACGTGAAACAAATTTTAATAAGTGCAATACAGTGTTTTTAAATACATAACCATAATTATTCCTTACACCGCGTGCGAAATTCGTGTATGAACGTGTATGAACAAGGATAGGGTTATCAAACAAACACAAAAAGGTAGTTAAGGAAACGTTTGCTAGTGTCTGTTGTTCGATAGTTGGAGTTTAGATTTTCTTTTCGATAATTTTTTCCGCCTGTTCCTTAAATCAAATTTGTTCTGTAATCTGGCAGAATGATTTGCTTTGATGATTTTGTTCTTGCTACCGATCAATTGACTGAGTTTCTCAAGAGTTATAAAGAAATCCCAGTTGTTGATCAATCTATAAAGTCTTTTTACGGCTATCAATATAAATCATCCGAAGTTATGTGCCGTCCAAAAGCTATTTCATCTAGGTTCAAAAACCAAAGGAGAGGCACATAATATCGTTTGTAAATTTTCACTCGCAGCTGATAATTTTGATCTTGCCTGGAATGATTTATCAGAGCAGTATGAGCATAAGCGCATTTTGGTAAACAACCAACTGAGAATGCTTTTTAATCTTCCGATCATAAGTGCTGATTCTGAATTCTGATTCAATGATTGCCTATCAATCTTAAAAGCATACAAGATTGACACAAAATCGTATGATCCAAGTCCAGTGTTTTTATGTTCCAATCGCCTTTCCGAAAAGACACTTTCCATTTGGGAACAGCCAATCCAAAAGCCACGTGAGCTCCCAGACTGTTCAGAATTGAACGCATTTCTAACCAGACAATATCAAATCCTAGAATCAGTGTCCGATATTCGGGATTCAAATTTTAAGGCTCAGAAACCAAGCCCAAAACAGCAACAACATCGCGTATTTCATACGAAGTCCCCACATCCACTTCGTCTCTGTTCAAAGTTCTTGCAAATCACTATTCCCAATAGGATTGCAAAAGTTTCAATGCTTAACTAGTGTGGAAATTGTCTTTCATCAAGTACTCAACAAATCTCTGCACAACATACACAATCCACTAGTCCAACACCCAATTTACAAGTCCATTCTTTTTTTCCCAAAAATAGTGAATTCTTGCAACTGCATTTATCGATATCTTTCATCTTGGTAACAAATTCACTTCACGATCCTGGATCTGAGGCTAGTTTTATCTCCGAAGATGCACAGCACAGGCTACGCCTTCCTGTAAGGCCCATTCGGCCAACATTTCCTATATGACAACATAATCAAAACTATGTTCTTTTGTCTTGAGTTCAAGGCACATGGAGTCGTTTAACGCCGTCGTTAATGCTATTGTTTTAAAACGCCTTACAGGCAATCTACCATCTTTCGATATTAATTGCAATGAGTTAGCAGGTCGTGTCGATCTCAAATTAGCCCATCCCTTCTTTTACCAAAGTAGTAATATCGATTTTGTTATTGGAGCCGATTTTTACCCATCTATAATTCTCGGTTTTTGGTACTCTAGTTGCAAAACACACTATCTTCAGGTGGATCTTATCTGGTCCTTTACCCCAAAGACATATAAAAAGCTTTAATACAATCGTCTCATATTTTCCCGAGATCTCTTTAGATCAACAGGTTTCTAAGTTTTGGGAACTTGAAGAAATCCCAGCACACAAATCAGTTACAGTCGAGAACGATTTTTGCGAAACTCTTTATTCGGAGACCACCACTCATGACATTAATGGTCTCTATATAGTTAGGCTTAACTTTAAAGAGCCTACACCAATGTTAGACGACTCTAGAGCAATCGCTTTTCAGCAATTTTCTCGTATTCGAGATACAACGAGGTGCTCGAAGAATACCTTCCCGTGGGACATATGAAGGTGGTTCAATAAACCCAAAATTTGTGCAGATCAAGGAAAATCGTCTTTCTATTTGCCCCACCACGCCGTAATAAGGCCAGAAAGCCTTACTACTAAACTAAGAGTGGTCTTTAATGCTTCATGTTTTTCTAGTAACGGTGTGAGTCGCAACGATATTTTTCACGTTGGTCCAGCACTGCAAACTGATCTGATGAATCTTATCTTACGCTGGCGCTTTAGTGCAAGATGTCGAAAAAATATATCGACAGATTTGGGTTCGTCCTGAGCATACATCTCACCAGCGCATTCTTTTTCGAAAGTCAATACTAGATCAATGTCAAGATTGTGAATTGCAGACAGTCACGTTTGGTGTGAACTGCGCACCCTACCTTGCAATTCGCACGCTAAGACAACTTTCTCTTGACGGCGAGTCCGAACTCCCAGTGGCTTCGTTGATTCTAACTTTATCCTTAAAAAATTAAAATGTTTGGCTTTGCTTTCCTCAAAAAATTTTTCCGAGTACGAAAAACAATTTCCAACTGAAGCATTTGAATGTCTTAAATCTTCATATGACCCATTTTTTGATTTTGTTAAGCTAAGAAATGAGCACTAAGTATTTTTTAAGTGTTCAACGTTTAAAAACATTTCTATGAAGGATATACCGAATATGCTTGATAGTTTAGAATTGAAAGACGCCTTTTCGGAAATTGTTAAATTAAATTAAAAAAAAAAAAAAAACAAAAAAAAAAAAAATAAGAAATGAGATCGTTATCTATCACGTCCTCGTCGTGGTCCTGGAATAAAACTAAGAATAGACTATCTTACTAGATACTGTAGCAAATATTTATAATGAACACCCTACTGAAAGCACCACGACACGTCACTGAGGTACACGAATGTTTCTTTGCATTTATGTAAATAAGTAAATCTTGCACTAGCTAGGAAAATGTTTCACGCATTTGAATCAATCTCATTTTACCACTACATTCGAATTTTCTAAAAATATTTTATTAAATTTATTATATTCAAGATTTATATACATTCGTTTATAATGTCCCAACGGAGTGAGTGGATCCCTTCCGAAAGCAAAAGGATCCCAATAGTTTTAAGTTATGTATTCTAATGAATTTCTGATGTATCTAAATCTGTATCTTTTAGTATTCTTTAGTATTTTGTTGCACTAGTTGCTGCAAGGCGGGCGGCAATGTTCATGTGAAAAGCGCCCAGGTTCTAGCCTAAAGCACCCGCATACACTGACATCGGAACTTCGGCTGATGTGCAAATTTATAGTAAATTTTCGTTCGGTTGAGGACTGGCTTCAGCCAAAGTCTGATCCTGGATTAGAAGGTTTTGAGTTACTTTTTGCACGGAAAGTGTCACACCTCTTTGTTTAATTTTGATAAAACTGTCCCCAAGGGTCAATGCCAAAGAAATATGCAAGCATTCTTGAGCTCAATTGGTTTTTTTTTATTTTTCTTCTTTAACGTTTTTTTTTTATTTTTATTTTTGCTTGTCACATTGTTTATCAAAGTTCTAAATTTAACAATGTTATCACCCAGATTTCACAAGAATATGTTTAATAATATTCAGAAGTGGGATTGTGGCTCATAAAAATCGCCTAAAATCGTCTTAAAGAGAGTGCGATAAAGTGCTAATTTGAGAAAATGGATTTCAATGTGGAGCCACTTAAACTGAACTGTAAAGAATTAATCCTTTTACAAGGATAGAAGGATAAAGTGATAGAGGCGCCAACGGAGCATCGTTACAAGTAGCAGGAAAAGCAGGAAAAACAATTGCGGGTGCTAGAAGATCAACAAGTCCCCTGAATAACAGCGTGAATGACACGGAAGTAGCGTCTCACTCAGCTTCGGCTTTATTTCATTTCAGCATATGTTTCTACAACGGAATCGGGTAACTTTTTCCCTGAACATCTTCACCGACAGATGCTGCAGCTTATATAAATAATCCCATTGTATACCTATAGAGAATATAGTATACTATCACTTCGGGGTATACTATGCACCCCAGCGGGAGAGGTAGGCAGCGGAAATATGTTTGTTTTGATAGCGGGTGAAGATCATAGCTTTAGTTTAGTTGGCGGAGAATAAAGTTGTGCTAGATGGTTCCAATGATGGAACTAGTTCCTGGAAACATGTCCGCGGATCTATGTAGTTCCATCTTCCATTAAGCAATATCATTTTTGCGGTACATTTGTTTTTCCAGAAACACGCACACACGGTTCTTGTCCATTAATGAACAATTGACAATTGAAGCGCGATTTTTACCATTTGTGTTTTTATTGATACTCGTAGTATACATGTTTGTTATATCTGTATTTGCGTATCGCGTTCACTTGTTTTTGTGAAATCTTGCTTAGATGCAGTTTACGGAAAAAGAGGAAATGTTTCCCCACATAGGACATAGTTCAAGGAACTATACGTGCCCGGAACTACCCAACTCTAGCCTCTATATGAAATGTTAATGCTGCGCACAGTTCCTTGTACGCAAAAAACACGGTGAGGATGCAAAGTTATGTGAATGCTTACCATCATTCAGCCAATATTGGCGATCGCAGTTAAAAATTTTGCTATAGCCAACAAGGGGTCAATACATCGTAAATCCATTGCACACCCACACTCCTTTGTATCAGGCATAAGTAAATATATGGCCATCTCTTGCTTACACCGTGCGCAACATTTCCGTCAACTATATTTGCAAAAAACAACGTTGAAGAGTATATGTCAATCTAGTATTTCATACAGGGTTTCAATGAAGATATAGTGAAGGTGAACTTGTATCTGCTACTGTATTTGGACAACAATAAAAACAAAACACTTCCTGAAAGGAAACCGTGAATCAAAGGTTCACTTGTCTTGGAAATCGGGAGTGTTTAAACAGACTTACATTGTTCTATCGAATCAAACCTATTCGAAATCACACGAATTTGACATGACGCAGAGCTACTGGTGGTCTAGGATGAGTTCATCCCGAATAACGTTATTTTGTGTCGCGAAATACTCTGCCAAGATGATGAACAAGTGATTATCGAAGGAGTCAATTGCTGGATTGCCAGTAGTATTGCTCGAAAAGTCAGCGTAAAGCGGCTTTCTGCTGACTTTTGCCTCCTCGACCACGGAGATGTTTCTAATAAAGGCGTTAAGTGAAAATAGAGAGACGACATGCTAAGGCGAGAAAGTATTCTTCAAATGACCACTGGATTTCAGAGCACGAATATGGTACTACTGTTAATTCTCGAAAGCTGGTGGTCTGGCGACGACTTTTATCAAGAACGATCAAGGTCTGGAAAAGCCGAGCTGTAAGCTGTATAGTAAAATGACATACAAATAGTGTTGGTCTGCCAATGTTATGAAATAATATAAATTTATTTTTTCTTTTGCTGTTAACATTGACAGTCTTAATATGGAGCCGAAGACGAGAACATTATCTTTTTGTGTTAAACTTCTTTTAGTTTTTTTTGTTAAGATTCGTTTTTATAATAGAGCTATTTTTAACAATTGCTTACAGTAATATTAAATAGTACAAAGAGTTATAGCTCTGGCGGTTTTATTAATTGGTTTACATGTTTGGGAGGCTTCCACAGCTCAGCCCACCGATGGTGCCGCACCTAAAAGTCACCATGTTTCATTGTAAATCAAATTTACCGTATAACGAAGAATTAGCTATGTCGAAATGTTAGTCAACATGAGTGGTAAACAATGATCTGTGTTAAATGAAAAAAAGAGGAGATTTTCTTCGACCATTGGATTTCGGCGCAGTGGCTTAGTGGTTAGTGTGTTGGACTACTAAGTGAGGTGTCCGAAGTTCGAATCCCGAAAAAACCCAAAATTCCAACTTATGGTTTCTTTCCGCTGCGGCACCTCTCGCGAACGTCTGACAAACATCCGAGAGTATAACTGTCATGAAGGAGCTTCTCAATTAGCCGTTTGGACCCGGCATAAAATTGTAGATCCATTCCATTCGTCCCAAAAATGACTCACACGAAACAAATGGTTGTGAGAACCTAGGCCTAGGGTCCCTACAGACCTGTTGCGCCAACTATTTATTTATTTTATTGGATTTCATTGCAATTTTCATAACTGCTAAAGACATACATTCTTGTTTGAGCCGTTTGTGGCATATAGGTTCTGTTTGTGCAAGGCCACAAGCATTTGCTACGTTTCGTATGAATAAAAATTGATTTGAGTTAATTTGGACATGTTTGAAAAGCGGTGCCAATTACCTTTTACGAAAATCCAAGTCTGTTATTTTGCTGACTATTTTGTAGGTACGCATACTTTTCAAAAAAGACACAAAAAAAGCAGATGTTTTGTTTATAAATAGTTTAGTTAAATTCTGTTTGGAAATTAAAACCAACAAAATTCCTTTGAAGATCGTGATTTGCAATTGTTTCGCGTCACGCGAAGTGTGGACTGTGAACTATTTGGGTAATATTTCTTTTCAATGAAAATGTTTAGACATATTATATGTTAATAGCTTTTTTTTATTTTCAGCGTGATCTGATTCGGATCAGATCACGAAAATAAAACAAGACGGATCATTGAAAAGTTTGATTTTTGAATTGTGGCAACAGTTGCTTTTAAAAACAAAACAGATAAAACAGGGTATTACGAATTTCATATTGCCACCAGCCATATTGCAAATATTCTACTCAACGTGACGTCACACAAGGCACATGTAATTTCATTTGCAATGTCAGGGCCGTTACCATATTTGAATCAAATTTTCATAATTTTTCTTTTCAAATATATTTTTGTGAAACAATTTTAGTATTTTATGTTCAAATATGCAACACAGGAACAATGGTTTGCTGCTAGCACTTGAGTTTATCTTGGCATATATTTTAGTGTGTGCAGACATTTCAGAAATGTTTGTGAAATGTTTCTGAAGCAAATCGGACACATTTCTTAAACACTTATAAAAGATTTCTGAAATAAAGGGTGATTTTTTAAGAGGTTTAGAATTTTTTTAAAAGAAAAACACAAAAAATTCGAAAAAATGAATGAAATATTTATTTGCATCGATAGTTTGAACCTTGCAATTTAATGTTTAAAGATAATTTCATGCAAATGTTGACCGCGGCTGCGTCTCAGGTAGCCCATCCGCTGAGTCCAATTTTGGCATACTCTTTCACACATATCGGCCGGTATCTCACGAATGAATGCATGGATGTTGGCTTCCAGTGCGTCAATCGAAGCGGGCTTGTCCCTATACACATTAGCCTTGGCATACCCCCACAAAAAATAATCTAATGGTGTCAAATCGCACGATCTAGGCGGCCAATTGACCGGCCCGAAACGTGAAATTAACTGTTCACCAAACTCGCCTCGCAATTGCGCCATTGCTTCGCGTGCTGTGTGGCATGTGGCACCGTCTTGTTGAAACCACATATCATGCAAGTCAAGAACTTCCATTTCGGGCAAAAAAAAGTTTGTTATCATCGCTCGGTAGCGTTCACCATTGACAGTAACGCTGCGATTCGCATCATCTTTGAAGAAATATGGCCCAATAATGCCGCCGGCCCATAAACCGCACCAAACAGTGGCTTTTTCGGGATGCATTGGTAGCTGTTGCAATGCTTCTGGCTGATCTTCACTCCAAATGCGGCAATTTTGCTTATTTACGTACCCATTCAACCAAAAATAAGCCTCATCGCTGAACACAATTTTTCGATAAAAAAGCGGATCCTCGGCCAGCTTTCCAAGAGCCCATTCACCAAAAATGGCTTTAGTTCTTGCACCAGCTGTATCTTAAAAGGCTTTACGCCCAAATCCTTCCGCAAAATTTTCCACGTAGTGCTGTAACAAAGGCCTAACTGCTGGGAACGGCGCCGAATCGACATTTCGCGGTCTTCTGTCACACTAGCTGATACGGCCGCAATATTTTCTTCACTACGCACAGTACGTAAACGTGTTGGTGGTTTAATGTCCAACAAAGTAAATTTGGTGCGAAATTTGGTCACAATCTTCCGAATAGACTGCTCAGAAGGTCGAAAATGCCGATCATAAAATGGAAGCAGCGCGCGATGAACATTTCGAACCGAGCACGAATTTTGATAGTTAAATTCAATAATTTGCAAGCGTTGTTCATTTGTAAGACGATCCATGGTTAAATTGCAAACCAAACTGAAGCTGTTTGACAGTGACACAAGGTACTAAACACACGTCAGCTGTCAAAACCAGTGTTGCCAAAACCAAACCAGCTAAAAAATCACCCTTTATATTTATTGAATGCTTATGAAATGTTTCAATTTTATCCTTTTTTGGACTGAAGAAAATAATGTGGTAGAACTATTAGCAATATTTCTCATCACGATTGGGAAACTGTGAAACATTTTTCTTTAATAAATGTTTTAGAAATATTTATGAAACATGTAGGTTTTTAATTGTTTGTCAAGTGTTTGGCTGGTCTGGGCATACATTTCTAGAACGAAAAAAATAAATAGCTCGGAATACGGACGTGGAGTTCATTCGAATGCGAAAAAATCAATTGATTTTGTGTGTTCCATTTTTTAGTCTTGCAGCCTGATTGTGTGGCTATCGTTTACAGGCACACCAACATTTAAAAATAAAACAAGCCACCCAGTGGGAAATAGTAGAAATAATTTTCAGATCATGATTCGTGATCTCGATGAAAGGCATAATCATGTGTTATTTTTGTTAATAAAAAACAGCTAATATGTGAGTTGGACTTCTGTTCGGTCAGCTATTCTGCTGAGTATGGCAAAATGTGTGTTTGTTTCAACAATCCGACTTTGACTAATGTCGTTTTCGATTTGGCAAAAAGATCAATTTTTTTTGAGAAAACATCAATTTTTTTGTTGATGAGACTGCTTTTCATTTTCGATTTGCCCAAAAAATGAATCTTTTTTATCTTGGCCACTTTTGAGAAATCTCGAATTTACACATACTTTCAATAAACTAATGTGTATAACACACAGCTGGCGGTTACGAATTGTTTATCGTTTTTTTTTAAATTTTTTTAATTTTAAATTTTTAACTACATTTTTTTGGAATTATTATTTTTTCGTATATTAAACTACAGTCAACTCTCGATTATCCGGCATTCTATTAACCGGCAACTCTATTAACCGGGACATTTTTTTTCAAAAATTTATTAATTTAGAAATCGATTTTCCGGGATTCACTCTATTATCCGTGATCATTTTTTATAAATACTACGTATTTTTTCTATCCACACGTGTAGAAATGTATCTGTAGGTGTTGTCTTTCTTATTATGTTTTTAGTTTGTTGACTATTTCAAAGTACAAAATCTTATTACAAATAAATGAAAAAATATTGTAAAAAGTTGGTTTATTCGTTGATAATATAATTTTCGATTATCCGGGAATTTCGATTTTCCGGTACGAGCTCGGTCCCGAGCACCCCGGTCAATCGAGAGTTGTGTATTTCGAAATGCATCATTATAAATGTGTAAAAATCAATTGAAATGGACTTCCAGTGCAAGCGAAAAAAAAATTTGTTTGAAATTCAATACAAACAAGAACCAATAAAATTAGGATTTAATGTTCGATTTGACAGCAGAAATCTGAAATCTCAGATCAACATCTGAAACGCCAAATCGAAAACGACATTAAACTGGTTTTGAAAACTGAAATATGTATGGGAAAATTTGTTTTCGATTAAGTTTTCGAGTGTTTTCGCTAAAAATCAGTTTTCGGCTTGGTCTGAATGAGGTATAAGCTATACATGAGATCCGGGCTCTATTTCAAAAACATCTTGGTAATTCATTGTTCTTCTTTAACTAACCAGGTTAGTGCGTCAACAAATATTTCCAAAAAGCAGATGATCGTATGCAGTTCCCGGCACCTGAAGAAGAAATGAAACATCCGAGATGAATGAATAAAAGAGATGGATATCTTTCGTACGTCTATCCCCCCAAAACCCATTTGTTTACATTGCTGTTTTTGTAATTTTAACCAACGTCTGTGAACACGTGTGAGCTAGCATGTTGTTAATGGCCGGCCGCCAATCGCCTGCCTTTTATGGGCATCGCGGTGTTTAATTGTTTTGTGTTTCGTATTGAACTTGTTTAGTTTTTGTGGAGGTTTTGATTAAATTGAAAAAATTAGTTAAATACACAATAGAAAATACCGAATTCCTGCATTAAAATCCAATTCATGAAATCAAAATCACATATCCTTGAAAAGAAATGAGCATGGGCGCGTGACTTCATGAATTTTTCGGGAAAACAGCTTGTAGGCAGCCCCTTTGAAACTGGAAAGTTATATAACTCTGTATTCTATTATCTTTGTGAAACATGAACCTAAGATAATAGAATACAGAGATATGTAACTTTCCACGAATTCCTGAAGTCACGCACATATGCTCATTTCTTTTCTAGCATATTAGCTGTTTTTTATTATCAGCGTGATCTGATCCGAATCAGATCACGAAAATAAAACAGAACGGATCATTGAAAAGTTTAATTTTTGAATTGTGGCAACAGTTGCTTTCAAAAACAAAACAGATAATACAGGGTATTTCAAACTTCATGTTGCCACCAGCCATATTGCAAATATTCTTCTCAACGTGACGTCACACAAGGTACATGTCATTTCACTTGAAAAGTCGGGGGTGCTACCATGTTGAATCAAATTTGCAAAATTTTTCTTTTCTAATATATTTTTGTGAAACAAATTTAGTATTTTATGTTTAAATATGCAACACATGAACAATATTTTGCTGCTGACGCTTGAATTATATCTTGGCATATTAAGGTGTGTCCAGACCATAGACAAACCATACTGAGACCCCCAACTCACAATCCTCTTGCCGCTGGGCCCCTCAATTTTTTTTCAAATTCGCCATTTTGTATTCCTATCGGTGTTATGTCAAAAAAGAATCAGTGTGACATGCAAAAACACACAAAAATAAATGCTGCCAACTGCGGCAACCGTGGGGAAATGTTAAAGAGTTCATGAATTCCACATTTTTATATTACTGAATGCCATTGGTTAGTTATTATAAATTGTTAAAAGGCGAATAATTTGATTTGGTTGGTTAGTAAAATTATCTAAAATATATGTTTTATATACTAGAAGATATTAGGACAAACATGGTTGTGTATTTACCTCTTTTCGATATCATTAAGATCGTTTTATTGTGTGAATTTTTCTTTAATAACTGAAGAAAACTTGCTCAAAATGTTTTTATTTTCATGCAACCATTCTGCATTGACAATTTTTCATAAATATTTTAAACAAATGTACACTTATTCCTACAAAAAATACTATCCACACGTGTATAAATAATTTCAAATTTAACGGACAAAATTTTATGAACGCTGTCAGCAGCTTTGTCAACAGCGGAAGTGGCATATGCAAGGTGCGAGTGTGTTGGTGACCCGGAATTTTTGAAGTTACGTGACATTTGTCAATACGAATTTCTATGTAACAATACTAACGCACTTAGCGTTTGCCACCCCATGAAAATATAGCTTGTAGGCAAGTAACGGGAAATCGGCCGAAGTTGGTGGTCTCAGTATTGTCTCTGGTCCAGACCACCGAAACATTTCAGAAATGTTTATGAAATGTTTCTGAAGCAAATCGGACAGAATTTATAAACATTTATAAAAGATTTCTGAAATTAATTTATTAACCCCCGTATTAATAAACACTGCGTAAAAGTTATCAACTCGTTACTCAGCAGTTACGTAAAATTTTTGTATGCTGACTGACGTTTACTAGCTAACTTACATTTGCATATTTGTTTATTAATGCGGGGGTAAATTTTTATGAGATGTTTCAACTTTATCCTGTTTTGGACTAGAAGAAAATAATGTGGAGGGATTATTAGCAACGAGTAAAGTTTTTATTTTTGTAATTTTGGTCTCGGCAATCACGCGTCACGCGATTTAATTCAAATAATCGTATTAAATGAATCACTTTCTCATTAGGTATTCAAAGCTTTTCTGGACATTTTTATTTTATTTAAAAAGAAATATTAATCGAAAAACAGCGCTCACTTTCTCCAGGGATACTTGTAAAACAAAAATTATTTCCCATCACGATTGGGTAACTGTGAAACATTTCATAAACGTTTTTTTGGTGTCCAGATCCAAACCAGCAAAACATTTCTAAACATTTCATAAAAATTATTTTGTTTAATAAGTGTTTTAGAAATAAATATGGAACATTAAGGTATTTAATTGTTTATCAAATGTTTGGCTGGTCTGGGCATACCTTTATGGAACGAGAAAAAACAAAAAAAACTCGGAATACGGACAGGCACTTTATTCGAATGCGAAATAAATCAATTGATTTTTTTGTGTTCCATTTTTCAGTCTGGCAACGTGATTGTGTGGCTATCGTTTACAGGCACACCAACATTTAAAAATAAAACAAGCCACCTAGTCGGAAATAGTAGAAATAATTTTCAGATCGTGATCTCGATGAGAAGCAGGATCATGTGCTGTTGTTGTAAATGCATGTAAATCGATGATCTATATGGATCATAGCTGATAATAAAAAACAGCTATTATGCGAGTTCATGAATTGGACTTTAATGCAAGAATTCGCTATTCCGAAATATGTATTTAATTTTTATTTTAATCGAAGCCTTAACAAAAATCAAACAAATTCAGTACGAAACACAAAACAATTGAGCAGCGCGATGCCCGTAAAAGCAAAAGGAATGGGGGCAAGCCATTAGCAACATGTTTTTTTTTTTTTAATTCACGCGTATTCACATACCTATAGGGATTATAATTCAAAAACAGCAATTGCAAGGCGAGGTAAATGCTACGTTCGAATTTTTGCACTTACTTTAGCAAAGTAGGTTTTTATTCATACTGATTCAAAGGAATTGCTAAGAGCTTTTACTTTGCTAAAAGCTTTTACTTAAAACAAATGCTAGTTTTTATTCATACGGCCCACTGTCAATAGCCTCTAAATAAACATCTGCATGAATTCATTTTATATTTACCTGTCCGCTGTACATAAAATTTAAAAGGCCAGCCATATGATTTGCTTCCACATCAGCCATCAAAAGAATTGGATGGTTTGAAGGATTTTCTAAAAATATTTCTTGGAAATAGGGACTACAGACGGAAAGTACCTAAAATAAACAGCATTAGTGTTTTAGCATAACAAATATAATTCATACCAATTTATGGGCTTTGAAAATTTTTCCACCAGCAGCTATTGTCACATCAACCATTTTTGCATCTTTTTGTAACGTATGAAACCCTCTTGACATATTGCCAAGAAAATTATTCCAAGATAATAAATATTGATCTATGGTGTTTGGATCCGCGTATTTGTTTTGGATTGTATGTGATGGGGGCGACTGTTGCTGTTGAAATGCTGGGCGAGGAGGCATCACATTCTCGTGCTTAACAACATCCTGCTGATCAGCAAGCTGTTTATGGTTTTTTATGTTATCTTGCTGTTGTATAAAATTTGTATTTTTTACTGTAACGACATTAGATTTATTTCCATGAATGCTATAATCTGTAGCTTTCGAAATACAGTTTTTTTCAGCAGCAAATTTATTTTCGTTCGCCCGTCTTTCCTTTTGCCGTTTTAATAATTCTTCTATTTCCATACAAGCACCAGAGGTTGCAGCAGCGATTGCTGAAGCTATTATCGGATCGTCTTCGAAAACGCTTTCATCTAAGGATTCTTTTAATGTTTTTGTAGAAGAAAACAAACGTAAAGATGGATCATTGACTTGATCACTAAAATACACGTCCATTAATGTGAAAAAAGGCCACTCCCTCCTTTTTGGTTCCTCTGACATTTTTATCGCCTGTTGTCAAAAGCATAACATATTAACTTTAAAATCATAAGGGCCTTACACATATCTAAACTTACCTTGTATTCCTGTAGCAAGTTGTTCCATTTTTTTATAATTTTTGAAAGTGGTAATGGGACGTTCAATTCTCTCTCTACGACCCTAAGAACGATAAAAGAAAAAGTTAAGATGAGAAACAACCAAAGGAACATAATTCATCAAATAAAACCGGTGATCTTAGAGTACTAAGTCAATAGAGAAATTTGCGAGGTCATTGCACTATTTGTAATGATCTGCATGTGATATAAGAACTTTTCGAACACAAAGAAGTACACTTTGCCTAAACTCCTAAGCATGGAAAAACAACAACTTTAAGAACAGCTCGGACAGTTTTGGAATAGTTTCATTTCCTGTCCGCATTTAAAAAGATAATATCTGTAACAACCATAACCAGTTAATAACTCATTATTTCTACAAGAGGTCATTTAATCCATCCCACGATCACTGGTATGAGACGATAGTCGTTTTTTATTTTCGGCTATGATCTGTATATCATCTATCATATGATCCTGCTTGTCATCGAGATTACGAAATGATTTGAACATTTATTGTACTATCTCCCGCTGCGTGGCTTGTTTCATTCTTAAATGTTGATGTGCCTTCAAACGACAGCCTCACAACACATTGTGCACATCTATAGCACAGTACCTTCCGAATGATATAAGTTTCATTCTCGTCATTTGATAATACATACTTAAAAAGTGTACGGAAACTTTTGATGTTCACGTATTAATATAATAGCTGTTTATTATTATCACCGTGATCCGGATCAGATAACGAAAATAAATCGACGGATCATTAAAAAGTTACATTTTTGAATTGTGGCAACAGTTGCTTTCAAAAACAAAACAGATAATACAGCGTATTACAAACTTTGTATTGCCACCATCCGTATTAAAAATATTCTGCTCAACGTGACGTCACACAAGGCACATGTCATTTCGCTTGCAATGTGTCTCCGTATTTGAATCAAATTTGCATAATTTTTCTTTTCAAATATGCAACACATGAACAATATTTTGCTGCTAGCACTTCCCTTTATCTTGGTATATTAAGGTGTGTCCAGACCAGCGAAACATTTCAGAAATGTTTATTAAATGTCTCTGAAGCAAATCGGACACATTTCAAAAACATTTATAAAAGATTTCTGAAATTTATTTAATGACTGCTTATGAAATATGTCATTTTTATCGTTTTCGGACTAGAAGAATGCATCACTTTCTCATTAGGTATTCCAAGCTTCTCTGGACATTTTTATTTTATTAAAACAAAATAATAATCGAAAAACAGCGCTCACTTTCTGCAGGGAAACTTGTAAAACAAAAATAATTTTCCATTATGTTTGGGTAACTGTGAAACATTTCATAAATGTTTTTTTGGTGTCCAGATCCAAACCAGCAAAACATTTCATAAGAATTGTTTTGTTTAGTAAATGTTTTAGAAATATTTATGAAACATGTAGGTATTTAATTGTTTATCAAATGTTAAGCTGGTCTGGACATACCTTTATAGAACGAGAAAAAAACACAATAACTCGGAATACGGACGGGAAGTTCATTCGAATGCGAAAAAATTGTGTGGCTATCGTTTACAGGTACACCAACATTTAAAAATAAAATAAGCCACCTAGTGGGAAATAGTAGAAATAATTTTCAGATCATGATTCGTGATCTCGATGAGATGCATCTATATGGATCATAGCTGATAATAAAAAACAGCTAATGATTTTGTGTGAATTGATTATCACTTTCGACAAATAACCGTATTTTTTCTATGAGTGCAGTGCAGGGTGCATTATGAGTGTCGGAGAGAGAAAGCAACGGCAACGAAATCGGAATGTGAGACGTCAAATCGTACCCGTATTATTTTTTATAAAAATTGTTTTGTTTAATAAATGCTTTAGAAATATTTATGCAACATGAAGGTATTTAATTGTTTATAAAATGTTTGGCTTGTCTGGACATACCTTTATAAAACGAGAAAAAACAAAATAAATAAACGAGAAATAATAAAATAGCGATGCCCATAAAGGCAAAAGGAACGGTGGCCAGCAATTAGCAACATGTTTTTTTTTAACTTGACGATAGTGTGCTGAAAAAGTAATGGGGTTGTATGACCGCACTTTTGTCTGGCGGCAGCTCCTACTTTCTCGGAGACTTATATTTAAATACTTTATGATCTAACTAATGTTTAAATTAGTTAAAATTATTTGATATAACTTAATTATTTTTAATAAGATTCTACATGCATTTTATTGAATTCTATTCTTATACGAATTATAAGAATAGAAAAGTGCGCTGTGTCGGTTAATGCTGCTGTTGATGTTACTGTTCGCATTGTTTATCGCATAAATTTAATAGATAGCTGGGTGGTCAGCAGATGTACTATAGAATTACATGTATTTATCAAAGCGCCGACTCTGTCTATCAATAAAACCTGAAGACTGAATTGCTTGAAGCCTTTTTGGACGCTAAGCCGACGGTCAAGGTTTTTGTATCGTTGTCAGCTCTTCAATAGTTCTGCCTATTCTTGTGAATATCATAACGTGTATTTTCCATAACATAGCTCTCAATATTCGATAGGCTATAGCATATAATGCAGTCGCATTTTATGAAACCATTTAACCAAATCCGACCTGAAAACATGCGTTTAATACACCCCTCCAACACAATTAAGTAATTTCATATCGGTGAATAGGAACGCTTAAGGATGGCAGCAGAGTAAATAACTTGTCCTCAATCCTGAAACCGTACTCCTTATATTTGGCATGATCACGCTAGTTTGAGAGGGGAATAAATAGAGATTACCCACACGGAGAAGAAGTTAGTCCCGCGATTAAATTATCGTACGTTACATTCCTCTGGAAATGTGTCTTCAGAATAACAAAGGTTGTTCCGTAACCGACAGCTCAACAATAATTGTTGAGAACGGTTTGCAAATAGACCCTGACATGATATTATGTGGTGAATGCTGAACAGTAAAGTATTAAAATCATCTGGCAGTACATTGAACTAGTTTGTGAATTTGAGCTATCCAACCTCCAATAAAAGCAAACAGAAGTACTAGCATCATTCTAATATAGAAAGTTCCATGCACGGAAAAATATGGAACGGAATTGTCGATATATTAGGCGCAACATCATTAATCTGCAGCGATACTATTCCATGAAATAAAATTTTGTTTCAAATAAGGTATAACCCTTCAGATTCGAAGCCTATTTCGACTTTATTATACTTACGCCCATGCATACTTTGAAGCATTCCGTTTTCCTGTGAAGAGAGGCGAAAGTTCAGCCCTCAGTCGAATCAGCGCTTTTACTTTGTCTGCATCCCCTTGAAAGATAAGATAAGATAAATACAAATATTAATGAAGTTATAAGTACATACTATATATATGAATGTTAAACAACTAAAAAAAGCTTAGCGACAAAGTATTAAACAATTTAATACCAGATTTAAATGTTGCTTCACTGAAGTTGTCATTATCAATAGCTGTTTTTTATTATCAGCGTGATCTGATTCGGATCAGATCACGAAAATAAAACAGAACGGATCATTGAAAAGTTTAATTTTGGAATTGTGGCAACAGTTGCTTTCAAAAGCAAAACAGATAATACAGGGTATTTCAAACTTCATATTGCCACCAGCCATCTTGCAAATATTCTTCTCAACGTGACGTCACACAAGGCACATGTCATTTCACTTGCAATGTCGGGGGTGTTACCATATTTGAATCAAATTTGCATAATTTTTCTTTTCAAATATATTTTTGTGAAACAAATTTAGTATTTTATGTTCAAATATGCAACACATATACAATATTTTGCTGCTACCGCTTGAGTTTATCGTGGCATATTAAGGTGTATCCAGACCACCGAAACATTCCAGAAATGTTTACAAAATGTTTCTGAAGCAAATCGGACAGATTTTATAAACATTTATAAAAGATTTCTGAAATTTATTTATTAGCCCCCGTATTAATAAACATTGCGTAAAAGTTATCAACTCGTTACTCAGCAGTTACGTCAAGTTTTTGCATGGTATCTGACGTCTACTAGCTAACTTACATTTTGCATATTTGTTTATTAATACGGGGGTAAAGGTTTATGACATATTTCAACTTTATCCTGTTTTGGACTAGGAGATTCAAAGCTTTTCTGTGCATTTTTATTTTATTTAAAAAGAAATAATAATCGTAAAACAGGAAAAGCAGCGCTCACTTTCTGCAAGGATACTTGTAAAACAAAAATTATTTCCCCTCATGATTGGGTAACTGTGAAACATTTCATAATATTTTTTTGGTGTCCAGATCCAAACCAGCAAAAAATTTTTAAACATTCCATAAAAATTGTTTTGTTTAATAAGTGTTTTAGAAATATTTATGGAACATGTAGGTATTTCATAGTTTATCAAATGTTTGGCTGGTCTGGACATACCTTTATTGAACGAGGAAAAACAACATACTCGGAATACGGACAGGGAGTTTATTCGAATGCGAAAAAAAATCAATTCATTTTTGTGTTCTATTTTTTAGTCTGGCAACGTGATTGTGTGGCTATCGTTTACAGGCACACCAACTTTTAAAAATAAACAAGCCACCTAGTCGGAAATAGTAGAAATAATTTTCAGATCATGATTCGTGATCTCGAGGAGAAGCAGCATCATGTGCTGTTGTTGTAAGTGCATGTAAATCGATGATCTATATGGATCATAGCTGATAATAAAAAACAGCTAATATCAAAAAGAGCCGGCTGAATTGTATTCTTTTTCGAAACTCGAGCTTGTAGAGCCTTCTAGCAGTTAACAATACTGAGACCACCAACTTTCCCGTTACTTGCCTACAACCTATATTTTTATGGGGTGGCAAATGCTAAGTGCGCTAGTATTATTACATAGAAATTTGTATTGACAAATGTCATCTTACTTAAAAAATTCCGGCTCACCAACCCACTCTCACCTTACATATGTCACTTCCGCTGTGGGCAAAGCTGCTGACAGCGTTCGTAAAATGTTATCCGTTAAATTTGAAATTATTTATATACATACATTTGCTTAAAATATTTATGAAAAATTGTCAATGATATCGAAAAGATGTAAAATACGTAACAATATCTGTCCTAATATGTTCCTTTCTATGTAAAACATCTCCTGTAGATAGTTTTAGTGACCAACAAAATCGAATTATTCGCGTTTTAACAATATATAATAACTAACCAATGGCAGTCCCAGTCAGTAATATAAAATTGTGGCATTCCCGAACTCTTTCACATTTCCCCACGGTTGCCGCGGTTGGCAGCATTTATTTTTGTATTTTTTGTATGTTTTTGCATTTCTCACGGATTCTTAATTGACCTAACACTGATAGGAAAACAAAATCGGGAATTAAAAACAAATTGAGGAGGTCAGCAGCAAGAGGATTACGAGTTGGGGGTCTCAGTATGATTTGTCTATGCCTTCTAGCTCTGTTCACAATAACAATAGAAATACCATCTGTTTCTGATATGATGCATTGAAAGTATATGGTGGTGGCTTCAATTCAGGAGTTATAATTTTGAGTGAGGTCCTCACCATCATTATAATTTACGACGACTATTTTCGGGAAACAGAAAACAGCCGGCACTGTTGTGTAGATGGTATCGCAAATCATGGTGATCTGTACGCTAGCCTACAAGGTTTTTGATATCGTGCCTTGGTAGACTTAAGATTTTTTTGGCATTTTTTTTTGAATGGCGGGATTGCTCTTTTGGCCTGCCTGTGGCCTTTGATTTCTTGCCACTGTTTGATATACATGTTGTGTTTCTGGAGCCGAGAGTTTGGAGGGCATTGAAGCAGTGCATGATTGATATTGAGACAATTATTGGTGAGCTAAGAGCATTTATAGCTGCTTGACTGTCTGTGAAGATATGGATGTTTGCGCCTTTGATTCCTGAGGAGTAGATAAGGTTCGCGCATTCCTTGATGGCATGGAGATCTGCCTGAAATTCACTGGGGCTTTTCCCCATAGGTATTGAGACGTTGCGGTTTGGTCCATGTATGCCAGCTCCTACCCCATGAGTCCATTTTGGATACATACGTATACCACTTTAGGCCGTTTTGGCAGTTTGGTGTTTCATGTTTCTCTTTCAGTGATCTCCGTGGAGATTTTTTTGTTGAAGCATGGTGTTTTTGGAAGTCGGTCAGTTACCGTGCAGATCATGTCAAGTTCCGGAAGTTCCGAGATAAGAGTCATTATTTCTGGATGGTCACTAAAGCTTATCTCTTCCCCTTATGCCAGACTTACTGAGCTGCATAAAGCCACTTTTTTGATATGTATGTGGAGGGGTGTTAATCCTATTAAGGCCTCTATAGCAGCTGTAGGATAAGTTCGCATTGTGCCGGAAAGTTCCAAGCATGCGAGGCGTTGTAACTTGTTCAGCTTTGCAATGGTATTCTTTTGCATAGCTTTCTTCCACCATACTATAGAAGCATAAGTTATTATGGGTCTCATCAATGATAGTCTTATTGGGGTTAAAAGAAAGGTCCTCTTTACGGCACCAAAGACAAGAATCTTTCCTTGAGGAGGTGATCATCCCTAATCTACTATATCGCTACAACACATGAAGAATAGAACAAAAGCTGTCCCCAAAACTATTATATCTTTGTTTTTTTTTTCGCTAACAATTTTCGCCGTACCGTTCCTTTTTTCCGTTTTTGTTAGCAAAAATACAGCGGCAGTTTAATTTAACTTGTCTGCTTTTGGTATAGTAACAGTCATATTTGAATATGGACTAGCGTTCCACTGCAGTCAATGCAATAAAACGTATCCCTGCGAAAATTGCTAACGACTACTTCATTGGCGACGAATTTGGTCTTCAACAAGAAGTAAGCACATTGCAAATGCATTTCCATCGTTTTCAGGCTGATTGGGTAGATATTGAAACATATTATAATACTGAAATGGCTAAGATGCACCGCATGCTTTCTACCAGAGACAATACTGAGACCACCAACTTCGGCCGATTTCCCGTTACTTGCCTACAAGCTATATTTTTATGGGGTGGCAAAGTGTGCTAGTATTGTTACATAGAAATTCGTATTGACAAATGTCACGTAACTTCAAAAATTCCGGCTCACCAACACACCCGCACCTTACATATGTCACTTCCGCTGTGGGCAAAGCTGCTGACAGCGTTCACAAAATTTCATTTTATTAGCGTAGTAGCACACGCAGGGTATCCGCAATTATTTATATTTGGGTGGATAGTATTTTTTTTAGAAATAATTGTACATTTGCTTAAAATATTTATAAAAAAATGGTTAATTTAAAATAAAAACCATTTGACCAAACCTTTATCAGTTGCTTAAGAAAAATGAGCTCGAAAAGAGGTAAATACATAACCATGTTTGTCCTAATATGTTTTTTATATGTTAAACATCTCCTTTAGATAGTTTTAATAACCAAACAAATCAAATTTTTAGACTTTTAACAATATATAATAACTAACCAATGGCATTCAGTAATGTAAAAATGTGGTATTCCCGAACTCTATCACATTTCCCCACGGTTGCCGCAGTTGGCAGCATATATTTATGTATGTTTTTGCATGTCACACGGATTCTTAATTGACATAACAACGATGGGAAAACAAAATGGCGAAATGAAGCAGTTTAAGGTGTGCTGTGGCATTGGTTAGTGTAATATGCACTGATTGTTCTATAGAAGTGTAGAAGGCTCCTAAGATCGGCTACCATAGTCCAAAACAGTTAGCAGAAACTCGTGTACCAAACCAACCATTGATTGAATCTACCTCGTGCTCACTTTCCGTCGTTTACACGGTCAGAGAATCCTTCTACACATTAACTTATCCGTGAATAAATGGGACGCATTGGCAGTTCCCATTCTAGCCTCAAAACTTCCTATCGGCACCCAATATGCACGGATCATGAGCGAAACAACAACCAACAAAACGTGAAGATGAATACACCTGACAATTGTGAATTCAGCAACAATAGGCCTTTTTTATATAGATCATTGATTTCCATTTTCTATGTAGATCATTTGAGTATAATAAAAAAGGCCTGATATATCTCATCGGATCAGGCAATTTCCGTCGCCTCCAAAGAGAGCATGAGTGATGAGTGTGTGTCTTCCTTTCATTCTTTTTTTATACTTCTCTCAGACCTAATTAAAACCGAAAAAGTGCGCCAAAAACGATGAAAGGATTGCAAAATTGCCATCGTTGAATCGAATCGTTTCGACGACAGTACTTGGCAGTTGAATTAGTAACGTGAAGAAACATTAAACGATCGTTTCGGCGATTATCGTTTTTTTGTTACACGAAGTAACAAAGATGTCACTCGATCATTTTGTCGCCCAACAATATCGTTTCGACGATAGCCTTGCATCATGTAAATAGCATTAAAAATCATTATCGCCTGTACAATTTAAAAAATGTTGTCAGTGTTTATTCCAGCTATAGTTTGTGCGCTTTTGGGAGATACTGAAAGTTCTCAAACTTTGTGTCAAATAAGGGATGGTAGTAGAGCTACTTAAAGCAAATTAATGACGAGGTCATTGACTAATATCGCGCGGATGATTATCGTTCTCAGTGTAAATTTGTTGTGTTTGTCGTGCCTCTAGAAATCCTGACGAGTTAATACTGAGTGTTTGATGTCCCTGATCAAAATTTGATTTTTGAGCCTTGTTGAAAAAAATATATTTTTTCTTTAATTCAGCACAAGTGTAGTTAAGTTTAAAAATGATGCCACGTACATACTTCTAAAAACTATAATATTTGGTAGTAGTGACATACCATATCCTGGTCTCTAATTAAGTCTAACCCATTATGATCACGTTTACTGGGTGGAAAAAAAAAATATTTGTAAATGTATCACAAGAGTTGCTTTATAGCATAAACTCTAAGCCACAAACCAAATACAGTTAAGGTTGTATGATCTTTTGCAGGAGGACGTAACTTAAGCCCAATCGCATTTATTAACAGCAATACTCTTGTAAAAAGTATTATTATTATTATATGTTTATCCATTCCAATTGAATATAACATAGAAATAAAGCTTAAGATTACTTAAAAAAATAGTGCTAAGTTAAGTAGCGGAAAGAAAAAGAGACCATTCTTAACATAAAGTCAGCGTGAATGGCCCTCAGCTACGAGGAGTTTAAAAGAAGAATCTGATGTGGGGTATAAGCGGATCATATAAAATAATGAAATGAAACAAAAAGCAAAACAGCGGTAGAATTTAACTAATAACAAATACAAGAAATCAGAAAAGAAGATGTATGCATAACAATATAATTAGAGCTAAATAGAAATAGAAACCCTTTGCCTAAATCAAAACAATAAAATTCTCAATGCTTGTATAATCTATAGTAAATAGCCAGGCTTTCCTTGAGTAATTTGTTAAAATAAGTAGGGTCGGATGAGAGATAGAAACGCGCAAGATGAGTTCTGCGTGCAAATGGTACATTAATTTATAAATTCTGTATCTTATTGTCGAATTTCCACTTTGTTTAAAAAACTCTCTCAGAACTTTAAAAACGTAGAAGTGTCTTAGCGGTAAGATGTGTAGTTCACGAAAAAAAGCCCACGAATGTGAGAAGCGATTTTTTCCACAAATTATTCTAATTAAATGTTTTTGCGCAATCAATGAGGTCCGAAATAACTAGCATAATACCCCCCCAACTGGCGGGACAATATTGCAGTTTCGAGTTCTTACAATGACACCAGAAATCCTACTGCGACAAAACTACCACGTCAACTTTGCTCAGGAAGCGAATGGCTTCGGCCAGACTCTGAACCAGGGAAAGAATTCCATCGTGTATTCACGGATGGCTCCAGAACCGGACAGGGCTCTGGTTCTGGAGTTTTCGTGGAAAGCGAGAACATTAGACTACACTACCCCTTAGGTAACCATGCGTCTGTCTTCCAAGCGGAGATTTTCGCTATCCTTATGGCGATGCGCTATATTGAGACAAACAGGTGGAGGTCAAGAAGCATTTGCGTTTGCAGTGATAGCCAAGTTGCATTAAAAGCGCTGCTTAACCCTCTTACCTCGTCCAAGTTAGTGCTCGAACTCAAGCTTTCTCTGAGCTCGGTAGGAAGGCTAAACACAGTGAATCTTGTTTGGGTCCCAGGTCACACTGGTATCCAGGGAAACGAGATCGCTGATGAGCTTGCCAGGCTGGGTTCAGGAGAATCTTTCTCAGGACCTGAATCTGCGTTAGGTCTGCTTGCATCTGCGTTTTGAGCTTCCATTGATACTTGGGTTTCCCGTAAACACGAGTGTCGGTGGCGTGACTGTGCTGGGTGCAGGCAGACTAAACGACTGCGTCCGGACATCTGTAAAAGGTCGGCGTCTTTCCTTCTATCCCTTAGGAGTACTGACTGCAGACTGCTTGTGGGCGTCCTTTCGGGCCACCAAGCTTTTGCCAAACACTTAAATGTATTGGGCTTGAGCGACACCACCATCTGTCCTGCTTGTGGAGAGGACGAAGATACGGCGGAACACTTCCTCTGTAGCTGTCCTGCCTTTGCTCGCATCAGGTGGCGGATCTTTGGGGCTAATGTGGTGAGTGCCGAACATCTAAGCTCTTCATCACTGAAGCTCCTTCTCCTCTTTCTACGAAAGACGGGAAAACTAAGTATATTTATAATTCAAGAAGATCGATAGGCACAAAATGAAAACTCTTTGATTTCATTCTGTCACCAAGGAGGCCTGACAAGATGCTACAACATTTTCTCCGAAAATTCAACAAAGTAGGTAATTATTAAAGCTTTTCACGGTGTTTGGATCTGAAATAATAACCTTATAGATATTATTATCATTTAGACTCTCCATTCCTGCCTAACATTGCCACTTGATCTGATTAGCTGCTTAGCGTAAAATTTATCACGTGTTTTTCAGCGACCAGCTTTTTTGTACTTTTGCATAATTTATCGTAATATTTTTTTAAATGTCTACTTAGTTTCTTGCATTTCTTAGCGATATAATTTTCATTTTTCAATTTAATTTTTTTAAACAGAACTTTAGTCATCCATTGTTTAAAACTTTATGCGTCGCTGATCCAAGGAGATACTTGTACAAATATTTATATGATTACTCAAAATCGAATAGAATAACCCATAAGCAGACGATGGGTTACACTCAGGAAAAACAGGTTCCCCAAAAAAACTAAAGCTTCAGGAGATCGTTTTTGTAATCAGTCATAGTTTTACTAAAGTTAGAAATGGAATGAATGCTATTCTGACTACCGCTGACTACGGTGATTCTATAGTCGTATGCCTCGCCGATAAATTTTGATTTATTATTTTTATTTATTCGAGTAAAAAGATCAATACAGCGTACCTTCGAGGTAGTTACACGAGTAGGTGTATTGATGATGCTTTTGAGTCCATGAGAGGCCATAAAAAACAAATAATCGTCCGTCTCTTTATCAAAGGTTTTTAGAATATCTATATTGATGTCACCCAAACAATTAAGTTTTTAGATTTTGTAAAGCGAAGAATATTTTGCAACTCAACCAAAAAAGCACTTTTACTAAACATATGGAACCTGTAAGTACTAAGAATCGTATAATTAAGATTATTGAAAGAAAACTAAATTTTAGTTATGTCGGCACTTCCACTGTTAATCTTAGAACACTCACACCCAGTACCATCTCAAGTAAAAACTACTAAGCCGGCAGCAGCATATGACGCATTGCAATTACAAAATATTATAAGAATCCAGTTCGCTCTCAAGAATCCAAACCTCAGTTAGCACAATAACAAATGGAAACTTTTCTAGAGATCCGATTTGCACTAAGAAGCTAAAACTTATCTAAGTCAGCAGCGCATGTAATTTTTACAACATTCTCTCCTTCCTTCTTTCCCATGTAAATGGTTGCGCTTCTAGTCCATAAGTAAATATATCTCTTAGACGCCTTCAGAATTGCCGCAGATTTTAGTACCTAGCTGCCGAGTGCTGTATGTCAAGCATCATTTATAAACATATTTTAAGGCTCAACTTGGCTATCGATGATAGATGTTTTCGATTTTGTTTCGGCAACATATTTCGCTTGCATTATTTTTTCGTTTATATGGCGACGACCAAGTCGGACGTGCAATATATTTTTTAAAGCTGTTCGAGTAAGAGCGATTGTCACTGACTCTCTGATTGCGCTTTGCAGTGTTTATTTTCTTCATATAGCAGTAGTCGATCTCTTTTCTCTCGTCCACGTTCAAGCCCTAGCGAAATGTTTTGATAGCGGTATCGATATAGGATGTATTAGCAGCAAAACTGGGATCGTGAAAGATCTCCAAGTTGTTGGTAAGCAGTTGCTGCTCTAAATGACTCACTTTGTGCTCGAGTTGACAGGTTTTTTGTACACACTTGATGTTTTTTTCTTGAAGCGCTGCAAATTGTTGTTGTTGAAACTTTTTACCAAACAGGATTTCTGCTTGGACCATTGCCAAGTTGATTTTGAGCTCTGTTTGGAGGATGCCGATGGAAGGTGTAGATGGACCAGCTTCAATGACACCAATGGCATTATTAGGTTTTGCTTGACACGTAGAGCTCACAGTGAGAGCAGTGGGCGCTCCTGAGATTGAATTGTGACGTTGGTTTGTGCAAAGAGAACAGCGCCACACTTTTTGTGTTATTTTTCATAAAATCTATATCAATCGTCGTCACTTTTACACAAATCCCATAAAAAATATTTTTGCAATCACTGCATTCCTGCAAAAACTGCATTGTCTTTGATGATTCTGTCTACTTTTAGGTTACAGATAGAACACGAAATTATTAGTTTTTGCAAATTAAAATAGAAATTAAAGTAAAACACAGTATTCCTTAATTATTCTATTCTATTCTATTCTATTCTATATTTATTCTATAGACCCGCACTTATAGCCAATGGCCCTTATCAATAAACATTTTCAGTTCCGACTCTAAATTTTAGTAGTTCACGGTGGCTATAATTTCCACAAAAATTTCGGATTGTGAGCGTTCGTAGATTTATTTTTATTTTTTTCACTTGTTAATTTTGAAATGTTTACCTGAAAACCCGAATCTCCTAAATACCTTAGGAAAGATTTAATTTTCTGGATATTTGAAAGAGCACCACCACGCATCTCAAAATTATCATTTCAAAAAGTAGTAGCCAAAATGTCCACATTTTCACACGTGAAACGAAACAATTGTTAGAAGTTATTTATATTTATCGTCACCAATTCTTCTTTGTTTATACTGTTTTTTATCAGCCCGAACGTTAACAACAAGAGGTAAAACAGGTATAATGTGAAAACGTATCGCATCCATGTTTTGTTTGGTTTTCCTGCACGAACAAAACCAAATTTAACTATTTATAAACAAAACATCGAAAATTCACAATGCTTAGATTGTTTTATGTTAAAAAGGTGCGTACAAAATATTTAGCAAAAGGTCTGAGTCAACTAAATAGCAGACTCAGAATTTGCATAGCATTTGCTTTGTCTGATGAGTTTTATTCATACCGATCTGAGTAAAAGGTCTGTGCCGCCGCTTTTCGAACATGTCAAAAGTTGGAACTAACTCAAATTGGTTTTTATTCATACGAACTGCAGCAAATGCTTCGATTTTGACATTTCTCTTGAGTAAAAGCAATTGCTACGTTTTATTCATACGACCCAATAAGTTCATAATAAGTTGGCGTCGTTCAGACGTTCTTTACAGCAGTTATTTTTATGCAGCACAATGCCATTTATTTGTTGTTTATTTATTATACCTTAGGTATAGCACAAGAATTGTTGGCGAAGTGTCGCGTTCTAAGACAAAAGCTAGTTGAAATACGTAGACCACTGATGTCTACTGGGTACGGAACTCCTCAGTCGCCGGGTATTGTAATATTTTGACTTGTAATGTATTTTATATCGCCATCTAGGTATCATTTATGTAACTAAGTAATTATTGTAGTCTGGCAGTGCCTGACTGAAATGTCAAGAATAAAGAAAGAAAGAAGATGGAGGGCACTTCCGTAGAGGAGAGCAAAATAGAAGGGCGTGCTTAAAATTAAAAGAAAAATTAATCGGCTTACATCTCAGATGTGGGGTCACCACGCGGGAAAAAAATACATTCGAAATCCTTGAGGAAATATTGAGAAAACAGGTAAATCCCAAAGTTTCTGAAAAAATGGTAGTAACACGCTCCGAATTAGCTTTCAATTAGCAAAGCAGTTGGAGGCTCTCGGTGTGGATTTCCCACCACCATCCACACTTCGATTGTTCAGATGTGACTTGTAATTCATTAAACAAACACGTTGTGGAGACTTCCGCAGTAGAATCCTGTGTTCTTGACTCTTCCGCGCATTCGAGAAATAGCCTAAGTAGTGATTGCTCTCAGAGCGAGTGTATTGCTGATAGTGACGTCTTCGGCGCTGATAAGTGTAATAGGGTACGGTGTTCTTCCGTACAAAAACATATGAGAAAACTCACCGAGTCGCTTAAACCCTCAGATAAAGAGAAAATGAAACCCCAGAGAGAGAGAGAGTTCCTCAGTTCTAGGTAGTGATATTATAGATAGGAATTCATGGGCTACAAACAGTAAAGTTGAGGAAGTAGGAATCGTTCCAGAGATATACCTCAGATTTAACATAAACGCTTCGTTACACACAGAGTCGAGGGATCGCATTAGTAATATAATACTAGATTATCTGTCAAGATACCCGAACCAGATTAATAGGAATAGCCAATTTGAAATGAATATTCGACTAACTATAAATGTCCCTGTATACAGTCACCCGAGAAGATTGTCGTATAAGCATAAATTAGAAGTGGAAGGAATTACAGAGGACGTGTTGAGTACAGGCATAATCCGACACAGAGACTCCCCTTATGCCTCGCCAATCGTGCTAGTAAAAAAAAATCTGGCGAGACTCGCATGTGCATCGATTATAGAGACCTGAATAAAATAACACTTAGAGATAATTTCCCATTGCCATTGATCGAGGACAGCCTCGAATATTTGAAGGAAACAAAAAACTTTAGCTTGCCGGACTTACTGAAGGGTCTAAAGCGTATACTTCGTTTGTTACTCCAAACGGACAATTCGAATACAACAGAATGCCTTTTGGACTTAAAAACAGTCCCTCGGTATATGTTTTATTTCACATATACTAAAGGATTTCATTCAGAAAAGACTTATAGTGGTGTATACAAGCACTATACTCACGGAGCATATCTCATTGTTGGGAAAAGTTTTAAATTGCTTAGCTGAGAACGGCCTCGAGCTGAGGCTTACCAAATGCAAGTTCTGCTTTACGGGGCTGGATTTCCTTGGCTATAAGGTAAGTGCCAAAGGGATTCAGCCCAACGAGGATCACAAGGCGTCAATCCTCAGATTCCCTATGCCGAAGAACATAAAACAACTGCATTCTTTTGTGGGTTTATGTGCATAGGTACTTCAGAAAGTTTGTGCCTCAATTCTCACGAATCGCTGAGCGATTGTACGGTTTGCTAAAGAAAAACATTCAGTTTCACTTCAATGAAAAATGCATACTAGCGTACGAAAAACTAAAGCTGATGTTAACAAACCCACCAGTACTGGCCATTTATGATCACCGAAAGGAAACTGAGCTTCATTGTGACGCTAGCGCTACTGGGTTCGGGGGTGTCTTATTGCAGAGACAGTCAGACGGCAAGTTCCATCCAGTGTTTTTCGTCTCTAAGCGCACCTCCCCACCTGAAAGCAGATATCACAGCTTCGAGCTCGAAACGCTCGCTATCATATATGCACTTAGACGATTCCGAGTCTATTTAGAAGGCATTCCGTTTAAAATTATAACCGACTGCAATTCATTGACATTGACTCTGAACAAGAAAAACCTTAAGCCTAGAATTGCACGATGGGCTCTGGAATTGCAAAACTATCCCGATCACGTAGTGTAAATTCAGTAACGTATCACTGGCATAATGATGCTTTGCAAAATGTTCATTAATGCAACTATTGGCATCACTTTCAACGTCAAGTCAAGTCAAGTGTTCATTATTACAAATTTGATCAAACTGATGCGCAAACATAACGAAAAAAAGCATCACAGAAATACCTGATGCGCTGTTGATTCGCCGGCAAAAAGTAGGAAAAATGTCGGGAGCGAAAGAAAAGAAAGTAAATAAACATTTTTATCAATAGGTACATAGGCGTTTGACGGAACAATTTATAAGTTTTTGTTGAATTCTTTATTTTAATTTTTCTCACATTGAGTATTTCAGCGCGGCGGAGTTAAAGCTTTTAATAACGACAAGAATAAGGAATGAAAACATATTTTTCGTCTTTTACATAACTTCCATCTTGACATTAAAATGTTTGATGTGAACAATGCGTTCTAAAACTCAAGCGTGATATTCAATCAACAACGCATCAGCATAAACTGTGAATCACATCAGCACTGCAAATAAGCAGTGATGCCGCATCACTGCGCAAATGTTTGACGTTTCTGAATTTACACGTAATTCAGCATCGCGGAGGAAGCAACATGGGCCACGTCGACGCACTCAGCCGTAGTGAAATCGTATGTGCTGTCAATGAAGAGGATATACAATTTCAGTTAGAGGCTACTGAAAACAGGGATCCAGATATCCTTAGTATTCGAACCAAGCTTGAAGCAACCGGTTGTGAGTCATTTGAGCTAAAAAAAAACGGTCTAGTGTACAGAAAAGATAAGAAAAACAACCTCTATCTATATGTCTCCAGCGAAATGGAAACGAATATCATATAAGGCTAATACACGAACTGATTGGTCATTTAGGGTTAGCAAATGCCATGATAAAATCAAATCCTATTATCGGTTCCCAAACATGCGAGCTAAGATCGGAAGATTCATCAGAAACTGCTTGAAGTGCATTATGTACTCAGCTCCGCCCAGAATAAATAAAAAAAACATCTACAGTATCCCGAAGGAACCGATACCATTCGACACACTCCACATTGATCACCTAGGACCAATGCCTTCAATCAAATCAAAGCGCAAGCATTTGCTAGTAGTAGTTGACTCTTGTACTAAATTTACTAAACTCTACTCCGTTAACTCTACCATAAAGTCTTCTCAGCAATACAAAGAAAGGTACTTCGAGAGCAATCACAAGCCAGCTGAAGTCTTCGAGCCGGGTGACTACGTGGTCATCAAAAACGTTGATGTCTCTCCAGGTAACAAGAAACTTATACCAAAGTTTAAGGGACCCTACTTTATTCACATAAGGCTCCCTAACGATAGATACGTAATCAGAGACATAGAAAATTGTCAAGCCACACAACTACCATACGACGGAGTACTCGAGGCTTGTCACATCCGCAAATGGAGACAAGTCAATAACTAAATAACTCAGAGTCACATTTGGTCATAAGAAAAGCAACACTATAAACGTGTAAATATATTTTAAGCAATGGTCGAGGTCGACCATTTTGTCAGATCGGCCGAACTGTAATGTATTTTATATCGCCATCTAGGTATCATTCATGTAACTAAGTAATTATTGTTGTCTGGCAGTGCCTGACTGAAATGTCAGGAATAAAGAAAGAAAGAAGATGGAGGGCACTTCCATAGAGGAGAGAAAAATAGAAGGGTGTGTTTAAAATTAAAAGAAAAATTAATCGGCTTACAGACTAAAACTCTGTTTTTTTCTTTCCGCAAGTCAGCTTGTACTCACGGGTCACACTTTGCCTTTAGATACATCTTGTTGTAGTTTACCTAGGCATATTTTCGAAAAAGATCTAATAGTTATAGGATGTTATTCGCCATAGACAAACCATACTGAGACCACCAATTCGGCCGATTTCCCGTTACTTGCCTACAAGCTGTATTTTAGGAAATGGTCAAGATTTGGTGCTCTAGTATTGTTACGAAAAAAACCTGTATTGACTAGTGTCACGAAACTTCAAAAATGCTGGCTCACCACCACACTCGCAAGAAATATGAGCCACTGGGCAAGGAGCTGGCAGTGTTCATAGAATTTTATCCCTTGAATTTGAAAGGCGTAGTGGCTTTGTGGTTAGTTTGTTGCACAACTAAGCTAGGGGTCCCAGGTTCGAATACCGAAAAAACCCAAATTCCAACTTATGATTTTTTTCCGCTGCGCCACCTCTCGCGAACGTCTGACAAACATCCGAGAGTATAGCTGTCATGAAGGAGCTTCTCAATTAGCCGTTTGGACCCGGCATAAAATTGTTGTGAGAAGCTAGGCCTAGGGTCCCTACAGACCTTTTGCGCCAACTATTTTTTTTTTTTTTTAAATTTGAAATTATTCGTTATGTGTGAACAGTATTTTTTTAAGGAATAAGTGTACATTTGCTTAAAATATTTGTGAAAAATGAACGATGTAGATTGGCTGAGGGAAAATAAAAATATACTGAACAAATTTTCTTTAGTTATTTCAAAAAAATATACATGAAATCGATATTACTGATATTCAAAAGCGGAAAATGCAAAACCATGTCTGTGCTAATATGTTTCTAGAACATCTCCTTTAGATAGTTTTATTAACCAAACAAATCAAATTATTCGCCTTTTAAAAATTGATAATAACTAGCGGATGGCATTCAGTAATGTAAAAATGTGGTATTCCCGAACTCTATCATATTTCCCCACGGTTGGCCGCGCTGTCACACACACACATATAATACATATTTGGAGCTACTGCTTTGTTCCCGATTTTATTACATTTATTTCAAAAGCTATTTCTTGAAATTCGATAGGTAATCCCAATTTCTAGAAGCTCTAAGTACAAAAGGTATGAATCAAATATTAAGAAAATTAACATTTTCCTCGAAAGTGTGAAAATGGGACAAAAATAATGGCCGCGCGGTTGTCGGCATTTTTTTTTTGTATGTTTTTCATGTCACAAGGATTCTAATTGACATTAAACGGATAGGAAAACAAAAATGTGGAATTTGAAAAAAAAATTGAGCGGGCCAGCGGCAAGAGGATTGTGAGTTGGGGGAGTTGGGGGTTTCAGTATGATTTGTCTATGCTATTCGCTACCTTTCGGATTAAAGATCAACCTGTGCTATATCTTCAATGCATCCTTCCGAGTTCATATTATCTATCAGACTACTAACATTAGCTTTATAGATTTCCGCATGGTTGTGACTCCATTTCGATTACGGCAGTGTATTTATAATTTCGCAACTGCTTAACTCTTCTGATGTGATTAACTCAAAATAAGGCACAATTGGTAGGTGATCTGAGAAATTTTGTGTTGTACTTCGAAATCCTGAACTAAGTTGTTCCATATTCTTATCCGCTCAAGCTAAGGTCGACAACTGAACTTCCTTGAGCACCCACAAAGGTAAATTCACCTTTCGAATCTCCTTAAGAACATCAGTTTTAAATTTTCAGACCGTACTCACTGCATAAGTCTAGAAGTTTAAGTTCTTTTCTATCCAGAACCAGATCCTTTGAGCTGCGAATTTCTAGTGAATCCCCCGCATTGTTGATCAAAAAAGGCTGGCTCGTGCTCGAGCTCGTGCGTTAAAGTCATCAGTAAGAAGGATATTATAGTTTGTCATGAAGATCATCACTTAACATTTTGCAGATCTGAGGGGTACATGAAGTTGCAATACGTTCACCGCTAAATGTCGCGGATATCACTCCGGTGACTTCTCGTTGGACAGTTTACCCAATGACGTTCGATGGATTTGATGATGATGACGTAGTTTTGCCATGGGTGCGACAGATTATTTGTATTTTGACTTTCGCATCAATAAAACTTTCTTTTTGTATGTAGAATATAAGATTCCCTTCTGGATCCTGCATTTGATTTGACTCCATTCTTTTCTCTGCATTTTCTCAGCTTGCATCTACCCTCCAGAATTGAAAGAACTGAAGGTTTCAATTTTGAAGATGGTATTCTTGAAACTTTAGGTACCACGCATTAATGCCTGGTATTCAACATACCACAGTGAAAACTCAACTTAAAAATGCTTAGTTGAAGGAATGAAAATATTGTGTAAAACAAAACTAAACATTGGTAGGTAATTTTACTAAGGCAACCAATAGCTATGCTGTGCGTGTGCTGATATATTCTTTTGGGTTGATAAAGAGCCACACTGATTTGGAAGACCTCGATGGACAAATAAGGGTAGCAACATTGTCTAGAAATGAATGTGGACAGGGGGTAATAAACTTACTGAACCAGCACAGCATACAAATCGGAAAATTGAAGCAGTATTTTATGAAGGTCAAATCAATAATTTAAAATACCAAATTATCATGCGAATGCGAACAATATACCCCATTAAAGCATGAATAAAGCATACCCCCACAAAATGAATAGGTGTGGATTCATAAAAGATATTGCAGCTCCATTAGCAGCAAACATAAGGCGAACATTTGGGGAACAAATATCAAAATATGCTTATCTAACTCCTGAAACAAAGCAACGTGAAGGACTGAGAAGTATACGAATTGTTCTAATTGTTGTATCCAGTACGGGAATGATTGAAAAGAATACCTACCTGCAGGATTGTAGTTCTTACAACATTTTATCATCAGGACATAATCGCTTAACAATAACAATAGCATCCAAACTAGTAAAAGGCAGAATTCCATTGTACAAATACCAAGCACCGCAGTCTTACTAATCTTAGACTATATAGCTTATATTGGGATAAATCTATTTTTTACTACTGACCTCACAATATTAGCAAATAAACCTGATATAGTATGAATCGATAGAAGAAACAGAAATGGATAGCTAATAGATATATTTCCAATTGGGAAATATATAGAACTCTCCCACGATATTAAGCAATGGGAAGCATTAAACACAATACGTGTAGTACTAGTTGTCATTCCCAGCACAGGGATTGTTGCAAGAGGAGTGGGATGATCATGATAATTACTATAATAATAATAAAAATAATAATTATAATAATTCAGGACGTCATCATTGCAACTTCTCAGAAAAGGAGCGCCATTTAACATTAAGACATATAAAGCACCTGTCGTCGATGCAGACTTAGTCATGAGTCTACCGAACACATAATGAATGGATGCTCGGTACTAGTAAACAGCGATTATCCTCAACGGCATAACTTACTTACTTACTTAAATGTGGACCTGGATGGACCTAGGCCTCTACCAATACGCCTCTCTAGTCAGCGCGATCTTTCGCTAACTTCATTCAGCTGCGCACTCCAAGTGGGTTGAAGTTTCTGTAACGTTGGTGTCCATTCGCTCTACATGTCCCAGCCATCTTGGACGACTGATGCGTACTTTTCTGATCAGGTTGATGTCGCTGTACAGCTCGTAGAGTTTGGTATTAAATCTCCTCCTCCAAAACCCATATACGCAAACGGGCCGAAAATCACACGAAGAATTTTTCATTTGAAGCGACCCAGGAGGTCTTCATCCAGGTGATGAGGGTCTTATCTAGTGTCTCCTAGTGTTTCTCGACAGGGCGTTACTAATCAATTGCCTTCCTAGGCCGAAGTAACAGCGGTTGGAAAGTGTAATTCTTCGCTTGATTTCTGAGGTGATTTCATTTTCAGAATTAATAGCGGAGCCGAAGTAGACAAAATCGTTCGGACGTTCTGTCCGATTCGTCGATGTGTCCCTTCTTCTTGTCAGCATTTATTTTATTTTTACCGCTTCTGTACTGATAAATACATGCAAACGCAGCAGTGACAGCTCGTTCTACCAATGATGTCGATGTCACCAGCGTATGCATGTAGTTGCACTGACTTTTGAAAAATTGTGCCCCTGGTGTTGGCTTGCAAGTTTCGCACAATATTCTCAAGAATGATGTTCAAAAAGTCACTTGACAGCGCTTCCTTTTTTGACATAAAAGGTCTTGGTGCGATTGCTTCCGACGTTTATGGAGCAGCTAGCGATCTCAATCCTCATTCTGCACAATGTGACAAGTTTGGCAGGTATATCAAAACTAGACATGGCTTTTTATAGCTCGTCTGTTTAAATTCTGTCATATACGGCCTTTAAATTTATAGACAGGTGGTGGGTATCGACTTGGACGTCTTCGGTTTTCTCCAGGATATGACGTAGTGTGAAGAATTGGTTGGTTGTGGACAGTAGGTATTGGGGCGGTTGGGAGTGGGAATTCCGTGCTAGAGCGAGAGGGAAGATATGACCTTGGAGTGAGTGTGGTGGCTTTGGCGGAAGTATGTTATCTAGATATGTTGTGTGTTTGAGGCGCCGCCGCTGGTGGTTGGCTGTTTTTGTTATCAGTTTTGTGTGTTTTGAGTGAATTGCTTGGAGATGACGTAATTATTGGTATTCCTATTATCTTTTGATGTTGGAGTTATGGGGTTGTTATTTTGTGAGTTGATCTTTGTATGGTTGGGGCCGCGACGGTTGTCGTAGTTGTGAGTTGTTGGTGGGTTTTGTGTGTGTGTGTGCGGTATGTTATTGTTATCAGTAGGTGGTGGTGGTGTTGTTGTTTGTGGCATTGGATGGGTTAGCAGGTGTCGTTGCCATGGTCATGGGTGTTGGAACCGTTATCGTGGCTGTTGATTTGGATGGTGGTTCGTAGCCATGGTCGTTGTGTATGTCAATTAGATGTGGTTTTGCTATGGTTTATTTGATCGAAGGGAAATGGTCTTAATTTATCATATTTAATGTATAAGTAGGAATATTAAGATGGGATTGTTATAATTGGTAATCTTATTCATTGTATAAAAGAAGATAAGTAAATGAGGAGAGGTCATACATTAAGTAATGTTGTATGGGAATAGAACACAGGAAGTTCATGTGAAAATATCAGACGATAGTTCAGTTCATCGATCAAAGAGACATTTTAAGGAGCACTTGGTAAGGTTCAGATTGACAACGAAACCAATAAGAAGGGGTCTTCAGATATTATTTAATATACTTGCAAAAGCGAAATGTTTTGGTGCGAATCATTGAGAGAAGGTGATAATCTATGTAGTTGTGAAGTAGGATGGACGGAGATAAATTTCTCATACATACAATTTCATAGAACGACTTGTGAGCTTTATATGACTCCTGAAGATGGAAATAGTTGTTTAATTTTTCGCTTAAGAAATGGAGAATCAACATCTTCTTTAGCTAATTTTAAAATAAAACTTCACAGATTTCAACATGTCAAAATGTATGTTGTTGGTGGTGAATTGACAATGCATGGAATAGTTTCATCAAAGCCAAAAAGGAAAACCAATCGGTTGTTTTATCGATTTTCTCAATTTTCCCATTATTTCTCAATGGATTACCGCTTGAATTTGACTTAAGAAATATAAATTCTATGGAAAATGTAACTTTTGCATTGAGTTTGCCCAATAATGACGCAATAGAAGTTGGATTATTGTTTCGCTTATTGACGGTTTCAACATTAAAAACTAACAACAACAACAACACTACTGCAAACCCATCTCTAAATAATGACATCATAACACCAACAACAGAGAGAATCGAAGGGAAACAATTTGTTACTGCGCATGAAGCAATCGAAGGATTTAGGCAAGATTTGATTAAAAAAGAAATCGAAATATCAGGGATAATCGAGAGCAAAGAAGTTTTTTATAGACATTTTAAACTGCAGTTCGATGACAACAAGGAATTAGCTATTCGCTGCACATATGATAGCAATTATAAGCTACGATCTTTGGGTATTTCATGCTTCGAGTATCGAGAATATGAACAGGAAAGGATTTTAAGTAATGGTGAAATCGAGTTCTTTACAAATCAGGACGTATAGGAACCGACCGGATTTGAAAGGTAATAGCAACAAGGGGCAATAAGGTTTATTAAAGATTTTCAAGGTCAGCCTATTAGAGGGAGTTTCTATGCACACGAATTACAAAAGACGAATTTTCCCAACATATTTCTCGTGGAAGATTCTTGCAACAAAAGGCGAAAAAGTATATGTCAAATGGTTGGGTTTCCCATCCACTAACAATTCATGGATTAATAAAAAACAATTAATTTAATGGTTTTATTTTTTTTTATTTTACTAAAAATTAATAACAATCTTATGAAATGGTCATTCTATATGCTTGTTTCATCGATTTGAGATTCACTAGTTCCACGTTGGGCTCATGCCTTAATTCCTGATTTGTAAAGAACTCGATTTCACCATTACTTAAAATCCTTTCCTGTTCATATTCTCGATACTCGAAGCATGAAATACCCAAAGATCGTAGCTTATAATTGCTATCATGTGTGCACCGAATAGCTAATTCCTTGTTGTCATCGAACTGCAGTTTAAAATGTCTATAAAAAACTTCTTTGCTCTCGATTATCCCTGATATTTCGATTTCTTTTTTAATCAAATCTTGCCTAAATCCTTCGATTGCTTCATGCACAGTAACAAATTTTTTCCCTTCGATTCTCTCTGTTGTTGGTGTTATGATGTCATTATTTAGAGATGGGTTTGCAGTAGTGTTGTTGTTGTTGTTAGTTTTTAATGTTGAAACCGTCAATAAGCGAAACGATAATCAACGATACACAACGACCATGGCTACGAACCATCATCCAAATCAACAGCCACGATAACGGTTCCAACACCCATGACCATGGCAACGACACCTGCTAACCCATCCAATGCCACAAACAACAACACCACCACCACCTACTGATAACAATAACATACCGCACACACACACACAAAACCCACCAACAACTCACAACTACGACAACCGTCGCGGCCCCAACCATACAAAGATCAACTCACAAAATAACAACCCCATAACTCCAACATCAAAAGATAACAGGAATACCAATAATTACGTCATCTCCAAGCAATTCACTCAAAACACACAAAACTGATAACAAAAACTACCAACCACCAGCGGCGGCGCCTCAAACACACAACATATCTAGATAACATACTTCCGCCAAAGCCACCACACTCACTCCAAGGTCATATCTTCCCTCTCGCTCTAGCACAGAATTCCCAGTCCCAACCGCCCCAATACCTACTTTTACTACGTCACTTCCTGATCTCGGACGCACATTGTTATACTACTACTCTTCAATATATTTAACCACTTTAACCTACATCTCCCAGCATCCGCTATAGCGCAAAGCTACGACACCCGACTCCCAAACTCATCGTACCAAGTTCAAACCACAGCCCCACATATCGCTCTTTTTTAATTTTCAATATCACAACACCCCAACAGGAATACCAATAATTACGTCATCTCCAAGCAATTCACTCAAAACACACAAAACTGATAACAAAAACTACCAACCACCAGCGGCGGCGCCTCAAACACACAACATATCTAGATAACATACTTCCGCCAAAGCCACCACACTCACTCCAAGGTCATATCTTCCCTCTCGCTCTAGCACAGAATTCCCAGTCCCAACCGCCCCAATACCTACTGTGGACTTTCCGGTCCTAAAATCGCACTGATAGGGTCAATTCAGTTCGTTGACAAATTGTTTCAGGCGTTCAGACAGGACGACAGATAGCGATGTTAAGTTGACGCAGTTTACAGAGTCTCCTTTTTTGTAGATCGGGCAAACAATGCTGAGGCTCCATTCATCAGGCATACTTTCCGCTACCAGCAGCCTTGATCACTTCATTTTGGTCAGGTTAACGGAAGTCTTGGCTTTCATCGCCCTGGTTAAGTGGTTCCTTCCAGTGAATTTTCATCGGAATCATCTGTACAGCTCGGGTCTTGTTGCTATGACGCGTTGTATTTACCTCTTGGTAAAACTTCCGAATATTGTTCCTCGAGTAATACCTCCGCCACCTAACACCAGTCGCGGCGATGTCACTGGTCTTCAGCACTTGATGCTTGTCATTCAGGACTTATCGAGAGGTTGAGGGTGTTATGTTTTTAATAATAAACGCTTTTAATCTAAGGCTTTTTTTATTTCAGTTATTTTCTTAAGTTAAGTTTAGTTATTAGTAATGCACTGGGCGACGGCAAACGAGCAAGTGTCGAAAATGGAGTTCACAAGAGAGAAATTGAATGAGTATAATTCATATATGTAAGAAATGAGTGAGTGAAGAGAATGAGTAATAATATTATACTGAAAATATAATTTTTCCAGTATAATATCATTAAGTAGATGCATATCGATCAGGTTTGTTCTTAATCTTTTATATAAATAGGCGAAGTTAAGAAGAACATATTTATTTGATTTTAATTTTTTAGAAAGGTTGTGCAGAGATGCAATGCTGTGTCGTTTTTCAATACTTTACATATATATGCCCGTTCATAAAATTGTAGCATTTCTACCAATGGGTGAACTCTAGTTCTTCTAGAACGACATAAGTGCTTTATTATAGTACCATGTTCATACTCTTCTCTCTTCCTTTTATAATTTGATTTTGAGTCTGAGTTCCTAATTTAGGCTTAGTAGATAAAATATCTTTTATAATTATCTTTTAAACTGGAGAATCTAAGTTGATTTACGTGTACCAACTTGATATAATTGTTAACTCTTATTAAATATGTAAGTCTATTCAAAATCTTTTCAACCTTTCCTGAAATCAAACGAACAAATTGCTTAAAATCACTTTTTAACATAACTATGCCGCCTACCTTAGATTTGTTACTTTTTAACATTCACTTTTTCATAATCATTCATGTGCAGATCCACTGGCAGAAAATTAAGAATCACGTTGAGCGATTCGGTCGAACTTGATCGTAGGGCTCCTGTAATTCCAATTCCAGCTGTTCATTGAACTCTTCTTAATTTCGTGATGTGTACATCCAGCGAACCATCTTTGGTTGAAGACCCAACTTTTTGCCGAAAGTTTTACTAAAGGCGTAAAAAGCTATGCTTGCCTTTCGCACTCGATGTTCGATATTTGACTTCCAGTTGAGTTTAGGGTCGAGGATGACTTCTAGGTATTTGGCTGGTTATTCAAACGGGGAAGTGAGCAGGTTAGTATTTTGGTTTTGGTGGTGAAAAGCACCAGTTCTGTTTTGCTTGGGTTAACGCTAAGACCACAACTTGTAGCCCAACCGCCCAGTGATCTTTCCATGATTTCACTTCTAACGTTCGGAAACGTTCCTGATACTAGAACAACTACGTCATCCGCATACGCAACGACTTTAATACCTTCCCTGTCGAGTCTGGACAGTATTTTGTTAAGTATGTACCATAATCCATAAGCGTGGCGAGATCACCCATGATCCATGAAGTGACAAAGTTCTCTACACGTAATTTTGTAAGAGGTTCCTGTATCGATTCAGTATGGACCTTATTGAAAGCTCCCTCTATATCTAAGAAGGTAGATAAGGTATATTGGTTATGGGAGAGTGACCTTTCAACTGTACGCACTACTTCATGAAAAGCGGTCTCCGTCGACCTGCCCTTGAGGTATGCATGTTGGAAGTGACATAAGGGAGACCTTTCAAGGCTTGTTCTTCTGTGAAGGTCAAGCAAACGTTCTAAAGTTTTGAGTATGAAGAAGGTTAAACTAATAGGTCGGAAGTCCTTCGCGGTTTAGTGACCTATTTTGCCGACTTTCGGTATGAAGACTACACGGACACGCCTCCAAGACTGAGGTACGTGGTTTAGTAGGATGCTGCTCCTGTAAGATTCAACGAGTAAGGGTAGTACTATCCCTTCATGATTTTGCAGCCGTCGTGCCCCGGCGATTTATACGGAGATTTTTTCCTTGGTTATACAGCGCTCTATTTCTTCGCGGTGCGAGGGAAGATTCCCTCGGACATCTAGAATACTGGAGGAGTGCCTTGCGTCAATCGAAATATAGTAAATTTGTTTTGACGGTTTGATATTCCGGTGACCGCCATGTTCCTTTGTAAGATGAGGAAACTGTGTGCTGGATATAGTAGCATTGGGTCCCGCAGCACAGATGTCCTTCTTCCCTTTTTTTGGCGCTAAAATCAACTAAGACGATTTTAACGTCGTATATAAAACATCGCTCATATGGTTTGTCGAGGATCTCTTAGAAGCATTCCTTGGTAGCATCGTCTTTATCTTCTATGGGGACGTAAGCGCGTATTAGGCTGATGTTGGCAAATTTAGCCGTGATGCGGATAATTATAAGACGTGCACTAACGTATTGAAAGCTGAAGACTTCTTGCCAAAGTCTACGCTGCTTCTGTTCCCTGTAGCAATCACAGTAATAAATTTCATAGTTTTTCATTCTTCTTCTTCTTCAGTAGCGATTCTGTCTTTCCATAGATCAGTTCTTGTCGCCTTAAAGTTGGTTCACGTAACTTGTTCGTAGGAATATTAAGTATAATAAATATTGTGCTCTGTGAATTTTTGCTCTACACATTTATTTTATTTATATATCGCTGGGCGGGACTGTGAATCAAACCATCCCACCTCCTCAATTCATTTACTTCATATTTTTTTCTTTCTTCCTAACTCATTTTTTATACCGGTGAGTTGAAATATTAGTGGATGTTCTGCCACTGAAGCTTTACTGATTCTTCACTCAACTCTCCGTGTGTGCAAAATCGTTTCGGCCTCCTCTATCATCAGTGGAATTACTGGTCCTCCTACTCCATCGCCCGTGTGAGTACACTTTTAGTGTCTGTTTTGCCGCTAAAGCAAGCCTGGTATTCAATACGTTATTTTTATTTATCTTTTCCACAAACCGCATATCATCTACATTATCATTCTAGCCGAGCTTTTGGTCGAACCTCGTTCTAAAGCTAAAAGCAGAGTTACCATCGTGTTCATATTGGAGTATGAGTACCTCAAAAAGTACCCCAAATTGTTACATTTGTGGAATGGGCACGAATGATATAAATTTACCGTGCGGTATTTGCCTTGAAAAAACCCAAATTCCAACTTATGGTTTTTTCCGCTGCGCCACCTCTCGCGAACGTCTGACAAGCATCCGAGAGTATTACTGTCATGAAGGAGCTTCTCAAGTAGCCGTTTGGACCCGGCATAAAATTGTAGATCACTTCCATTCGTCCCAGAAATGAAAACCGCACACAAACGAATGGTTGTGAGAAGCTAGACCTTGGGTCCCTACAGACCTGTTGCGCCAACTATTTATTTATTTATTATTTGCCTTGATACTGCCTCTGGTAAATGCATAGGCCTAAAAGGAAAGGATGTTGATAACATTATCTCTACTCCCGGTATTTGCTTTTATTGTGTTAAGCACTGAAGCATTTCACCTGATGCCTTGCACTGGAAAATTATTTAACTTCAAAAATCCTTTAATAGCATGTCGATGCTATTTTCTGATAGGATGTGTTCAACTTCAACGTCAGCAGAGGTAACAAGTTGATTGAAGGGTTTTCGAGCATGGATCGGATCCTACAGCACCAATCACCCGGACAAAGCCCTAATATCATCCAAGAGCAACCGAACTTCGAAAGCCAAGCACTTCATCCACCGCTGCAACTACCAAATGTGGTGAAATTATTAACTACATTGCTGGGAAAGGCATTGTAGTTAATAATTTCAGGCAATATAAAATGCCATAGCCTGACAGCGAATAACCTTACAGATCGCTTGACATCGTCATTCAAACTTTTAACGTCTCAACCAACTGGAAAACTGCTGATCAACCCGAACTTTTGGCCTAATCATATTCTCGTTAAAGAATTTGTGAGCAGACCTGCTCCAGGAAGACTCAACCAAAAAACCTTCCAAAAAACTCCAACCGAGCTGTTTAGATCCTACAGCCTTTAGTCTTTACTACCAAAATACTGGTGGTCTAAGAACCAAACTCCGTGATGTCTTACTCTTTTCATCTTCTGGGCAATATGATATTATTGTATTCACTGAGACTTGGCTTACGCAGAATCATCACAACGAAGAATTGTTCAACAAGGACCAGTACGAAGTTTTCCACAAGAACCGTTGCTCCGTTCTAACCGATTGTGAGAGAGGCGGTGGAGTATTGGTTTCGTTTCGGGCCACCTTGCGCAGTGATGAAATCAATCAACCTCCAACAGCAGCAGATTTAGATATTGACCAATTTTCCTAATGAATTTAATAAAATCCTTGATTTGGTATTTGTTGACTCCCAGCTCGATACTTTTTCGTAATTCTGTTTTTTATGTAGCATTATCCATGCAATTTGAATTCTATGAATTTTTTAAACCAGGTTCCAGTGACACTTATTTTAAATATAACTATACTAAAGCCAACTTCAGCAACATTTCAAACTATTTAGATATATTTAATAATTGAATCTTATTTTATTAGCATTAGATAATTTATTTATGAATACTGTAAAAATGGCAATTGATTTGTTTACATCTAAAGTAAAGTCTGTCAATGGTAATAAACCCATCTAGTTTAATGATAGAATCATAAATTTAAATGATAGGAAAAATAAGGATTCATTCGCTGTATGTGTTCTTTCTGATATTCTCGTGTAAGACCTCTGAGACTCGTTCAGCCAGTCATTCTGATAGAGCAATATAGTGTTGCTATTTTCTTCGTGTTCAACACTTGCTTGTAAGTAAGTAAGTCATGTCCGGAAAGACAAGGCCAGTACCTGGTGACTACCATGCGGGGGTAAAATAAGTTCGATTGATGAGTATGAACCAGTCGCAACAACTGGGCACCGCCAAGTTGATGCCAATCAGTGCCTAACATTTTAGTACAACACTTATATCGGTATAGCAATGTAGCTAAAATCGTTCTGCATGAATTGACACTAAGATCCAAACTATTTAGTTGAAATGAAAATCCCATCTACATTAATACCAAGCCACCGCAGTCTTATTAAGCTCAGACTGTATTGGGATAGGCCTATAACTTCTGACTACACATTATTGAATAATAATAATAATATTCTTTATTTCATATTGAGAAACTTAAATATATAGTAACAATGTTATCCAAGCTAAATATTACGTTAAGTTCTTTGAACGAAAGAGTACAATCTATTGTCTAATAAATGACAAGAGGCGAATGTACCTATCAGTTATATTCGATGTTAATGAAATACAAAAATCTATCGATGGAGAAAAGAATAGTTAAAGTTAAATAAAAGGTTATGTTATGTTATGTTAAAGTGGCTCTCGCTGAGAGAAACACTTAGGCCGTTGATCGGCCCATTGTGCATACCACTGGTGTTTAGGGGTTCCTTTACTGGTTACTCATTGGGAACCATTTGCTACCGTTAATAAAGCCAAGAATGCTGGCAGCGCTGATGTTGCAAAGATCACTAAGATCATTGAGGAAATAGTTTCCTAAGTGCGCCATCCTTAGGTTGGATAGAGCAGGGCAGCTACAGATGAGATGGGTGACGGATTCGTCCTTCTCCTCATCCCTACAGCTTCTGCAGAAGTCATTATGTGGCAGTCCAAGTCTTTGCGCGTGTCTGCCCAGAACACAATGACCGGTCATGACGTTAGTGACCAGTGAAATGCTACGTCTATTGAGACGTAGAAGCTCTTTGGATCTTTTATTATCCAGTGTCGGCCAAGTAAGCCTGGCAACATCACAGTATCCTAGATGTTTCCATCTGTGACTTGCTGTCCCTGTTGCGTTCGCATTGATGATATGTTTAGCGTAAGACAGCGGTGCCTGCACGTTGTGCAGTCTTACACTATCCACGCCGGAGGAGCCTAATCTCGCAAGTTCGTCAGCTGCACAGTTCCCTGGGATATCACAGTGTCCCGGAACCCAGCAAAGGGTAAGGTTGTACTGTCCAGCTATCTCGTTAAGAGATACGCGGCAATCTTCCACCGCTTTAGATCTTATTTCGCTGGATATTAAGGATCTGATGGCAGCCTGACTGTCAATATATATGACAATATCCCTGTGTGATATTTCATTAATCAGCAGCCACGCTGCGGCTTGACGAATAGCTGTGATTTCGGCTTGGAAGACACTACAGTGTGCCGGGAGAGAGAAGGAGAGTCCAAGGTTCAGTTCTTCCGAGAATACCCCTGCTCCGACTCCCTCTAATGTTTTGGAACCGTCCGTAAAAATTGACAGCGCTCCTTCGTGTAGGACATTTCGTGAGTCCCATCGGGATCTGTCCGGTATTTCGCATTTAAAGCCCTTTTCGAAGTCGATTTTCGTAGGCAGATAGTCAGTAATGGAGGGTAGGGGGCATGTCTGTCGGAGGATGCTGGCATGGCCAGTTGATTGTCCTCTCCAATGCTTACCCTCTCTGAGTCTGATAGCCGCGTTAGCGGCGTATTCCTTGCTGACGATGTCTAGAGGAAGAAGATTAAGCATTACTTGTAGAGCGGCGGTAGGAGATGTCCTCAGTGCACCCGTAGTGCTGATGCATGCCAGGCGTTGAGTCTTCTCAAGGGCCTTCAGATTGCACTTCTTATCCAAGGCCGGCCACCACACGACGATGCCGTAAAGTATGATCGGTCTGATCACCGCAGTATAAAGCCAATGCATTATGTTTGGTTGAAGGCCCCATCTGGAGCCGACAGCCCTCCTACAGGAGTAGAGTGCCACTAGGGATTTCCTAGAACGTTCGGCAATGTTCTCCCTCCATAAGAGTTTGCTGTCTAATATAAGCCCTAAGTACTTGGCACTTTTGACAAACTCGAGTGGAGTGCCATTGAGATTAGGGGGGGTGATAAGAGGAGTCTTGACCCTTCTAGTGAATAGAACTAGATCCGTTTTTGTCGGATTGACGCTTAGACCGCAGCTTTTGGTCCAGGCGACTAGTTTACGTAGCGCAAGTTGCAGAATATTGGAAAGAGTCTGTGGATACTTTCCTGAAGTAAGTAAGGCGACGTCATCCGCGTAGGCCACGACTTTGCATCCGGAAAGCTCCATGGAAATCAGTAATTCGTTGAGAACTAGATTCCACAGTAGCGGAGATAGCACTCCCCCTTGGGGGGTACCCCGGTGCACAAGTTTTTCGACAGCGCTGCTGCCAAACGTGGCTGTCACCCTTCTGCGGGTGAGAATATGGCCGATTAGGCAGCATATTTGTTCGCCAATATTTAGCTTGTTTAGGGCTTGAATAATCGAACGAGTCTCTATGTTATTGAAGGCCCCCTCTATGTCCAGGAAAACTGCCATAGTGTATTCCTTGAATGAGAGGGACCTTTCGATCGAGCCGACGATTGAATGAAGGGCGGTCTCAGTGGATTTGCCCTTTTGATAGGCATGTTGAGAGCTAGAAATTAGCGCTTGGTCAACAGTGCTTTTGATGTGAAGATCGATGATCCTCTCAAGTGTTTTCAATAGAAAGGAGGACAGACTGATTGGTCTGAAGTCCTTTGGAAGTGTATGTGAGGTCTTACCTGCTTTGGGAATGAAAACAACTTTAACCAATGTCCAGGAAGAAGGAATGCGCCCCAAGGCTATGCAACCTGCCAGAATCATCCCCAGACTGTCTTTGACAATGTGAAAGGCGTTCTGTAGTTGCGCCGGGAAGATGCCATCCGGACCTGGAGACTTTTGCGGTTCGAAGCTGTTGACGGCCCACTTCAGCTTTTCCTCGCAAATGGTGATTGCATTTGGAAGGGTACCCAAGGGGGCATCCCTACTGAAGTCAGGATTACCAGTGACAGGCGTGCAGCCAGGGAAATGGGCATCCATGAGCAGATTCAACGATTGTTCTTCTGATTCTGCCCATTCGCCATTGAGGTCTTTCAGTACACAGGGTACAGGGGTGGATTTAGAAAGGACTTTTCGCAATCTGGAACACTCATTCGTGTTGTTGATGCTCTCACAGAAATTGCGCCAGGAGCTACGTTGTGCCTTACGGACTTCCTTTTTGAAGATTCGTAGGCTGTCTTTGTAAGCTTCCCAGTCCGTGTTTAGCTTCGATGTTTTGGCTCTGTTAAAGGCCTTCCTGCTCTTGCAGCGAAGCGCGATAAGTTGCTTGCACCACCACGGGGGTTTCCTGCCATCTCTCACTATGGTGGGAGGACAGGAGCCCGTGAAAGCCTTATCCAGGGCTGAGGTGAGAACGTTGTTCAACGAATCTAGTTCGGCCTGATCGCTAGGTGGCGAGGGTCTGAGGCTAGCTAGATTCGCAGACAGGATTGTATTGTGTTTGACCCAGTTTGTTTTCCTTCGGTTGCGGAAGAAACATTTTTTGGGGAAATAAAATATATAATAATAAAAGGTTAATATACATATTTGTAATTATAAAAAGAATATATATGTTCAAGTACCGTATAGAAATTTCTTACATTATTGGACTTGAAACAGACGAGTACCAGTAACAAAATTAAAGCATGAAAAAAATATTTTGTGGATTGTTGGTACATTTACGGAGTTTCTGCTGTTGACTCGCATGTTGTGGCTATCGTTAACGCTAACATCATAATTAGGGTATTCACTTAAACGCGTAAAACCCTCATAATCTGCGTAAACTGGAAAAATTTACCACCTCGTAAATACCTCACAATTTTTCGCGATCAATAAGGCTCGGAAATCGACTGCGGAAAGTTACGCAAATTTACAAATGTCGAACTGTGACAAGCGGTCGTGTGAACTGTTTTTCATGTTTTTAGAGTTGCAGCAATGATGGTAAGAATTTAATTAAATAGATAGTTATTCTATTGCTTTATCGTTATTTGCAGCTAATTACGCAAAGACATCTCCGAGAGGTGTTTACTTAAAGCGGCGTAGAAATTTATAAACTCACGAGTACGAGCTGCATAAAATTATGAGATTAAGTGAATACATATAATACAAACAGGTGTGTAAAATTTTTTTTCCAATTTTGTTGCTCTGAAATTTGACTGGATAGTTTTACAAGATGAATTGACTCACACTATACAAATTTCGGACAAGTAGTACTTAGTTTTGCAAATTAAGTTTATTTTCAATCAGTTGGTTAACTTTTTAATAGATAAACAATTAATTTTCTTACACGAAAACACACGTATTCCTTATACAAGTCCTTTGCAAAACAAACAGACGTCAAAATTCTATAGGTTTTGCGTCCTGCCCCGGCGATTTATACGGATCAAAACTGTGAATGACCCAGGAGATTTTTTTGCTTGGTTATACAGCGCTCTATTTCTTCGCGGTGCGAGGGAAGATTCCCTCGGACATCTAGAATACTGGAGGAGTGCCTTGCGTCAATCGCAATATAGTAAATTTGATTTGACGGTTTGATAATCCGGTGACCGCCATGTGCCTTTGTGAGGTGAGGAAACCGTGTGCTGGCTATAGCAGCATTGGGTCCCGCAGCACAGATGTCCTTATTCCCTTTTTTTGGCGCTAAAATCAACTAAGACGATTTTAACGTCGTATATAAAACATCGCTCATATGGTTTGTCGAGGATCTCTTAGAAGCATTCTTTGGTAGCATCGTATTTGTCTTCTATGGGGACGTAAGCGCGTATTAGGCTGATGTTGGCAAATTTAGCCGCGATGCGGATAATTGTAAGACGTGCACTAACGTATTGAAAGCTGAAGACTTCTTGCCAAAGTCTACGCTGCTTCTGTTCCCTGTAGCAATCACAGTAATAAATTTCATAGTTTTTCATTCTTCTTCTTCGTCAGTAGCGATTGTCTTTCCATAGATCAGTTCTTGTCGCCTTAAAGTTGCTTCAAGTAACTTGTTCGTAGGAATATTAAGTATAATAAATATTGTGCTCTGTGAATTTTTACACATTTATTTTATTTATATATCGCTGGGCGGGACTGTGAATCAAACCATCCCACCTCCTCAATTCATTTACTTCATATTTTTTTCTTTCTTTCTAACTCATTTTTTATACCGGTGAGTTGAAATATTAGTGGATGTTCTGCCACTGAAGCTTTACTGATTCTTCACTCAACTCTCCGTGAGTGCAAAATCGTTTCGGCCTCCTCTATCATCAGTGGAATTACTGGTCTTCCTACTCCATCGCCCGTGTGAGTACACTTTTAGTGTCTGTTTTGCCGCTAAAGCAAGCCTGGCATTCACCACGTTATTTTTATTTATCTTTTCCACAAACCGCATATCATCTACATTATCATTCTAGCCGAGCTTTTGGTCGAATCTCGTTCTAAAGCTAAAAGCAGAGTTACCACCGTGTTCATATTGGAGTATGAGTACCTCAAAAAGTACCCCAAATTGTTACATTTGTGGAATGGGCACGAATGATATAAATTTACCGTGCGGTATTTGCCTTGAAAAAACCCAAATTCCAACTTATGGTTTTTTCCGCTGCGCCACCTCTCGCGAACGTCTGACAAGCATCCGAGAGTATAACTGTCATGAGGAAGCTTCTCAAGTAGCCGTTTGGACCCGGCATAAAATTGTAGATCACTTCCATTCGTCCCAAAAATGAAAAACGCACACAAACGAATGGTTGTGAGAAGCTAGACCTTGGGTCCCTACAGACCTGTTGCGCCAACTATTTATTTATTTATTATTTGCCTTGATACTGCCTCTGGTAAATGCATAGGCCTAAAAGGAAAGGATGTTGATAACATTATCTCTACTCCCGGTATTTGCTTTTATTGTGTTAAGCACTGAAGCATTTCACCTGATGCCTTGCACTGGAAAATTATTTAACTTCAAAAATCCTTTAATAGCATGTCGATGCTATTTTCTGATAGGATGTGTTCAACTTCAACGTCAGCAGCGGTAACAAGTTGATTAAAGGGTTTTCGAGCATGGATCGGATCCTACAGCACCAATCACCCGGACAAAGCCCTATTATCATCCAAGAGCAACCGAACTTCGAAAGCCAAGCACTTCATCCACCGCTGCAACTACCAAATGTGGTGAAATTATTAACTACATTGCTGGGAAAGGCATTGATACCAGCAATATAAAATGCCATAGCCTGACAGCGGATAACCTTACAGATCGCTTGACATCGTCATTCAAACTTTTAACGTCTCAACCAACTGGAAAACTGCTGGTCAACCCGAACTTTTGGCCTTATGATATTCTCGTTAAAGAATTTGTGAGCAGACCTGCTCCAGGAAGACTCAACCAAAAAACCTTCCAAAAAACTCCAACCGAGCTGTTTAGATCCTACAGCCTTTAGTCTTTACTACCAAAATACTGGTGGTCTAAGAACTAAACTCCGTGATGTCTTACTCTTTTCATCTTCTGGGCAATATGATATTATTGTATTCACTGAGACTTGGCTTACGCAGAATCATCACAACGAAGAATTGTTCAACAAGGACCAGTACGAAGTTTTCCACAAGAACCGTTGCTCCGTTTTAACCGATTGTGAGAGAGGCGGTGGAGTATTGGTTTCGTTTCGGGCCACCTTGCGCAGTGATGAAATCAATCTACCTCCAACAGCAGCAGATTTAGATATTGACCAAGTAGCAGTCTCAATAAAACTCATTTCTGGAACTGAAGTTAGATAGATTAGATAGATTAGATTATAAATTTTATTTCTTATAAATTTATAATAATTAACAACAGTTTTAGAACTTAAATCAAATTATTACTTTAAGTATATCATATAAGAAATATGAAAGACATTCTGTATTTATATATACGAAGTATTAAAAATAGTGTTGAATGCCTCTTCAATAGGCTCTTAACAACTTCAAATATTATATTTTGGGTGGGGTGACCCTAATAAAACAATTCGCAATATCAAAATATTGAATTTTGAAAAACTGTACTCGAATAATAAATTTGACTGAACAATTAAGGTTTTTTTCAAAATAAAAACTAATAATTTACTACAAAGAAATAAATTACCTAAAGATTTAATTACTTTACAATCAAAATGCTACTGAAATTGAAATCAAAATTAAACCAGAATTAAACCAGAATATCAGAAATAAATGCTTCTATATTATTATGATTCAAAGTTAAAAGCCAAGGTTTTAGAAGTTTTAAGGCCATTCCAGGCATTGTTATTGTTATATACCACCAAGGAGTCCTCCCAGCACGTTGTCCTTCTTGGGGACTTTAATTTACCTAACTTAATTTGGTGATTTGACTGCGATGATTCTGAGCTTCTTCCATTTAATGTTAACTTAGATTATGAGCGTGAAGTTGTTGATACTCTTGCCCAGTTTGACCTTCGTCAGCTAAATAATTTTCCTAATGAATTTAATAAAATCCTTGATTTGGTATTTGTTGACTCCCAGCTCGATACTTTTTCGTAATTCTGTTTTTTATGTAGCATTATCCATGCAATTTGAGTTCTATGAATTTTTTAAACCAGGTTCCAGTGACACTTATTTTAAATATAACTATACTAAAGCCAACTTCAGCAACATTTCAAACTATTTAGATATATTTAATAATTGAATCTTATTTTATTAGGATTAGATAATTCTTTTAATTTATTTATAAATACTGTAAAAATGGCAATTGATTTGTTTACATCTAAAGTAAAGTCTGTCAATGGTAATAAACCCATCTAGTTTAATGATAGAATCATAAATTTAAATGATAGGAAAAATAAGGATTCATTCGCTGTATGTGTTCTTTCTGATATTCTCGTGTAAGACCTCTGAGACTCGTTCAGCCAGTCATTCTGATAGAGCAAAATAGTGTTGCTATTTTCTTCCTGTTCAACACTTGCTTGTAAGTAAGTAAGTCATGTCCGGAAAGACAAGGCCAGTACTTGGCCTGACGTACTTGGACAAACAGACGTCAAAATTCTATAGGTCTCTACATATTCCTTTTCTATGAATGTAAAACTAGAGGTGAATTTAATTTTTCACCTCTAGTTTTACATTCATAGAATTGCCGAGTGGAAAAGTTTTCCTGGTGGATAAAAAAGTAATAAGTAGAGACCTATAGAATTTTGACGTCTGTTTGTTTTGCAAAGGATCTGGATAAGGAATACGTGTGTTTTCGTGTAAGAAAATTAATTGTTTATCTATTAAAAAGTTAACCAACTAATTGAAAACAAACTTAATTTGCAAAACTAAGTACTACTTGTCCGAAATTTGTATAGTGTGAGTCAATTAATCTTGTAAAACTATCACAAAAGTCTGTTTAAAGTAGTGTTGAATTTAATGTAAACAAATAATAAATTTGCTTTTGTTTATATATTTTGGTTGCTTCCTATCTTATGAAAAGCGTGCTAACTATGATTTTTACAGATTTGCTTGCTGTGATGATGGGGATCCAGACAGATTAGAAGTTTTTAAGGATGTCACAAAATCGCTCTGTGAAATAATTGACTATTTTAGTGGGACTATTATGCAACCCAGTCATGATTTTTTGACAGCATGCCTGCACCCCTATGCTACGAACACTCTCAGAACAGTTGTTGGATGGTTCTTGGGTATCAGTAGGATTCTCCGCCAAACTTGTGGGTCGATGTGTCATATATTCTTGAGTAGATGTAGAGGATAACTTAGTCATTAAATAAAAGTGGAAACAAAATGTAGCAACTTGTAGTACCTTCTTCTCATTAATGCAGCTGAACGTCATAGTAACCGCCTTGAACGTATAAAGCTTGGTTTCTTTGAAGGAATTGATGAATTCGGAAGGCTTAGGCTGGGAAAGGCTCCTTTCACAAGTTTGGTTCTATACTGAAAACCATCCCGTTTATTCAGTCGCAAAATGTCTTTATCTCTGAAGTGAATACTTCAAATGGAAAAACATTTGGGAAATTCTTTCCCCATTTTAAGCACAATACCCCATTTAATCAAAAGATCTTTAGAGTTCCGAGCTTCTTTTGGAAGATGGTACAATGTAATTCCCTCTTTACGATATGAATTGCATTGAGGAATGTCACAATGCTGAGCTCCGATTGTTTTCAGCATTTTCTACAAAAATAACAACTTAGTATTCACTTTTATTTATATCAACACTTATCGCACTCGCTTTTAAAATATTATTTTTCTGTTGTAAAATGAGTTTTTTTCTTATATTAAATGTAAATTTTGAATTAAATACACAATTTCTCACAAGAACTTCTTGATTTTTCATAGAAATACATACCAGCTGTAAAAATCTATAGCAACCTACCGATGCGAAAATTTACCGCCAGGGATTAGCTTCTATTCGTCAATAGAATAACCAATTGAACAAATATTTTTATGTTAAGAAAAGTAAAAAATTTCGAAAAAGTGTTTAGAACCATTAATTTTCAAAATGTCCCGTACCACATATCACTTGTGTAAATTGGCATACTACTGTGACATTTTTCCAAAGTAGAACAAATATTTTAAAACTTTAAAAAACTTTATTTAAGACAAAAACGTAAAAAATAATCAATAAGAGTTCAAAATAATTTATAGGTAGGTACCTTCCGAGTCCTTTCGGATTGTCTTTATTAACTATTTTGTTGGTGTTGCTCGCTCGCCTTCGTAGTGTACTTCTCGGAACACCACATATTTTTGACGTGTTGATGGCTTTTATGGCGTTCAACATCGACTACGCATGTAACTGCCAACCATTATTGCTTAGCATTAAAATCAAAAACTTCAATGTAAAGGGTGATTTTTTAAGAGGTTTAGAACTTTTTAAAAAAAAAAAAACACAAAAAATTCGAAAAAATGAATGAAATATTTATTTGAATCGATAGTTTGAACCTTGCAATTTAATGTTTAAAGATAATTTCATGCAAATGTTGACCGCGGCTGCGTCTCAGGTAGCCCATCCGCTGAGTCCAATTTTGGCATACTCTTTCACACATATCGGCCGGTATCTCACGAATGAATGCGTGGATGTTGGCTTCCAGTGCGTCAATCGAAGCGGGCTTGTCCCTATACACATTAGCCTTGGCATACCCCCACAAAAAATAATCTAATGGTGTCAAATCGCACGATCTAGGCGGCCAATTGACCGGCCCGAAACGTGAAATTAACTGTTCACCAAACTCGCCTCGCAATTGCGCCATTGTTTCGCGTGCTGTGTGGCATGTGGCACCGTCTTGTTGAAACCACATAATATCATGCAAGTCAAGAACTTCCATTTCGGGCAAAAAAAAGTTTGTTATCATCGCTCGGTAGCGTTCACCATTGACAGTAACGCTGCGATTCGCATCATCTTTGAAGAAATATGGCCCAATAATGCCGCCGGCCCATAAACCGCACCAAACAGTGGCTTTTTCGGGATGCATTGGTAGCTGTTGCAATGCTTCTGGCTGATCTTCACTCCAAATGCGGCAATTTTGCTTATTTACGTACCCATTCAACCAAAAATGAGCCTCATCGCTGAACACAATTTTTCGATAAAAAAGCGGATCCTCGGCCAGCTTTCCAAGAGCCCATTCACCAAAAATTCGGCGTTGTGGTAAGTCGGCTGGCTTTAGTTCTTGCACCAGCTGTATCTTAAAAGGCTTTACGCCCAAATCCTTCCGCAAAATTTTCCACGTAGTGCTGTAACAAAGGCCTAACTGCTGGGAACGGCGCCGAATCGACATTTCGCGGTCTTCTGTCACACTAGCTGATACGGCCGCAATATTTTCTTCACTACGCACAGTACGTAAACGTGTTGGTGGTTTAATGTCCAACAAAGTAAACCAGCTAAAAAATCACCCTTTATGTATAAAATGGCACACTGTGCAATTTTAGACAAGAACTCAGCGTGCCATTTTTCCCAATTGGATATATATATTTTTTTTATTTATATATATACTGAAATGTAATATATTTGCACAACTGAAATCTAAGCCAACACAAATTGTCTTTACTCACATTCAGCCACCAAATTAAAAAAAAAGGGAACGTTTTTGACCACAACAAATTTTATTGAATTTTGCACTCTACTACTGAAAGCCGGCTCGATACAAAATGATCTGCCGGCTGTCATATGATGGCTGGAGCATGTACATTTTTCGTTTGCGTAGGTGCTGCCAAGTAAACTGAAGGACTGTCTTCACTAAGCTCTGCTAAGTATGCCACTTTATCCTAGTCGGCCAAAATGGCCACCTTCCCCTACTTGGTTTTCTGCATATTTTTTTTGGTAAAGACCAATACAAAAATCCTATGTCAATCGCCATTTATTTATGATTAACATTAACACTTTTTTTCTATAAAATTGTTTAAGAGCGCATCTTTCCCTTATTTGCCTTTATAAAATTATATTATAAATATTAATAGCATTATTTATATACTGTTTCTGTGTTACATCATTCAACACTGTTCAGTGTTATTAAGCAACAGAGTTTTGAATCATATTATGATTTTATAGAAATATGGTACTAAAAAATTTGAAAACACCCACCAAGCCTGATAGAAATTTATTCAATCATTGGGAATATTTTCTAAAATCCACTTATGCCCTACTGGAAACTTGTGTTTAACTTGCATATTGTTAAATGTAAACCCTGGGGCTGGAATGATTGTAATAGGAAAGAGCAGTATCACCAACAAATGCCATGATTTTTCCCTCAAAAGGTTAAATAAATAGCCTGTTAACATAAAGTAAGAACAGAATTGGGCCCAAGACTAATCCTTGAGGAACGCCAAAATTCAAATAAAATATTGGAGAAAATTTCGTTTTTCACACACGAAGTTAGCCAATTTGTTGTTCTTTCCTTTTAGACTCTTAACAAAACATGAATTAATGTGGTTGAAGTTCACGTCTTCAATAACAGGAGATTCCGGGAATCTTGGTTTTTGCTTCCATAACTGCTGCGTTTTTGTTTGGCTATATGACGTATTGATGCCCTATTGTTATCATCCACTCCGTAACTTTGTTTACAATAATCCATGCTGTAAACCAGCTGCCAACTGTTCGGGAATACCACATTTTAACACGTGACAAGCATGGTCACGTATTTTCCACTTTTCGATTTCATTAACATCGATTGCATGTACATATTTTTTTTTAACAACTGATGAACGTTAGAGGTCTCAGTATACTTTGTCTATGGTTGCCACAACTTAAAAATAAAATTTGTCTTTTGTTTTTTTTTCGTGAGCTGATCCAAATCAGACAACGCTGAAAACAAAAAACGGTTAATGTTATACAAACCTTCTCTGTACTCATAATATGCATATAATACTCGTATTGATATAACAACAACAATTAATACAACGGAACTTAAGGAACCCATGAGACTCATATTTACTGAATGTATGTGGCTCTTACATGAAAAGCGGTTTAATTCTTGTCTTCTAACAGGTATGCAATGGATGCTTCCCGTAACTGGACACAATGGATCCAACTGGTGGTCTAATGTCGTTTTCCATTGGTTTCACTCGGGGATCCACTCATTCTGAAATCCAATGGAACAACAAAACTGCTTCTGAAAGAAACCACAAAAGTATTGGTGAAATGCCAAAAAATAATCTACGGCTGCTGTCAGCTGACTTGTATAAAAAACATAAATTACACTTGTGTGAGTGCTTCTTGAGTGGATTCTGACTTCAAATCGAGAAGCGAAATTCTCTTCTCAGAATCACCAGAAGAGTATTTTTTGTGCCAATGGAACGGTTTCAGAAGTGATTTTTTCGATTCCGGACTCTCTTTTTGCCCAATGGAAAACGACATAAGTGAAGCTGTGGCAACCGCCACATGAGCACCCACTTACCTACCCACCATACAGCTCTAGCATATTTAAAACTGGCGGCGAGGATGGAATTGTATTAATAGACATTTAAAATAAATCAAATTTATTCATTTAACACATTTACTGTGCACGGGTTAATATCCCGTTTAGTGCCGTTACCATTGCCAAATTAGTAAGTATAGTCGAGCGATAAAACTTAGTTTTTAGTCGTCTGTGACCATCATGAAGGAAGCCATCTATTTACGACAAGGCTGGACTACGACTGCGGAAGGTCAAGTCAATTTGTGCCTGCAATCCGTTTAGTTTTTTGGTTTTAAAATCTATGCCCAGCAAGAAGCAGCTATAAAATTCCATCGCGACTTTTTGGCACCCAAAGCAACTTTTACAGTACGCTTACACCGCCTATCGGATAAAAATTTTCACTGACGACATGCTAGTTCATTGCGATGAAACACTGTTGTAAGTTACATGCGACGCCTCGACGTATGAGCTCGAAACAGTTCGAAGTCAGAAGTTACCAGATGGGGTTGAAAAACCCATAGCGATTAACTCACAACACTCTCTAAGGCCAAACGGAACTCCGCGCGTATCTGCAAAGAGATAGTGGCTCTTGTTTCAGGGGTCGAACAATTATACAATTATCTAAAATATAGCCATTCGTTGACGCTAATCACTTTTGGGGATCTTTATCGAATCAGGAGCTACGCTACGATAGTCATGAGCGCCTAGATGTTGACGTCACAGACTTCGAAGGATCCACAGCTCTCCCAAATTTTGAGCTGGATGTTAAGGGATCTCGTCGAGATGTTAATAGGCGAGTTTTAGTTTGGGGAAATCGGGCTGCTCTACGTCAGCAGCTACCAACATTGGGTTTCCTCGTCAACTCTTCACCACCCAAGGGCTTCCTGACGAAATTATATCAGACAACGGGACAGCGTTTATATGTGGTATGTCACTGTACAGTTTACAGGGTTTGCCTGGACAACATGCACGGTCATCACTGGAGGACTCAACTGCTACTGTCCTGACATCGTCACACATTCGACACCCTGTATATCAGGCCACGCAATTCTATAATGCATCTAAGTGTTGTGTATGCTATGCAATAAACCGTTTGCCTATACAAGTCAGTCAGTTCATAGACGTCAACCCGTGCCGTTACGGAACATTGAACGAACAAAGGGGTAATTTAAGAATAGCTACCCAAGTAACAATTTTACTTCGGTAAGGTTCAAATTTGTCTTTGTTAAACGAAGTTGATCTATTTCGAAGCAATTGTTTCGATAATAACTTCAGTAAGTCCTTTACGAAGCATATACATAGGCTTTATAGAGGGATATGAAATTAAGCTTCGATAAGATCTCTATTAGACATCTGAAAATGTGTCTGGAGATGTGTGGAAAGTGAATTGCTTCGATAAAGCTTGTGGTTCGAAGCGCTTTCTAGAAGCTTTTTTAGAGTTTCTGACCGAAGGCATTATAGAAGCAATGAACTGTCATGCAGTCAACCGCTTGCCATTGGAAGCTGTACAGAAGCACTTACTCGTACTTCCTCCTAACTTACATATGGAGGCTTTATAGAGGTAAAAATTAATTTCATATGAAATGAATCAAAGCTGTCTAAAGAAACCATAATTAATGAATCGGGGAAAAATTACAAGAAATAAAATACTTCTAGCACATTGAAAAATATGTCAGTAATGTGATTTTGAATAAACACTTTTCGCCCATGAATAAATAAGGGTAACACTAAATGTCTTGCTTACAACTTCGGTCGAGTAAGCTGCAAGTTTATTGCAAATCTTAACCAAACTCTAAAATGTACCAAGTAGTTCAGATTTAGCACTGCTACAGCATTATGACGAATTAGCCTAGGGGGTAGTGTATTGGACTACTACGCAACAGGACCCATGTTCGATTCTCAGTGCGGCGCATGGTAATTAAAATGTAAATTATAACGATTACGTAAATGTAAACTCCATGAAAATTGCAAAAAGTCTTTGAAAATGTTTATTAAGAAGATAAAGAAAAATAAAAGAATAAGAAAATGGAAAATTGAAAAATGTAATAAAAAAAATAAATATTTTTCTTGTTCATTTTAAAGCCTCTATAAAGCTTCCATAAAGTTTCGGTAAGGTCTATCCAAGCTGTTCAGGAAGTCTTAAATAAGTAAATACTTGCCAAATGCGTTTCCGTTAGACCTTATGCAGTTAATATTGCGGGAGGTGAAATAGCTTCGATAGCGCCTTACCGAAGTCAAATTGTTACTTGGGTACCTCATTCATGCTTTCGGAGGCTGAGATATCAATAACTGAAAGCATTCTAGAGGCCTTTGAGTCCCATCTTCAACATTAGCATTAATTATGCAACTCTACAGGATGGACAAAACATGAACACTTCGATGAACAAGAAGCTTATTGAAACTGCATATATTGCGGCGGCTCACACATAGATATATAAGAAAAAGTCATGCCCAGCTTATGCTAAAATATGTTTGTCATGCAACAAACTAAACCATTGCAGTAAAATGTGCAAAAGTTCTAGCTGAGAAACAAATTTCGAGAAAGGTTTCGAAAGAAGCGCAATAAAAGGCACAGTATGTTGATAGGGGAGAAAAGCAATTGCGATGATGATATCTACTTGGAGAACATTTATGCCTAAAAATGTGCTTAACTACCGGTAGTTAACATTTTGACATTGTTTTCTTTTACGTTTTATCATCAAATGCTCAATGATTAAATGATAATACGTAAAAAAAACATTTTCAAAATGGTATAAACAACTACACTTCTACTTACAATTACTGTGATTTTAATTTCTAATTCCGGTAAGCAAAAAATATTAGCGTAACAACACATTGGTTTAATCTAACCTAAATGTTAAGAACATTATATTTGCATTAATTATTAATAATTATTTTACGAATTATTGAACCAGAATTTCTTATTTTTTAGGAATAGATTTGCTTTCTTACGGAATAATTAATTAAACTGGGCCCTTAAAGAAATGTGTTCATTTTTAGATATATGGCTCTGGAAAGTCCACAGGACAATAGGCGCAGGGAACAGCCGAGTACGTCCCAGAAAGAGCGAACCAATCTAGGAAAGAGTGATGGCACGGTCACGATGAAGAAGAGCTACCAGGGTCCATGCTTTGGATGCATAATAGCGTTCTAGGCCCAATAGGCGAGTTGCGCAAGGCAGAGGCTACGGTGCTCAACATTCGTGAACAAGGAAATAAGTGCAAATCAGTACAGCAGCCATAAGGAGAAAAATGACTGATTAAGCGAGCAGTCCGCAAAGCACTCTCGGTAAGAAAATGGAAAGAGGAAAGAACAATCAAGAACTGGAAAGAAGCATAAGATCGAAGAAAAAGACGATGCCGAGTCTGAAGGTAGGCCATCCTGGGACGACCTTAAGTATAAATAAAAATTTTGACTAAGAAATGTATCTCAAACAAGAATACAAATTTACGGAACTATTTGAATTTTTTTAATGCATTATGATAGGGAACGATTATTGTTAATGCCGACCATAGATAAATCATACTAAGTCCCCCAACTCGCAATTATCTTCTTTCGTTTTCCTATCGGTTTTATGTCAATTAAGAATCCGTGTGACATGCAAAAACATACAAAATTAAATGCTGCCAACCGCGGCAATCGTGGGGAAATGTGTTAGATTTCGGGAATACCACATTTTTAAATTATTGAATGCCAGTGGCTAGTTATAATAAATTGTTAAAAGGCAAATAATTTGATTTGTTTGGTTAATAAAACTATCTAAAGGATATGTTTTATATACTAGAAACATATTAGGACAAACATGGTTGTGTATTTTTCGATTTTGGATATCATTAACTAAGAAAATTAAAAACAAAAATAATTTAAGAAAGTTTGCTCAAAATGTTTTTATTTTCCCTCAACCAGTCTACATTGTTAATTTTTCATATATACTTATTCCGTAAAACAAAAATACTATTCACACGTACCGAATAATTTCAAATTTAACGGATAAAATTCTATAAACACTGCCAGAAGCTTTGCCCACAGCGGAAATTGCTCAGACTCAGAATTTTTGAAGTTACGTGACATTTGTCAATATGAATTTCTATATAACAATACTAGCGCACCAAATCGTGATCACTCCGTAATAGTATAGCTTGTAGGCTAAGTAATGGGAAATCGGCCGGTGTTGCATGTCTCTGATGCCAACGGCATAGGCAAGAGTTGAAATAGATGGAAATAGATATGGGCCACCAGTGAAAATAACCCAAAGCCCGTGGTTTGGATCACCGAATGACACTGAGCAAGCGTTTTGGGTACTACCGAAAGAAAGTCAATGGCGACCTGTTTAAATTAGGCGGTTTTCTTTCTTAGTTCAGAGCTGAGCTCTTAACGGAGCTCGAGCATTATGAGCGCGCTCTGAAGCGAGCGTGCTCGGATTGTTCTGAGGTATTTATGAAACACACTTGAGCACATAGCTGTCATTTGTTGTAAATATATGTATAAATTGAATATTTATTAATTGTTATTTATTAAATTGGTTAATATTCAGTTCCAGGACAACAAGATTCGTTCACCATTTCAACTATTTTGTTTATCCTGTTTTTTTTTCTGTCAAATGTGACTGGAAGTGTGTAATCAGCTTTTCACTCAAGACGCTCAGTCAATTTATCCTGAGCTCATAGAGCGCGCTCTGATGGTGCTCTGAACGAAAAAAGAAACACAAATTCTGAGCTCTGATGTATCTGAGCTAAAAAAGAAACACGACCGTTTTGTATAACAGTTCAGGCTGTGCTCTGAACTAAAAAAGAAAAACGCCTATTAGAGAAAGCTATGTGAGCTATGTGTTTCGCTTTGTCGATGAGCTTAAGCAAAGTGACTTACAGAAAGAGGAGCAATAAGACAAAGAAAATCTTTGCGTCTGATGGAGGCAGCCGACTTCCGAAGAGAAGAAGAAAGCGGTTGATTATTTATTACGGACAAGAAGAATATTTTGGGAAAGAAATTACACATATAAAGAAAGAGAAGTGCTTACCAAAGAAAAGTAAGATTGAGTCCTTGAAACCTATAATAGATGATAGAAAGATATTGATAGTTGGTCGGATTGGAAAGAGCGGAAATTGAATTTTAAAGGAGACATCCAGCAATCTTTGCGAGATGTTCTGGATTATCTTGGTCGATCATGAATATTGCTCACAGAGTAACTAAACACATAGCTGTGCAAGTGATGATGCAGCATATCCGACAGAAATTTTGGATTCCGAGAATACGAAAAGAACTGAGAATTTTTTTGCACAAATGTGTTGTCTCTGTTCGTTGCAATCATCGTTTCGAAACACAATTGATAGCAGACTTATGAAAGAGTAACTTCCGGAAAGGCTTTTTTGCATTCAGGGGTTGACTACGCAGGGCCTTTTGAAATCAAAATGATCGACGAACAGATTACAAAGCACAAATGTTGGGTATCTATCTTTGTCTGTCTAAAGACGAGGGCGATATAAATATTTACATTGATTTTGTATCGAGCCTTACATCGGTAGCATTTATTGCAGGTTTCGAAAGATTTATAGCCCGAAGAGGCAGATGTAAAAGTATGTACAGCGTACAACATTTGTAGGAGCGGCGAAAGAATTAAGAAAAGCGAAAGCGATATGGCTTGGGAATGAGACTTTAGATTATTTACATATGAAAGGCACCAAAGTAGATGTTCATGACACCAGCTGCACCACACCAAAAGTTATGTTAAATACTATTTACATAACTTACAAATCCTTCTACAATACACCATGTCTTTATTTCACAAACTCAAAATTTTTACTGTACATACTCATTTTTCTTGAGTTAAAAGTAAGCTCGGTTTAACATCACCGATAGCAGTAAAGAAAGAAGAAAAAAATAGACGATAAAGTATAAAAATTTCTCAATCAAATTTGAAAAAATACAGACAGATGCATATGAAACCGCATTAACCTATGATGTTGCTGTTGGGCAACCAGAGGAACACAAAATTCGGGTTGCCCCGACGGTCAACATCACTTGTACCGTAGAGCCAAATGTGACCATAACCTCTCGGTCTGATGTTGAACAACCGAGCCCCCAGCAAATGGAAGACGATGTCAAGAGGGCTCCGTCTATTAGTCAGAGCTGTAACAGATTTGAGCACAGGGAGTCATCAACCTCCGACATATCCACCATCGTTGACTCCTGTAGTGTAGTATTCGAGAAGTCGGGTTGCTCTTCTAGTGGGAAGGGTTTGGCTGGACTACAGATTTAACAAAGTGGATTCGTAAAGCTTAGCGGTTTCAAAAAAATACGCTTTAAAAGTGCCTTACGGCGACGCGTAGACAGAGAAAATGCTCTCATCTTAGCCTTAGCCGCTTTCAAAGACAGACCGATCTCTAAAAGAGTTAAGACGGAAGACAGCACCCCCCGGCATCAGCCTGGTGGTATGCCTGGTATGGCTCAAAGTTGGATCTCCGGTTATTTTGCTTCGTAATTTGAACCCACCACGGCTGTGCAACGGCAAGCGATTATTCGTTAAAAAATTAATGAACAACGTTCTCGAAGCCATTATTCAAAATGGCAAATTCCGGGGTGAAAGTATATTGCTTCCACGAATCCCTATTATACCCACAGATTTGCCAATTCAATTTTAAAGCATTCAGTTCCCCATTAGATTGGCATTTGCAATGACTATTAAAACAATGTCTGTTTTTGGCTTAGATTTGAGCACACCATGTTTCTCACACGGAAAATTATCCGTGGCATGCTCCCGAGTGGGCAAACCATCAGTTTGTTTGTGTTAGCTAGACAAAAAATATTGTACACTCCATTGCACTTATATTTTTGAATTATATTTTCAGAATTCTTTGTATATATAATTTTTAAAAAAAAAATACAATAAATTAAAAAAAATTGTATTTGGTGTGTTGTTATTTTCACATTCCGTCAACGTTCACAGCGCTCCATGCCTCTTCCACTCATATACCACATACGCACACACTTACAATAAGATATATTTTCATACTCTAGAAATAATTCATATAGCAAAACAACGTTTTCCGGGTCAGCTAGTAATATATACATGGAATGCAAAATAATTAATCGTATTAATCGAAACTCACATAATTAAAGACAAAATTAAAGACTATAAGAAGTATTTCAAAGACTTTGATACGTATTGGAAATTACCTGTAAGAAATAGTATCTATGGAAGAGCGATAGGTGGGTGCATGTTTGGAGTGAAAAAGAATATGATTGAGAGTGGCCTTCAGCATAAAATTGACAACACAAAGGGGATGGACACGATTGAAATCCATTTAATGGGGAATATATTTACAATCATTCCGTTGTACATAAGAGATGCTAGTTGGGATGAGGGGTTTACATACACTGATAAAGCGGTTTTCTGCAATGGAAAACGTAGTCAACCCGATAGTTATTGGTGATTTAAATGTCAGGATAGGTGAAATTCATAGAGAAATAGAAGACATCCACAGAATTATCTTTGCAGCGGGCACAAATATACGGAAATTAAAGGACTTGGACATAAACAAAAAAGGAAAGCAATTCATGGAATTCTGCAGTGAATATGTACTAGTAGTAACCAATGGAGTAACAAAAGGAGATGAGGTGGGAAATTTCACATATGTCAGTAGCGTCGGAAATTCTGTCAACGATATATGTGCAGTATCGCAAGAGTTACTGAACCTAATACAAAATTTTTCAGTAGATCAACAAATATGGTCGTACCACATGTCATTTCGGTTATGCAGCCAGTGTAAGCCACAAAAAAAACTTAACCTACTACCAAAGCTCATGTGGAGAGAAAACAATAAGGATCTCTATCATCAGCACATATCTAACAATGTAATGAAATGGAAACAAGGAAAATACATTTAACGGTTAAAGGGGTTAGCTGATTTTATAAAGGTCTCATCGAGAACGGCACAGTGTTCAAATAAATAAAATGTTCTTCCTAAAAACAAGTGGTTTGATGCAAAGTGCGCCGGAAAACGTGTTTTAAGGCCTTAAAGACATTTGAACATACTTCGAGCTCAGTTGATAGAGACAAATACATAATGGCTAACAAAAAGTATAAAAGCATTTGGGAGGAGAAGAAAGCTGGATACTACAAATTCATTGAAAATAAAATAAATATGGTGCAAGATAGCAAGGAGGGGTGGAAGATTGCCAAGGAGAAAGAAAAACAAGCAACACCGTAGTATCCAGGAATATCAGCATCGGAGTTTAGAACATACTTTCAACAGCTGCTAAGCCTTCAACAAACATCCAAAGAAAAGTCCTAGCAAGGGCAAAGTTAAATAAAGCTCCTGGTGAAGACCGGATTCCTTATGAGTTTCTAAAGACTGCCCCTGATTTATTTTTATTTGAAGCAACACAAGCATATAATCAGATACTGCAAAGTAGAGAAATTGAAAATTGAAATTTTTAAAAATGGAGAGAGCAGTCTACCAAGTAACTATCGCGGGATATCATTTATGAACTGCATTGCGAAGGTCATGATGGGAATATTGAATGACAGGATATCTGCTTGGGTCGAAAAAAAACAATATTCTTACAGAATACCAAGCCGGTTTTAGAAATAAATTACTCTACTATTGACAATATATATAACCTATCAGCGATCGTACATTTAAAGTTTAGTAAAAAACAAAGCAAAAGGTTTACGCCTTTTTCGTAGTTTTTAAAGCGGCATTCGATAAAGTTTCACGTAAAATTTTAATATACAAATTAAATGGAATGGGAGTATCAACCAAAATTGTGAGACTATTAGAGAACATATACAAGGTGGCGCAAAAGTAATCCTCCTATCAGAAAATGCAATAAATTTTGCGATTGGCCCCTAATGTCAGTTCTGTTTTGACATTTGTGTAGTAAACACATGCGAAATACACGTTAATAAACAATGTTACGCTACACTGCTCCAGAACGCGGAATATTGGTGACTATTTATTTGAGCAATAATCGGTCGGTGACTTTGGCACAACGTGAATTTCGTCGCAGATTTCCTAGCCGTCCAACGCCTACTGGTGAAACACTGCGACGTTTAGCCGCTCGCCTCGAAGAGACTGGCACAACACGAGATGCTGCCAGGCGTGGCAGACCCCGGAGTATGTATGGTGTGCTGTTTTCGCTGGAGGAGTCATCGGACCTTTTTTCTTCGAAGACGTCGCGGGCCAAACGGTTACTGTGAATGGTGAGCGCTACAGAGCAATGATCAACGAGTTCTTTTTGCCGCAACTTGATGAATTGGGATTGGAAAACATGTGGTTCTAACAGGACGGTGCAACGGCACACACTGCACGTGCCACAACCGATATTCTGAAGGATGCATTTCCCGGGCGCCTAATCTCCCGTTTTGGCGATTTGCACTGGCCAGCAAGATCGCCTGATTTGACCGCTCCAGACTTCTTTTTGTGGGGCTTTTTGAAGTCGCGGGTTTATGTCAACAAGCCTCAGACTCTTGCAGCTCTTAAAGACAATATCCGTCAAGAATGTGAGGACCTATCGCCGGAAGTTTTGGCCAAAGTGATGGAAAATGCCATAAAAAGGGCTCAAATGACAATCAACTGTGGCGGCGGCCATTTACATGACATCATATAGTAATAAGAACAACTAGTTCCTAATCGTTTGAGTGTTTATTAAAGACTGAATTGAGATAACAATATTTTCTTATGACTAAAACTAACACGCTGGGAACCAAACAGCAACAGTGCACTTGCTACGTGTCGGAATGTGCCGCGTATGCAAAATCATACCGAACGAGTGCACTGTGGGATTATGTATCTATGTTGTGTTGATTTATACACGATGCGATGCATAGTGTTAGAATCCGGTTATAACACCCCCACCCTTTGATACAACCGTCTCGGGTGTTTGTTTTCTTTTTTGCGTTTCGTTAGAAATTAATTCAATTTTTGTAGTTATATGTTGTTTAGTTTTCTGTACTTTGGGTTAGTCTTTACTACAGTTCTATTTGTAACTATGTTTTCGCATTGGTTAAATGTAGAATTTCTATTCCTATTTAAATAATTTATTCTTTTAATTTTTTCCTCATGAAATTTATCTGAAAGTGCTGTAATATCTGCAGTTAAATTCTTGTTAATAAAATCTATGGGTTTCATTTTTGTTGTTGAATGTATAGTCCTATTATAGATCGATAGAGCTTTACAAATTTTGTCACCTAAATCCGAGGTATCATTTGCTGCGTTCATTATTCTTAAGTGTTCGTTCAATGTCCCGTGAAGCCTTTCTATATCTGCATTACCTGTTTTTAAGGATGCTGTAGTCTTATGGAATTCGATTTTATTTTCTTTTAGATATTGGCTGACTGCCGAATGAACTATGCATGTTTCTCCGTCTGAAATTATTTTATTGGGTTTCCCTAAGAATTGGATCCTTTGTTTAATAAATAGCGTTTAGGATTGATAACCAATTTCTATCCTCAAGTAAGTGTACCGTTGCATATTTTGATAGTTTATCTATTGTAGTTAGGTACATAATACTTCGCTGTGGAAACCAAATGTCCAAGTGCATTATGTCGTTAAAATGCTTTGCCGTTTCCGTAATTTGAAATGGAATTTTTATTGGGTTGCGATCGTGCTTAGCCAATTTACAAACATCGCAATTGTTTACGAATTTCTCTATTTGAATTTGCAAATTTGGGTAAAAGTATGTTGCTTTTAATTCGTTGTACATCTCGCTTATACCCCTATGATTATTTTCTAAATGATTGCTAGTTATAACTTCGAGAGCTTCATTCAGATCTTTTATGTTGATTAGTTTTACTGATGTCTTCAAAATTCTTAAATTTTTGTTACCAGAGAAGTATTGTACATATAAGTTTTGGAATTTTACATAGAGATTGGTATCTTCACAATAGGTATGGTACCTTTATCGAATAACACTCTTTTCATTATATCTAAAAGGTTACTGTTGTTAGTTACGTAGACAATGTTTTGCACTTTTTTATGCATAATTTTTTGAGTTATTTTTTCCTTGTTTCCATAATAAAGGTATAATTGATTTTTATAAATGTTGATTGGTTTTTCGATAATAGGAATATGATTATGACTGTCTTCTTCTGCTGAGTGAATTGTCGCCACTGTTGAGAATTGATCGTTGTTTTCAGCAGTATGTCCTACCATTTGACTTCTATAATGTTTATTGATGAATTTGTCGAACTCGCGACTTATGTCGTTGATGTTATCATGCGATTCGTTATTGATACATTCTTCTTCATTATTGTTTGCTTCTATTTCGCTTTGGGCTGGCAATCTGCTTATTGCATCCGCTGCGCAATTGTGTTTACCTTTTATGTGTTCGATGACGTAATCGAATTCATTTAGCTTTATTTTCCACCTTTGCAATTTCGAGTTTGGTTCCTTTAGTGAGTCTAGCCAAACTAGCGGTCTGTGATCGGTTTTTGTCACAAATTTTCGTCCAAACAAATAGGGTCGAAAATACTTTGTGGAATCCACTATAGCTAGCAACTCCTTCTCAATTGTTGAATACTGCTTTTCTTTTTCTTTCGTGGTCATTTAATCTTCTGCTGTAGTATGATATGACATGATCACTTTGCATTAGAATTCCGCCAATCGCGTAGTTCGAGGCATCAGTCACTAGTACAAATTTTTTGCTAAAATCCGGTTACTGTAGGACTGGCTCAGTGGTTAGGTACAGTTTTAGCTTGTTGAATGCATTTACATAGTCTTTGTCTTTTATATCTATTCTAGAATTTTTTTTTAAATATTTAATTATTGGATATGCGATTCGTGAGTAGTCTTTAATAAAACGTCTGTAGTAACCGGTTATCCCGAGGAAGGATTTTATCTCCTTCTGCGTTTTTGGTAACTTTATTGCTTGAATGGCTGACACCTTGTTGGGGTTTGGTTTTATACCCTCTTCAGAGATGATATGGCCTAAAAACTCAGTGTCTTTCTTCATAAATTCACATTTTTGAAGTTGAATCTTTAGGTTCGAAAATATCTTCAACATTAGGGATAGGAAACCTGTCATCTATTGTGTTTAAATTGAGTTTCCTATAGTCTATGACGATACGCCATTTGCGTTTTCCTGACGCATCGACTTTTTTCGGTACTACCCATATAGGACTGTTATAAGGACTATTGGATTCCTTTATTATTCCCTGGTTTAACATCTCGTTAATTTGTGAGTCCACCTCTTTTCTGTGAACTTCAGGGTATCTATAGAGCTTATTGTAGATCGGTATATCGTCTCTTGTTACGATTCTGTGCTTTACCTCACTTGTGAAAGTAAGACCATCGTTGTCTTTATAAAAGACACTTTTATGTTGAACAATGAGTTTATGTAACATCCTCTTTTCTTCAGAATTAAGGCGATCGTCTCTTATAAATTCTAAAATGTTCCATTTCTTGGCATCATTATTAAATATTACGACTTCGTTGTCATTATATGCGTTACGGCAATAGTTTTCTTCATCGAGGTTAAGGAATAATTTAATGTGCGAATTATCTGTGCTTAAGACGCGGTTTTTATAATCTATCTTTGCATTTAGTGCACATAGAATATTATTTGCTATTAACCTATCAAATCTATCATGGAATTTATATTCCAGAAAATCTACGTAGTAGACAACCAAATTAAATTCTTGGAAAATTGGGAAACGACATATTGTATCTATTTGAGATATTTTATTAAGAGCACGTAAACTTATGTTTACTTTACTTTTCCATTTGTCCTGACATAGCCCAGGATTTATTAGGCTGTACTCTGCTCCCGAGTCTATTAGAAATCGCATGGTCTTAACTGGATTATTTATTTCTAAATATATAGGGCATGTTTCTGAGGCGCTTGTATGAAAATTTTTTTCATTTGTAGGTATATCCATTGCTTTTTTGCTACTAATTTGTTGTCTATTGTTGTTATTATAACTTTGATTAGATCGTCGCGTTTGGGCACTAAAATTGTTATTATTTCTTGTTTGTCGGGCTTGACCGCTTTGTGTGGGTTGACCTTGATTTTGGTAAGTATTTTGTATAATACCGTTTGCTGCATTGTAGTTATTATATCTACCACCTCTATTAGTTTCTCTATTATTTATATTGCCTTCTGTTTGCCTATTTGATTGATTCCGATATCGGTTATTTTTATAAGTCGAATTTCCCCTGTTGCTTGAGTTATAAGATGTGTCGTGAAATGCGTTCCTCAATGCTCTATAAAAAGGCTGTCCGTTAGGACCAAAGTTTTGATGATTTATTTCCAGTATTATTTGGAACGCTTCATTCAGCTTGTTCGGATTACGTGAAAGAATGATTGTGCGGGTTGGTTCAGGAAGATTATCCCTAAAGCATTCAAGAGCTATGCGGTTGTTTGAGTCGAACATTTCTTGATCATGCTCATTATTGAGTAGCTGCTTATTATTTATTCTACTTAAATAATTGTTGATGTTATTATAAAAATCTTCTATTGTGGTATTTACGCGAGCTGTTCTAATTCTATCTAGAAGTACATTTTTAGCAAATCTCTCACCAAAATTTGATTTTAATGTTTCTTTGATTTGACTCCAGTTGTCTAGTCTTCCCTGTCTTTGAAGTATTCTTCTCGCTTTGCCTACTACCTTATCTCTAATGTAACCCGTTAATATGGCTATATTTGTTTCGTTAAATGTTATCACTGTTGGCGCTATGGCATCGACTCTTTCAAGAAACTCAACTAAGTTATTATCTTCCCCACTGAATTCGGGAATTCGAGCAATGAAATCTAAGATAATTTTAAATTTTTCAGATACCGATAAGTCTTCCATTTTAATATTTAGCCTCACTTATTTCTTAACTTATAGAGTTGTAAACTTTTTCAACACTTTTCGCTTGTTTAATAACTTAATTTTATTGCTTATAAAATAGCTTACGGTGATTCAATGTAACTGATAATTCTGGAGGTCAGCGATGCTTAGGCTCGAGTATTGACTGTCCAAATAAATCCGGATAGTTTTTCTTCTATGGTTGTTCCACTAGTTTCGCTTTTCGAGTTTTTGTTTGCACTCCACTGGTTATGTATTTTGTAGGCACACTTCGTCTCTTTAGGTGTATTATTTTTGTTGAAATCAAACAAGAAACGCATGAAATCTAACAAGAGAAATCTTCACGTTTTGTAGGTAAATTGGAATTAAACTTTTAACGCTTGAAACTCAGAATCAAACTTTTAACGCTTGAAACTCAGAATGAAACTTTTAACGCTTGAAACTCAGAATCAAACTTTTAACGCTTTAAACTCAGAATCAAACATTTAACGCTTGAAACTATAGGTATATCTAAATCAAACTTTTAACGCTTTAAACTCAGAATCAAACTTTTAACGCTTTAAACTCAGAATCAAATTTGTATAGCACTTGAAAAATAATAGGAGATATCTAATAAAATTTTTACTTTTAATCTCTTGGCCGTTTTTCCGACTGCGCCAGTAATAAGAACAACTAGTTCCTAATCGTTTGAGTGTTTATTAAAGACTGAATTGAGATAACAATATTTTCTTATCACTAAAACTAACACGCTGGGAACCAAACAGCAACAGTGCACTTGCTACGTGTCGGAATGTGCCGCGTATGCAAAATCATACCGAACGAGTGCACTGTGGGATTATGTATCTATGTTGTGTTGATTTATACACGATGCGATGCATAGTGTTAGAATCCGGTTATAACAATATTCTCGACTTGATGTAAAAAAAATTAAAAGACCAAATAAAAATAATCCACAAGAAGAATCAAAGTTTTTCATTTTTTTTTTTTAAATTACAGCCAAAAAACATCGGAAGGTTATTTTTGCGCCACCTTGTATAAGAGCACTAAATCATCAGTATGGACAGGAGAAGATTTATCCAAATATTTCGGTACGATGTCTGGAGTTAAACAAGGTTGTCTTCTATCATCGCTACTATTCTCGCTGTACATAAATGATTTGCATGAATGTTTGGAAGGTGGCTTATTCTTAGATGATAGATAGCAAAGGTATCATTTCTGCAAGGGATGATTAATAGATTAGAAGAATACTGCAATAAATGGAATCTAGAAGTGAACATGAATAAATCTGAAATCTTGAAGTCTAATCGAGAGAAGTGGTACTTCAAAGGAGAGGAATTAAAAGTTACAGCAAATTACTGTTATGTAGTAGGTATCAAATTGACACCAAAAATGACCTTAACAAAAAAGCAGCATAAACAACTTCGTCAATAACAAAAACAATTTCCTTACGGTCTAAATGGCAATTATTTCAAGCTGTGTGCAAAACTGTACAAACGTAATGAGCGCAAGTTTGGGGTCATACGCATTTTGAAGAAGAAAATAAACTCTAAAGGTATTTTGTGAAAAGGATACTGCGGCTGGCCAATTTCACGCCCAACTACGCACTTATGTTGGAACTGGAATGGAAGAAGGTCACCTGTATACTTTAGACCTTCACCTTAGGTACATAGGAAGAACACTTTTCGAGTACGGAAGCAATCGGCTGCCGCATCAGCTTACCTTAAAACTGATGCAAAAGGAATTGTTTTGGTACAAAGTTTGAATAAATTGAGTGCAGACTTCAATATAAGCCGGAGAAATGCCAATATATCGCATAGTGGAATGGAACTGTAAAAGAACAGAATTATTTACCAAATTAAAGTCAAGTTTCCATTTGAAAAGGATACAAAGAGCGAAGGAACCTGAAAGATTTTATAGAAATTTGGATTTTACCGATACTAAAGATCAAACTAAAATAATGGGGATTTTTAAAGCTCGGTGCGATTTAATTGAGTTATATGCTAACTACTTTTAAAGCAAACATTGCAAGTAACTGCTCATTATGCAATTAAAAATAATTGCAGTTGTTAATTGAAGAATTTAATACCTAATAGTTTAAAACTACAATTAAACTTTAAATTCAAATCCCCGACAGACGACATTTATGTCATTGTCGTATGTTCTCAAATTTTTGTATGAAATTGTAAAAATTGTTTTTATAATAAAATAAATAAAGAACTTATTACTACTACTTAACCTAATCCCAAACTTTGACATGTTCTGCTGGTTAGGGAGTACAGTTGGCTAGGTGGACCAATGGTGTTCCGACTCTGGACCCAAAAAGCATAGTCTGCTACACTGACGGATCAAAAATCGAAATTTGCGGTGATCTAATCTCCAAAAAAAGTATTAAAGGCGACATAATACAAATTTTCTCAGACAGTCAGGCAGCTTTAGAAACTTTAGCGTCCAATACAATGGACTCCAGTCGTCAGGGTATTGCAGGCAACGAACATGCAAGCAAACTATCTAGGGATGGGTCTTAATCTGTTCCCTGTGGACGAGAACCCTACTGCAAAATTAATTGAGCTACGGCTCAATTAATGAATGGGAAAAACAACTTCACCTTGAACACTGTGAAAATGTCCCTGGCCTAAGACAATCCAAACGATTAATGAGTCCTTACTCATACAAGGAAATCCTTAGGCTCAGTAAGGATAATATAAGAAAGCTGGTGGGCTTCCTCACAGGTCATTGTGGCCTTAGATTTCACATCAATCTGTCCGGAAACGGAATGTAGATTCTATCTGGAGGATGTCGAATCCTCTGAACACATTTTCTGTGACTGCCCGGCTTTTCCTTGGTTGAGAAAATTCGTACACCAGCAGATATTGTGCATTTTGCCACTAAGGACTTATTAACCTCATCAGGGAGGTTGCACGTCTCTTAGATTATCTTTCCCAATTGATACAAAAGATCTTTCAGGTCGTAGTATCAGCCAACTTGGAATGGGACTCAAAAAAAAAAAATATCATCTATGACCAACACCCAGAGGAGGGAAGAGATGACCCTTCCTTGGGTAAGATATAATTAAGCACAGGTGTGATGGGTGTTGTTATTTTGGGCTTATTTGAACAAGCTTTTTTTTAACAAGCAGTATTTCTTCGCTTGGCTCGGTGGTCGGGTGTTGTATGAATGTTGATCCACTGGCACAACATGTCCAGACAAGAATTTCTTCCTTTTATTTGGGGAAGAGAAGCGATGACCTCATTTGCTAAAATGGTGGTTGGGTGTTGTATGAATAAGGTAGACACTGTTTGGCATCAACTTGGCGAAGCCCAGTTGTTGCAACTGGTTCATACACATCAATTGAGCTTATTTTACCTCTGCGTGGTAACTACCGGGTACTGGTCTTGTCCTTCCGGGCATGACTTGCTAAACTTATAAGCGCGAGTGTTGAACACGGAGAAAATAGCAACACTATAATGCTCTGTCGGAATGACTCTTAAATGAACCCCTCAGAAAGAGGACATACAGCAAATGAATCCACGAGATTGGGTCAACGGTGGCTGCTTTTGTTTAGTTTCTTTAAGAACTCCGGCGGTGAATCGAACCTTTCATTTGAATTTTTAAGAAGAATCAGCCAAGGCCGAGAAGAAGCAATAGATTGATTGCGCAGATGTCCACAGAAGATCTTCTCAAAACTGTCGAAGAACTTTCTGAGCACTCAGGTTCAGGAAATGATTCTGATGTAAATCGAACGATAGTTTCAGTATCGGGAGATGGCAACACCACCGCAATGGAGAAACTTGTGAAGGAGATGCAGGAGCTGCGTTCACAACTCGTAGCCGCCGTTGCGAATGCCACAACAGAGAAATAAGAACGTATGGGCCTGCAACAACAGCTAAGCCGCCAACCACAAAACACAAGTTACTCCGGCGATGCACAACCAGTGCCTATTATCAGATTCTATAAGAAACGAAACGATCAGACGTTTTTGTGCGCACATATGATTTGCACTATGTTGCACAAGCTAATTTCTTCGTGCACACGAAAACGTTTGTACGTTTCGCCTTACAGAATGCCGACCCATTTGAGTCTGCCGACTCAAACAATATCTGAAGAGGACTTGCAGCCAATGGGTGATGTCACGCTCCCTTTGTACGAGAGTGTTAAGCCGCAAATCCTCATTGGGCTCGTCGATGATTTCTTCAACATAGAATCTTTTGGTGTGAAGAGACCGACAGAGCCATTAGTTTCTCCTGCCGAGAAAAGGGCGCTCCATATTTTGTCAACCACTACGTAAAGAATTAAGGATCGCTATCAAACAGGGTTGTTGTAGACAGTGGATGCCTATGAAATGCCATAGCGTTATGACATGGCAAAACGAAGACTTTGGAGCCTCGAGAACAAGCTCCAAAAGGAACCGGACTTTGCAGCAGCCGGCCAGCCATTTAGTGAAGGGTTACGCTAGGAAGTTGTCAGATGCGGAAGCGGACATAAGCACAGCTAGAATGTGGTAAGCTTCGGTGTAAAAAATCCCAACAACCCAGGGAAAATCGCACTAGTCTTCGACGCCGCAGCAAAGGTAAAAGATGTTTCGCTAAACTCATTTTTGTTAAAGGGACTTGGCGACCTCAAGCCAATGGTGGCCATTTTATTTAAAAGAAATGTTTTACCAGGTGGTGATCCAGTCTGCATATCAAAACTTGCAGCGTTTTATCTGGAGAGTGAATAGAAATGATGCGGTCGACGTATACATCATGCAATCGATGATTTTTGGTGCCAGCTGTTCGCCGTGCTCGGCAAATTACGTTAAAAATGTTTGCGCTTTGAGATTCACCAAGGATCATCCAAGGGCCGTAAAGGCCATAATCGATCATCACTATGTTGGTGACTACGTCGACAGTTTCAACAGTGTGGCCGAAGCAGTCGAAGTCACTAGAGCCGTCATATCGATCCAAAAAAGTGTTAGTTTCGAATTGCGGAACTTTGCATCAAACTCTAGGGAAGTGTTGCGGGGTATTTGCGACGTGAGTATAATGGATGGACAAAAACAGCTGGTGGACATGAATGTAGATGTTACGACGGAAAAGGTGTTGGGATGTGCTGGGATCCAGTTGATGATGCTTTCGTATTCAAGCTCAAATTTCCTCGGGTAAGTCAGGATGTTATTGCCGCTAATAGATGTCCTACGAAGAGAGCTTTGAAAATAAGAGCTTCCTAGGTTAAGCCGATGTCGTTTGCCAAGATGTCACAGCCCTCACCTGTCATTAGCCGACAAGATAATTCTTCACACCTACGTCGATGCTAATCTAAACTGAATCCGGCAGACGAAGCAACGCGAGCCAGATATCCGCCAAGGTACAATGACGAAAACAAATGGTTGAGCGGCCCGTCATTTCCAAAATTGCATGAAGGTAGCTGGCCAACACAACCGGATGACATTGAAAGTTACGGATGTCAAGAAGAGTTGAAGCTGAAATTCATTCTCCATGCCAAAGCTATAAGTACACAAGTTTTTGACTTATCCGAACGAGTGATATGTTCTGAAGCGCAGTACGATGCGTTTGCAGACAAGATTCCTCAGCTAAGCCAATAGCAGAAAGTAAACAAAAAGAATAGTTTTTAAAAATTAACACCGTACGTAAACGAATATGGCCTTTCGCGAGTTTACGGGCGCATTGATGCTGCTAGCACTATTCCACATGCTGCCAAAAGGCCAATAATATTGCCCAAACGTCACCGGCTCACGACGTTGGTAGTAGACCATTACCATCGCCGCCTGCGTCACCAGAATGGTGACACCATAGCCAACGAGGTTCGACAGAAATTCTTGGTACCAAGTTCGCGCGCCGCCGTACGAAATTAAAACGTGATTGCCCATTGTGTAAAGTTCGAACTGCCCTACCATTGGCACTGTTGATGGGCCAGCTGCAATGAGGACCGCCTTACGCCATTCGTCAGGCCATTTACCTATACGGGCCTAGACTATTTCGGGCGTCGGCAAGAGAAAAGGTGGGTTGTGTGAGTTCCCAAGCGCATACGGAGTGACAATGGCACCAATTTCCTTGGCGCGTGAAATGAGATGTTGACTTCAAATATTTTAAATAGTGAGGCCATTAAAGCGGAGCTGGGAGAGGCTCGTGCGCACTGTGAAACGTGTCTTATCATATTCGCTTCATGAGTTAGCACCACGACCAGAAACGCTTTACAGCGCTTTCACCGAAGCTGCGAACATCGTGAAATACCGCTGTTCACGATCTTCGTCTTCACCTGCCAGTGTCAGCGGAAGACGAAGATCCATTGGCGCCAAGTCATTTTCTTCTCGGCTGTCCAAACTCAACGCAAACGCCAGATCGAGGACCGCTTTTGGAAGAGATAGGTCCAGGAGTATTTGTCAATGCTCACGAGAAGCTGTAAATGGTTCCAAAATGTACCGCCTTTGGAAGTGGGAGACTTATTCCTAATATGTAACGCTGATTGCCAAGATCTGAGTGGAGAAGAGGTCGTGTGGTAAAGGTGTTTCTGGGACCGGATGAGCAAGTCCGATCAGCTGAAGTGCGGACCGTGGCAGGAGTTTTACGAAGACCGGCAGTGAAGTTGGCTAAGCTGGAAGTTGGTGATGCTTCTGATGAGGACAGGGCGCCACACGGGAGGTGGAATGATATGAAATAATATTTTGTTTACTTTCTTTTAATACTCCGGCGGTGAATCGAACCATTCATAATATTCATTGAACGCAGCCCATCAATCAAAGGTGTCCGGATGCATACACTTCACTTTCGTGTAGCCTTTCGTCCTAACCTATATAGCCATTTTTGAAGTTCGATCCACCGCCAGAGAATCACTAAGTAAGTCCTAAAAATAATTTATAATTCTTTGTCCATTTTGAACTATACCTACAGGAAATAAACGCCCTATGACAGGCATGTTTGTTTTTAAGATTCAGACGAGCTTCACATAAATTGTTTGCCAGAACAAGGAGACCCTCTGAACTGCGCCAACTACAGAGGTATAAGTCTTCTTAACATCGCCTACAAGATCTTATCTGCCGTGTTGTGTGAACGCCTGAAGCCTTTCGTCAACAACCTGATTGGTCCCTATCAGTGTGGCTTTAGGCCAGGAAAGTCTACCGTTGACCAAATATTCACACTGCGACAGATCTTGGAGAAAACCCAGGAAGTCCAAATCGATACTCACCACCTTTTTATCGATTTTAAGGCCGCCTATGATAGCATTTATAGAGACGAGCTATACAGAGCAATGTATAGTTTTTGGCATCCCTGCCAAACTCGTCCGTCTGTGCAGGATGACAATGGAGAATGCACGCTGCTCCATTAAGTTCGGTAAAGAAATCACCGAGACCTTCGATGTCAAAAAAGGATTTAGACAAGGCGATGCGCTGTCATGTGACCTCTTTAACATCGTTCTTGAAAGAATAGTGCAAAACTCAAACGCTAACACCAGAGGCACTATCTTCCAAAAGTCCGTCCACCTACTCGCTTACGCCGACGACATCGACATAATCGGCACTGGCGCGTTCGTGAGCATTGAGACGGAAGCGGCAAAGATGGGTTTGGCGGTCAATGAGGGCAAGACAAAGTATATGCTGTCATCAAGAGAGGACACCCAATACCAACGTCTTGGACAAAATGTCACCATAGACAGATATAACTTTGAGGTGGTAAAGGACTTTGTCTACCTAGGCTCCGCTATGACTTCAGACAATGACACCAGCGCTGAGATTAAACGAAGAATAACTCTTGCCAATCGCTGTTTCTTTGGGCTAAGAAAGCAATTGAGTAGCAAAGCCCTCTCTCGAACAACTAAAGTGACTTAAGAGTATATTAATAGGTATATGTATTAGTTAAGAGTTACGCAGGTTTAGAGTTACGACTTTTGTTTAAAAGTCGTACTCTGAACCTATACAAAATTATTTAATCCGGATGATATGAAAGATTTTACAAAACGCGCGCAAAGCAGTTCCTTGTGGATTGGTTCTGAAAATGTTTTGGAGTGTCATTGAACAAGATCCATCTATTCACTGATCGCTACGAGCTCTACGTAGGCTCTGAACCTAAATTAAATTTTAGCGTTTAAATTGACTAATTGAGTAGCCCTAATCTTAAGCTCATTTCAAACAATTTTTTAAATCACATTTTTATACATAAGGTCACTTTAGAGGGTTTTTGGCAGCCAGCGCAATACACACAAAAACCAATGAAATTCAGTTTTTATGCTCAACTGAGCAGTAGAAATCTAAAATCGAAATCTGAATTGCCCATCGAAAATTACATTAGTTCAATATATAGTTTCAATTGCACCTAAAAACACGCATAAGTATCCAATAAACGACAAATTAAACTATATTCTGACACACAATTAGATAAAAAAAACTATAAATTCCCGAGAGTTCTTTGAAATGTTTACCTGAAACTCAAAGCTGTTAAAAGAACTTGACCGATCAGTAGGCGTAGAAAAGCGAGTAAACCCCCTTGGTGGAACAAAGCAGGAAATGTTTTAATTCGGCCAAGTCCTCACATCTTCAAAAGGACTGGAACAAAAACATAAACAGTCCAAATATAAACAATATAAGGCAGAGATTATAAAATCCTAATCCAAATCTCTTCTGTAACAATATAGAAATCAGTACCGACTCCATCAGGGTAAAGAAAATAATTTCCAAATCTCCACACATGCCAAGCTTTATTCAAAAACTCAACGGGGAATAGACCTTGTCAAACGAGGACACACTTGATCTCCTAATAAACACCCACTTCCCAGATAGCAAAATATATATATGATATTTCATCAACATAGTCAATGGCTTTCACATATATTGGGCCGTTAACAGCTGGAACGGTTAAATTGGGCGATCTTGCGGGCCAGGGCAAATTGCCAAAACGAGAGATGTGGCGACCCGGGAACGCCGCCTTCAGAATATCGGTTGTGGCTCGCGCAGTGTGTGCCGTAGCTCCGTCCTGTTGGAACCACGTGTCCTCCAGTCCTAATTCGTCCTATTGCAGCAGAAAAAGCTCGGTTAACATGGCCCTATAGCACGCACCGTCCACTCTTGTCGTTCGAACAGCGGCGTTCTCGAAAAAATCTGGCACGATGACTCCTCCAGCGTGAACAGTGCACCATGCAGTAACTTTGAGCGGGTGTAATGGCTCCTCGTGCATTACTCGTGGATTTTTGGTGCCCCAGAAGCGATAGTTTTGCTTGTTCACGTACCCGCTGAGGTGGAAATGAACCGCATAGCTCATTATGATTTTGGTCGAAAAATCGTCCACTTGGTCCTCGAGATTGAGGATGGCTTGGGCGTAGGTTACACGCGTTTGGCGGTCGACAGGCAGCAGCTGAAGTACGGATTGATGCGCAAAGTCTTTGACCAAAATTAGCCTTAGGGACGAACGGCTGATGGCTAATTGCGAGGCACGGCGTCTGGTCGATGTTTCCGGCGACAACTCGACATCCTCGTTAACAGCGGCGATATTCTAGGCACAACGGGCGCTCCGGGGCCGGCCAATCTTGGCAACGTCTCGTGTGGTCCCATACTCTTCAAGGTTGGTGGCCAAACGGCGCAGTGTTTGCGCAGTCGGTGTCGGACGGCCGTGAAATCGGCGACGGAATTCGCGCTGCGCCAACACTACAGACGAATTGTTACGCCAAAAATAGACACTATTATTCCGCGTTCTTGGGGAGTGTATCGCTCCATGGCTTGATCACTTGGATTCTACGTCTGTCTAGTCCACAAATGTCAAAACAGATTTGCCATTCGCGGCCATTTGAAAAAATATGAGCATCTTCCAATAGGGTGATCTCTTTTGGCCCACCTTGTATATTGACCCCCTGGCTCGAAGTCATCTTCCACTTTTAAAATTTAAAATTTGGATACACTCCTGCGTCATGGAAAAGTGTGAAGTGTGTGTTGTCTTTATACCAAAGTGCGGCAAGACCTGACGTGTTTCCTCTAAGGATCTTAGGCCAATCAGTCTCTTCTCTTTCCTATATCTATCTTCGAAAGACGGGGAAAAAACTAAGTACATAAAAGTAAGGTGTTTGTTTGGCAGTACAATGGACAGTAGTTGTGTCTGAGTACTCCAAACGGATAGTAACAACCTCCAACAAAAACAAAAAAAAGGTATGCGATGGTAACTCTTCTTGATAGGCGCTTTCAAAACAAAAGCTATCTTTTATAATAGAAAACATGCTCAGCAGCCGAATGATCCTATCCAAACTGGGGAGCTGGCAAACCAAACGATCAGTGTATAAGTGTGGCATAAATAAATAGAAAAATTATGAATTTTATTTCCCTGCAAATAATTTTTTTCTTTTAAACTCAACCGTCGATCTACCTACCCGACACGGAAACCGGATCTATTTGCATAATATGTCATAGCATTTTCGATGTCGAAAACCATTTAGTCATTTCCTTTCGAAAATGAAAGCTATTTAAGCCACTGCCTATAGTATAGGGGACAATTACATGGCACGGTGTAAGTGATCTAGAGGTTAGATTTCTCTTTAATTGATTAATTCATTCAAATTGATTCATTTCATTTTGATTGATTAGAGTTGAGTAGGTACAAGCTATAAAGGGTTTTTAGATCGGCGGAAAAAATCCTCCAAGGACGGCATAAATGCAGTTTGCTTAGACCAGCCTGCGTTTGCCAAAATTTCGCGTAATTACCTCGTAATTTTAACAGGTATGGTATGATTAGTTCCTACTGAAAACGAAAACCTGGAGCCCCAGTGTTCATTTTACTACGTGTATACTAAGTGCTACAAACCACAATTCCCTGTAAGGGAATTCCGCAGCAAAGTGACTCCACATGGTCACAAACTACCTCCGCCGAGGATTATATAGTTTTGTCCCACCCAATACATATCGGGTCGTTACCTCGTGCACCTCCACTCACGCAGTGCAGCTACGCGCTGATCAAACCAGCCTAAGGAAAATCCTACCAAAGTGTTGCAAAACTGTCCCAAAATTCGCCAAAACTAATATTGAATTCACCAAGAGAACACCTAATTCCCCCAATCACATTCAGTTTTAATTACATACCAGGATCAAGAATTTCATCAGTTAATTATAGTGCATTCTTATTTGTATCATATTTTAATGACTTCGTCGATTTATTACTAAGTAGATACTTCAACGTAAACTATTTCATTTTAAACTTAAACTTATCGTTCGAAAACAAAGCCAATGAAAATAGAAGTGTTTCAAATATAATCAAAAAGGTGGTATATTACATTCATCAGCGGAACTTTGTGCACAAATTTCATCGTTCCAGAATCGACATACAAAACGTGAGTACATTGCTTATATACATTTTCTTTGGCTTCCATAGTATTATTTGAAATATTTATCATCGTTCATAATAACCATTTTAAATTTACTTATATACCTTCTTTGTACGGTCAAATATTAAATTAGTTACTAGAATTTGATTAAATTAATATACCTAGTTAAGATCTATTTCGTAACAAACGATATTCATTTCGTTTATAAAGGGTGATTTTTAACCTGGTTTGGTTTTGGCAACACTGGTTTTGACAGCTGACGCGTGTTTAGTACCTTGTGTCACTGTCAAACAGCTTCAGTTTGGTTTGCAATTTAACCATGGATCGTCTTACAAATGAACAACGCTTGCAAATTATTGAATTTTACTATCAAAATTCGTGCTCGGTTCGAAATGTTCATCGCGCGCTGCTTCAATTTTATGATCGGCATTCTCGACCTTCTGAGCAGTCTATTCGGAAGATTGTGACCAAATTTCGCACCAAATTTACTTTGTTGGACATTAAACCACCAACACGTTTACGTACTGTGCGTAGTGAAGAAAATATTGCGGCCGTATCAGCTAGTGTGACAGAAGACCGCGAAATGTCGATTCGGCGCCGTTCCCAGCAGTTAGGCCTTTGTTACAGCACTACGTGGAAAATTTTGCGGAAGGATTTGGGCGTAAAGCCTTTTAAGATACAGCTGGTGCAAGAACTAAAGCCATTTTTGGTGAATGGGCTCTTGGAAAGCTGGCCGAGGATCCGCTTTTTTATCGAAAAATTGTGTTCAGCGATGAGGCTCATTTTTGGTTGAATGGGTACGTAAATAAGCAAAATTGCCGCATTTGGAGTGAAGATCAGCCAGAAGCATTGCAACAGCTACCAATGCATCCCGAAAAAGCCACTGTTTGGTGCGGTTTATGGGCCGGCGGCATTATTGGGCCATATTTCTTCAAAGATGATGCGAATCGCAGCGTTACTGTCAATGGTGAACGCTACCGAGCGATGATAACAAACTTTTTTTTGCCCGAAATGGAAGTTCTTGACTTGCATGATATGTGGTTTCAACAAGACGGTGCCACATGCCACACAGCACGCGAAACAATGGCGCAATTGCGAGGCGAGTTTGGTGAACAGTTAATTTCACGTTTCGGGCCGGTCAATTGGCCGCCTAGATCGTGCGATTTGACACCATTAGATTATTTTTTGTGGGGGTATGCCAAGGCTAATGTGTATAGGGACAAGCCCGCTTCGATTGACGCACTGGAAGCCAACATCCATGCATTCATTCGTGAGATACCGGCCGATATGTGTGAAAGAGTATGCCAAAATTGGACTCAGCGGATGGGCTACCTGAGACGCAGCCGCGGTCAACATTTGCATGAAATTATCTTTAAACATTAAATTGCAAGGTTCAAACTATCGATTCAAATAAATATTTCATTCATTTTTTCGAATTTTTTGTGTTTTTTTTTTTTAAAAAAGTTCTAAACCTTTTAAAAAATCACCCTTTACAAGGTTATCACGTTTATTCGACCGAAGTTGATCCATTTCGAAGCAATTGTTTCGATAATAACTTCAGTAAGACCTTTACGAAGCATAAAACAGGCTTTCTAGAGGGATATGAAATTAAGTTTCGATAAAATCTCTATTAGACTTCCGAAAATGTGTCTGGAGATGTGTGAAAAGTTAATTGCGTCGATAAAGCTTGTGATGTGAAGCTTCTTTAGAGCTTCTGACCGAAGGCATTATAGAAGCAATGAACTGTTATGCAGTCAACCGCTTGCGATTGGAATCTGTACAGAAGCACTTACTCGTACTTCCTCCTAACTTACATATGGACGCTTTATAGAGGTAAAAATTAGTTTCATATGAAATGAATAAGCTGTCTTTATTTCATTCAAAAGAAACATCAATTAATTAATCAGGAAAAATGACAAAAAATAAAACACTTTTAGCACAGTGAAAAATATGTCAGTAAATAAACACTTTTCGCCCATAAATAAATTGGGTACCACTGAATGTCTTGCTTACAACTTCGGTCCAGTAAGCTGCAAATTTATTGCAAGTTATAAAGCCTCCATAAAGTTTCGGTAAGGCCCTACCAAAGTAATAACCTACTGCTGATAAAAGTGAGATGCTTCTTTTGCGAAGCAATAGACTACCGTGGATGTTAATTGCCTTTTAGACGAAGAAGTTGTGTTTTCAGTAAGTCTTAAACAAGTAAATACCTGCATGAAAGTGCGCCAAATGTGTTTCCATTAGGTCTTATGCAGTTGATATTGCGGGAGGTTAAATAGCTTTGATAGCACCTTACCGAAGTCAAATTGTTACTTGCGCTGTGGCCTTGGTGAGTTCAGCGGTTCGCACAACGTTCTTGACGATAAGCTGTCCGACCTACAATCAAACGGTTCTGTTGCCAAGATTTGGATGCTACAACTATTACTTACCATGCAAACAGCCATTGGGAAACCTTAGTCGTTGCACCTGCTTACTTTCCCTACGACCCTTTAACTCCTCCACCACCAAAGGCTGTTGTTGAGCTCATAGAGTACAGCGATTCCAAAAAGATAGGTCTTATCTTATGTTACGAGGCTAGTGCTCAAAACACTGTTTGGGGCAGCAGCAAATGTAATATACGAGGAGATCGTCTTCTGGACTTCATCTTATCGTCTGACATCAGCAATGTAGGTTGTCGACATACATTTGTTACAGCCAGGAGACAGCAAGTAATCGATGTTACCCTGTCCAACAGGCATTGGAGGGTATCGCCGGATAGCACTCTGTCAGACCACAGATACATCGAATTTAAAATCTACTGTGAAGTTTCACCTTCGGTAGAGAGGAGAAATCCGAGAAAAACAATTTGGGTTGGGTTTAAGGAGGAACTTGGAAACTCTGCTAAAGCACCACTCAAACTAAGATCAACACAGGATCTGAGCAGCGTCATTATCCGTTGTTTTGAATTAGCGTGTCCAGTTACAAAAAAACTCCTGTAGAAAACCAGTGACTTGGTGGAATACCGAACTGCAGTGTATTCGCATAGTAACCAGGAAGCTCCTAAAACGGTCTTTAAAAGCCAACTTGGCAGAAGACTGGAATCTGTATCGATCGAAACTAAAAGAATTTAAGAGACAAATTCGTAAATCGAAAAAGGACTCTTATCAGAAATTTTGTGAGGAGGTTGCATCACCACTGAGACAAGGGCGGAGACTTTAAGTCTCCTGCTGGAGACTCACTTACCGGGAAATCAGGTCACTACGTGCTCTTCAGTGGTAGATAGATAGATATATATATAGATTTATTCAAAGTAATTCATTTGTAGTACAATATATTAGATTAATTCTTCTTCTACAAATTTGAGTAGGTATACCTACCATAAAACTATAAAAATTAATAAAACAAAAGGAAACAATAATTTGAGTGGGTAAACCTCTATATATATTAAAAAAAATAGAAAAGAAAATCAAAATTTAGGTATTGATTCATGAATTATTTTGAAACTAAAGCAAGCACTTTGTGGCCATTAAAGGACCAGTGATAAGTGTGCAGTAAATTTACTTTTTCGAAGAGACTACCAACGAAAGGCAAATAGAGCAGCGCGATTAGAAGGTCAAGATAACTAATATTTTGAACCGCGATGATATGAGAATTCAACAATAATTATCAGAGAGGCAAGACAAAATTATGGGACAAATAGCAATGCAAATTAAACGAGAAAAACAAAAAAAGCGTACCTATATGATCAGGGCACAACATTTTTCATTTATTAGTTAGCTTAATTAATATGTCCACTTCTTAAAAAAAATATTTTTAAAACTTTGTGAATATACTTATACAGATATCTGAGAGGTAATATTTTTAAGGATTGAAACAACGGACGTGATGGTTCGTACCTATTTCTAGTTGATATCACTCTAACAATCTTTTTATGTGCGCCAATTAGAGGTTTCAGACTAGTGACATATGCACTACCCCAACATGCAAGTCCATAATCAAGTCTAGATTGGACTAAGGCATAGTATATTGTCAATAGAAAATTGCCTGGAACCAATTTGCGCAAATAATAGAGTTTACTTATTGAAACGTAAAGCAGTTGTTTAATGCTTTTGATATGTGCTTTCCAGTTAATATTAGAATCCAATAGAACTCTTAAATATCTGAATTCTTTTACGAACTGCAGTTGAAAACAATTATTTGTTGAGCAATTAGCCCTATTACAAGTAGAAAGGTAATTCAGATCCATAATTACATTATTCGAGGTTAGTGAGAAATACATGGCTTTGGATTTTTTGCTAAGTATCATCTGATGCAAGTCAAACCACTTGCTGAGCAAATTTAAAGCCTGCACCATTATGATCTTAAAACATCCAATGAATTCGTTGCATAGGACAATGCTAGGTCATCAGTATAAGCAATTATTTCTCCGTGGAGTTTCATACTAAAGATGGAGTTAATGTAAACAACGAAGAGAATCGGTCCAAGGACATAGCTTTGAGGTACACCCACATTTATCTTTGTATGCCTCCTATTAAGTAAAAAGGATGCGAACCAATCATTTATACTACCTTTGAAACCAGCTGCACTAAGTTTTTCAAGTAGGATCGAGTGGTTTACCAAATCAAAGGCCTTGGTCAGATGCAGAAACAAAGCTGCGGTTTTCTGATTTCCATCCAAAGCATGATGGATTTTACTTAAGAGAGCTAGAATAGCATCTTCGATGCACCTCGCTTTCATAAAACCAAACTGAGATTTGCATATAAAATTTGTTTTTTTCTAGAAAAACCAGCATTTTGTTTACAGTAATCTTCTCAAAAATCTTTAAAAAAATAGGCAAAAGGGATATAGGTCTGAAGTTATTTGGGTCAGTTATATCACCTTTTTTAAAAATGGGGACTATTGTGGCCATTTTGAGACTCTCAGGGAATTTACCACAAAGAAAACTGTTATTTACAATATGATTAAGAGGAGCAAGGATAAAACAAGCTATCTTTTTGAGAATAGAAGCGCTAATACCATCAAATCCACAAGAATTTGCTGACTTTAGGTTATTAATAACGGATTGGAGTTCGACATTATCAACAGGATTGTCTAACAAGAAATTTCTATTTTCCGAGTCTATTCGTATACCTATGGGTGTCTTATAAGAACTACAGATATTTTAAAAAAAAATTATTGAAACCGTTGCTTATTTCTTCGCTCCCAATTAATGTAGCTCCATTAATCTTTATTAGCCTTATGCCCTGATTCTTTGATTTCGAACCCAGCACGTTATTATTTATTCTTATAATAGAAGAATTTTTCCAAAGCTATAAGATTAGATAATCTACTACGAAGGAATTTATAGTGATGTTTTACAGAAGGTTCGTTAAGCCTACTTTTGTTATTAACATAAAAGCTATTTTTTTCTTTGATTTTAAGATAAATTGCATTAGATATCCAAGGCTTTAGCTTCTTGAAATTTCGTATAGGTTTTAGTCGGACGCTGGTTGCTATCTACTGTTTTAATTTTTTTTAAAATATTTGGACTGCACTGGATATTTGCAGTCCAAGGCCATCATTGCATATTTTAACCACAGTGTCAGCCACCAATTCGTTGTCAATAGCGGGAATATTATGCAGTTCTAAAGTAATTTGCGTGAATTAACCACTCCGCGCTGTTTAGCCGCTCTCTGTTCTCAGAAAGTTGAATTTTTAGTTTTGGATTCTCCTCTTTGATCTCATTCATCGCTAGCACTGATTGCTCTAATGCCGCGAGGCGATTGTTTATCGAATCCATTGTGATGACAGCAGTAGAGAAACTTTCTTTTATTTCAATATTATTTGTGCAAATACTTCTTTTAATGTAATTGTTCTGGGATGGTGTTCCACAGTTGATGATGATGACATGGATAATCTTTCTACGTTATTGCGTTTTTTCTGGATACACAACGAACAGTTCCAGGTTTTTTTATTTTTTGTTAAGAATTCAACGTCTTAAAGTCGCAGTTTAGCGCACTCAGCGTGCAATGAGCAATTGCATTCATTGCAGCTTATTTTGGATGAGTCTCTATTGATTTTGTTGTTACATAACTTGCACTGAGACATTATCGCGATCTACTCTCTTCGGATGCTAGTCAACTACTGACTTTGATGGTGCTGGCAACGGTGGCCACTTTTGAACCGACAAACACCACGCGGAGTAGCTGGTATATTGCATCCAGAGTGGTGACGGATGACGCTATCAAATATGCAATATCATCGTTTGAGGGTTTCAAGTCACCGGGTCCCGATGAAATTTATCCGGCTAAGGTTTTAGTCAGCTGATGCTGACGCTGAAAATAATTTTCACTGCTAGCTTGGCCTTGGTCTACATACCTTCTTGTTGGCGTATAGTTAAAGTCGTGTTCATACCAAAGATAGGTAAGACCGACTACACTCTCGCCAAAAGTTTCAGACCCATAAGTCTGTGCAATGTTGCTCTTCGATCGCATGCTCTTTCTGTGATGCAACATGCCTATCAGCGCGGAAAATCCTGTGAAACTGCGCCTCAGAACCTCGTTGGTAGGATTGAAAGTGCTCTTGATCGGAAGGAGTACCCGTTGGATATTTTCGTTGATATTGAGGGTGCTTTTGACAATGCGACCTTTGATAGCATGTGCAATGCAGACAGACATCATCGTGTAGATGAAACATTGGTGTTGTGGACTAAAGCAATGCTAATGTACAGGACGTTGATTTGCCGAGGCAGATTGTGGCAAATGCGGCATGACATGGGTAAACAGAGGCTGCCCTCAAGGTGGTGTTCTGCCCCCCCTTTTATGGTGTATGGTAGTAGACTCTCTGCTAACGGTTCTCAATCTTCCTGGAACCTATACACAGGCCTATGCGGACGATGTCTCCATTCTGTCTGGCGGTTCAGACCTAAGGACTATCTGTTCTCTGCACAAGAAATGGGCTTTCAGTGAATCCTCTTTAGACTACGGTTGTTTTCTTCACGAGAAGGAGGAAGGTCACTGGTCTGACTCAACTTGTGCTAAAGGGCGTCACTATCCCGATCTCCGATGAAGTCAAATATCTGGGAGTAATAGTTGATAGAAACTTCCTTTAGTCCAAGCATGTTGAATCAAAAACCGATAAAATCCTGTCAACTTTCTGGCAGTGCAGAAGCGCTTTTGGCAAGGCATGGGGCTTATCTCCTAAAAGGGTCCTTTGGATCTATACGGCAATGATAAGACCACTTCTCTCATATGCATCGGTTGTATGGTGGAGCAGGCTTTCGCGGAAACATGTTTCTGCCTCTTTTGCCAAACTTCAAAGAATGGTTTGTCTTGGATGCACATGGCTCTGCTGTAGATGCTATGATGAACCTCCCCCATCTTGCTATTTTTATAATCGGGTGTACGCTGAAAACCATGTCTCGGTTAAAAAGAAGTGTTTTTTTTGTACCACGCGCATTGGAATTTTGAAGAACTTGTGCGAGAATTATCCTCTGACCCCTGTCTTATCAATATGCCGTCTGACGCAATGACACCAGAAATCCTACGGCAACGGAATTGCTTCGGCCAGACTCTGAGCCAGGGAAAGAATGCCATCGTGTGTTCACGGATGGCTTCGTGGAAAGCGAGAACATTAGACTACACTACCCCTGAGGTAGCCATATTGTGACAAACAGGTAGAGTGCTAGAAGCATATGCGTTTGCAGTGATAGCCAAGCTGCATTAAAAGCGCTCTTGCCTTGTCTAAGTTAGTGCTCCAACTCAAGCTCTCTGAACTTGGTCGGAAGGCTAAACACAGTAAATGTTGTTTGTGTTCCAGGTGACACTGGTATCTAGGGAAATGAGATCGTTGATGAGCTTGCCAGGCTGGGTTCAGAAGAAGCTTTCTCAGGACCTGAACCTGCGTTGGGTCTGCTTGCATCTGTGGTTAGGTCATCCATTGATACTTGCCTTTGCTCGCATCAGGTGGCTGATCTTTGGGGCTGATATGGTGAGTGCCGAACATCTAAGCTCTTCATCACTGAAGCTCCTTCTCATCTTTCTTCGAACGGCGGGAAAACTAAGTACAATAAAGTAAGGTGTCCGTTTGGCAGTGTTACGTTTCCGTACCGTGCTTTCCCGTGTTACCGGGAGAAGAGTACCAAACGGAGAGTTTTTTTTTGAATAAAAAGAATATTTTGGTTTATATTTGACTACAGAGCCCGCTGTCTACTGCTGGGCTGCGACTCTGAGTTTATACTTTATTAATCCTTATTAATCTTTTTTTTTATTTTTTTTTTTTTAAAGAATAGACCCGCAGTCTATTTGCTCGAATAATTAACTCTGTTTGTTTTCCAAAATTCCCGGGCCTTTTATACTATTTTTCCTAGTTCTTCCATGTTCATTTGCGTTCCCCCTTGACACATACATTCTTCTGCATTTCTTGTAAATGTGTTGCTCAACCATGCTGATGCAGTCCTTCATACCTTCGTAACCCAAAATACCATCGATATCGCAACAAGTCATTGGCGTTTTGCCCTAGCTGCGTAATAGTGTATTATCAGCATAAGTGCATGGAAATTACCAACATGTCATTCACACTTGCTTTGACCACACATAGTGCAGTGTCAGCATGTGCACAGAACTTGAAGCGGAGTTCCATTTCCGTCCCATTACTCATATTGTTTATGGGTTCTGTTGGTGATTACTCATATTGTTTATGGGTTCTGTTGCGATTAGTGTGAAATGATATGCCTTGACATTGACCTAGTGAAGTGGAATATCGTAAAGTATGCGTTTGTGGTATGCGGTAATAAGGTTCTGTGAGCAGTCGTGGTTGGCATAGGGAAGTGTATGGGAATAAGTTTAACGCAGATGAACAGGTGGTGTGGGTACTACATCCTTCCCCCCTTAAAGAAAAGAAAATTGGGATTAAACAGATCAATTTTCTTTCAGAGTGGTGGCTTAGGGGAATTTTAGAAACAATTTACTATTTTCTATTTTTTTTTTTTGTCATTACATACTTAAATTACATTTCTAGTTATTACTTATTACAAAAATTTTCCCAAGTTATTAAACAATAATTTTCTTCTTAAGAATACATACATTTTTTTTTCTTTTTTTTTTTATACAATATATTGTTAGAACTTATAAGTAGATACAAAAAGTTTTTTTTTTTTTTGATTTACACACACATTATTAATTCCCTTTTTTTTAAACTTTGCTTTTATTAATTTTTGAGTACGATAGTAGGGGTTTCAACGTCGTTTACTATTATTTTTTTTGAAATGTTTGTGATCTCGGATTCGTTTTTGGGTGTAATGGAATCGTGTTTGAACTTATATTTGGTGTACTGTTTGTAACAGAATAGGGCTAGGATTAGAGCAATGATAATGTATATTGATGCGTAATGGTGGATATTATGCTTGTCTAGCGATATGAGGGGGTTGTCTTCTATATTTTTCATGAAGTTTATGCTTTCAGAGAGTGATTTTAAGTCATCTTGGCTTGAAAATTTTATAAATGTGGTTTTGTTTACTTTGTTCCAGTTTTTACTGGTATGATTTGTTAGGATAGTGGAAATGTTAAGAGAGGGTACGAAAGTGTTATGAATGTACGAGCCTTTTTCTTTATTTGATCGGATTGTCAGCTCTTTTGTTTTGAGGTAGCAATCTCCAGAAATTTGTAATGTAGCTGTGTTTTTTAAGGAATAGGTTGTGAGGGTGTCTTGACAGATTTCGTCGAACGTATACTCATTGACTGTTGAGAATAACCATTTATTTGTTTGGGACAATTGTATCCAAACCGTTGGTATGTTTGATTCTCTTACATCACAATTGGTGGGATATGTGTTTGTTCTTCGGAGTATTTAGATTTCACACGGAGGGTTGTTGGTGTTTGTATTAAATAAGGGGTGAGTATTTTTACTCGTAGTAAAACTGTAAATTATTGTTGTGTATTAGTTTGGACTTGTTTTTTACCTTGACTATGGTGTTTTCATTGGATATGATTTTGATCACTTCGAAAGGACCTTCCTAGAGTGGGGATAGTTTGTTCTTTCTAGCGTTATTTTTTTAGCAAAACCTTGTCACCGACGTTAAATATTTTGGGATTGGTTTTTGCATCAAAATATTTTTTAGAGCTTTCCTTTCGTTTGTTGAGTATTTTCCTAGCTGCTTGGTACCCATGTTGCAATCGTGCCTTCAATTCGTTCGCATAGTTATCATAATTGTATGAAATGCTTGGTTGTTGTGCAAGCTTGCTAGGTACGTTGGCTGGATAACCGTAGAGCAGTTCGTATGGCGTAAAGCCTGTACTTGAATGGGGAGTCGTGTTGTACACGAACATCGCGTAAGGAATCCATGTGTCCCATGTAAGTTGGTCATGGTTGACGTAATGTCGTAAATACTCAACCAAAGTTTTGTGACTACGTTCTAGCGCTCCATTTGTTTGGGGGTGATATGGCGTTGTGTTTATCTTTTTTATTTTCATAAGCGTGCACACTTCCAAAAACATTTTGCTTATGAAATTTGCACCTTGGTCCGTTAGCAATGAAAATGGAATGCCGTGTCGACAAACAATGTTTTCCGCGAAAACTCTTGCTACCGTTGAAGCCTCTGTATTGGATATGGCATATGCTTCAGAGTATTTAGTAAGGTCATCTTGGAAGGTAAGAAGATATTTATGGTCGCCATAACTTGTTGGTTAGGGTCCAACTATATCTAGTGCGACCCTCTCAAATGGTTTTGAGCTAGTAGTGGTGATTTTCATGGGTATGGGTGGATTTCGCCTGTTTTTATTAACCTGACAGGAGGCACATTTTCGAATGTACTCAGCTATGTCTGCTGCCATTGTAGCCCAAAGGTATTTGGACCTAATTCTTTTGAGTGTTCGAGTGACTCCTTGGTGTCCTCCGAAAGGTGAATCATGATATTCTGTGAGTAATTCTTGTATGGCTTTGGGGTCTGTTAGAAAGATCCTGTCGTCAACGAAAATATGGATCTCTAGGGTTTGAAACGTATTTTCAAGAAGGGTTTTGAAAGTTTTCTTAAATTCATTCCCTATTATAGGTAGAGAGAATCCGATACATTTTAAGCATTTTTCAAAACATATTTCTTTAATGTCGTTTAGACATGTGCTCACGATTTTCTGGTCAGTTGAGCTTCGGAATGGTACTGGGAGAGTTATAACAAGGATTTCTTCTTGGTTATTTAGCTGTAACAAAGTCTTCTTCCCTAATTGAGGTTTTACAAACCGTGGTGATTTCTCTTGTAACATCTCTTCATCGGGTGTATGTAAAGGGTGATTTTTTAGCTGGTTTGGTTTTGGCAACACTGGTTTTGACAGCTGACGTGTGTTTAGTACCTTGTGTCACTGTCAAACAGCTTCAGTTTGGTTTGCAATTTAACCATGGATCGTCTTACAAATGAACAACGCTTGCAAATTATTGAATTTTACTATCAAAATTCGTGCTCGGTTCGAAATGTTCATCGCGCGCTGCTTCCATTTTATGATCGGCATTCTCGACCTTCTGAGCAGTCTATTCGGAAGATTGTGACCAAATTTCGCACCAAATTTACTTTGTTGGACATTAAACCACCAACACGTTTACGTACTGTGCGTAGTGAAGAAAATATTGCGGCCGTATCAGCTAGTGTGACAGAAGACCGCGAAATGTCGATTCGGCGCCGTTCCCAGCTGTTAGGCCTTTGTTACAGCACTACGTGGAAAATTTTGCGGAAGGATTTGGGCGTAAAGCCTTTTAAGATACAGCTGGTGCAAGAACTAAAGCCATTTTTGGTGAATGGGCTCTTGGAAAGCTGGCCGAGGATCCGCTTTTTTATCGAAAAATTGTGTTCAGCGATGAGGCTCATTTTTGGTTGAATGGGTACGTAAATAAGCAAAATTGCCGCATTTGGAGTGAAGATCAGCCAGAAGCATTGCAACAGCTACCAATGCATCCCGAAAAAGCCACTGTTTGGTGCGGTTTATGGGCCGGCGGCATTATTGGGCCATATTTCTTCAAAGATGATGCGAATCGCAGCGTTACTGTCAATGGTGAACGCTACCGAGCGATGATAACAAACTTTTTTTTGCCCGAAATGGAAGTTCTTGACTTGCATGATATGTGGTTTCAACAAGACGGTGCCACATGCCACACAGCACGCGAAACAATGGCGCAATTGCGAGGCGAGTTTGGTGAACAGTTAATTTCACGTTTCGGGCCGGTCAATTGGCCGCCTAGATCGTGCGATTTGACACCATTAGATTATTTTTTGTGGGGGTATGCCAAGGCTAATGTGTATAGGGACAAGCCCGCTTCGATTGACGCACTGGAAGCCAACATCCATGCATTCATTCGTGAGATACCGGCCGATATGTGTGAAAGAGTATGCCAAAATTGGACTCAGCGGATGGGCTACCTGAGACGCAGCCGCGGTCAACATTTGCATGAAATTATCTTTAAACATTAAATTGCAAGGTTCAAACTATCGATTCAAATAAATATTTCATTCATTTTTTCGAATTTTTTGTGTTTTTTTTTTTAAAAAAAGTTCTAAGCCTCTTAAAAAATCACCCTTTATTAGAGGTAATATTATTATTTTGAGTTGGGCTAGTTTGTCAGCAAATATTGATCCTGTGTGTTCGTGTAGAGTAATACTGGAAAGAACCTGAATGTCTGAGAGGTCAGAACGTATGTTTTGTAAATGTTGTTCGTTTTTGTTTCGACTACGTGTAGTTACCATGATAGCCTTAGAAGTTTCGGCTATATTTTCCGGGTTTTCGGGTATGCGACTTAATGCGTCGGCATTTAAATTGGTTTTTCCTGCTTTATTCAGCTAATAGTATTCTCCAACGAGATAATCTCGATGTTGGATCTTTAAGATTCATAAGCCATTGTAGTGGTTTATGATCAGTGCATATTGTGAATTTTCGGCCGAAGATGTAGGGACGGAATTGTTTGACGGCGAAGATGATAGCCAATAATTCCTTTTCTGTAGTGCTATACCGAGTTTCGGCGTCGTTTAGGGTTCGACTGGCAAAGCAAATTGGTTTATCTTGACCGATAATCCCTTGTGACAGAATGGCGCCTAGTCCGATATCACTGGCGTCAGTGGTTATTATGAAGTCTTCTTCGAAATTGGGGTATGATAAGATAGGAGGTTCTATGAGTTTGTGTTTCAGAGTTTGGAATGCTTCATCGCAGAATGCATCCCATTTAAATTCTACGTCTTTTTTCAACAATTTTGTTAGGGGTTTTGCGATCGTGGAAAAGTTATTAATAAATCTTCTATAGTATCCTATGAATCCTAGAAATGATTTTACTCCCTTTACTGATTTAGGTACGGGGTATGTTTTTGCGGCTTTTATTTTCTCAGGATCAGGCTTTAAGCCGTGTTCCGAGATAATATGACCTAAATATGTTAATTCTTTCTTCATAAAATTACATTTTTCGGGCTGAAGTTTTAAATTATTTTGGCGTAATCGATCAAAAACTCTTACTAGTTTGTCGTTATGGTCCTTCAAGTCGTATCCGTATAGAACGATGTCATCAACGTATACGAAGCAATCAAATCCTTGTAAACCTATTAGTACTGTATTCATCAGGCGTTGAAAGGTTGCTGGGGCGTTTCTCAGGCCAAAGGGCATACGATTATATTCGTAATGTCCATATGGGGTACTGAATCCCGTCTTGCACCTATCTTCTTCGTTCATACGTATTTGGTGGAAACCATTAGCCAAATCAAGGGTGCTGAAATACTTTGCTCTACCAAGTTGATCCAGTATATCCGTGATATTTGGTAGCGGATATGCGTCAGCGATTGTTAATTCATTTAGCCGACGAAAATCTACCACGACCCGCCATCGCTTATTGCCTTCTTTGTCCGGTTTCTTGGGAACCAGAAGCAAGGGGGAGTTCCATGGGCTTGCGCTAGGCTGGATTACTCCATCCTGTAGCATGTCGTTTACTTGCCTATGGATCTCACTTGTTTGTGCATTAGGCAATCTGTAAGGCTTGACGTATAATGGTGGTTTGTTTTGGTCAGTAATGATCCTGTGGCTTATGGCATCCGTGAAGGTAAGTTGATCACCTTCGAGGAAGAACAAATCGTTGAATTCTCTGCAAATTTTGTGGATTGATTCCTTTTCCTCTTGGTTACAATGTTCAAGGTCTATGACTGACTTTAGTTTGTCTAGTCTGCCTTTGGTCTTGTCGTTTGTTTTATTGGAGACCAAGTTGAAATTATCTAGAGTATCCCATTCGAGGTTGATATCTGCGGTGTTTAACTTGTGCTCTGTGTCCAAGGTATTCATCATTAATACCTTTATCTTGGAGTCCTTGGATCGAGTCAAGCTTTCACCGAGATATATGCCTGGAACAATTTGTTTCTTTTTTATAATCAAATCGGTGTTACCGGGTCTAAAAAATGGAAGTTCTACCACGTGCTGTGTTCGGGGTTTCAATGTGAGTGTTCTGGTGGAGGCATCTTTATCATTCTTTGTTTGGTTATTTAATATATTTTCCTCAGTCTTACTGTTTGCTAAGTTCCTTTTTGCCTTAGTCTTACGTTCTGCTGGGTTTTCATTAGGTACCTCAGTCTTATTGGCTATTGCTGAGTCCCTTCTATTTAGCTCAGTCTTACGTATAATTGCTGAGTCTTTCATATTCTGCTCAGTCTTACGTATAAGACTCAGCGTCTTTTATATTCTGCTCGGTATTACTCACTAAACCGTTTATTTTTATTTCTACCTCCCTAACTTCATAATCTATGTAGCAATGATACTTTGCTAAAAAATCGTTACCGAGTATGCCATCATATGCTAAGCTTAAGTTCTTAGGTATTACTTGGAACGGATGGTCCAGAAGAATCAAATGCTCCGCCGTTTGGAATTCCAAAGTTCCTGAAATCTCTCCTATTGTGGAGAATGTTTCCCCTGATATTGAGGATATGGTGCATTTGTTTCTATTAGATATTTCAGTTTTGAGATTTGTCGAGTTTACCAGGCTGATGTTGGCACCTGTGTCGATCAAGAATGTAGCTGTCCCTTTTTCTGATGGGTAGAGCCTGATTTGTACTACTGGCTCCAAATTTACGGGGCAGAATGGTACATATATATTATGATCTAATTTGGGGTTCTGTGGACGTCGGCTTGTACTTGTACTCGGGGCTGACTGTCGACAGCATCTCCCCGAGTCAAGCCGTTTCCCGCGTTATTTTCGCTTGACGTGGTATAATGTCTGTGTATTTCGTGAGGAATTGTTGTAATTGTTTCTATTAGGTTGTATTTGTAAGGGGTTGGGTTGATATTGATGTTGGTGTGATGTAGATTGGGAAAGACCTTCAATTTGAGCTAAACGGGTCCTACATTCATTTTGATGATGGTTGGGCTTGTTGCAATATGTGCATCTCAAGTATTGTACTTGTCTTTTTATTTTTTCTGGGACAAAATTGGGGAGGTTCGTGTTCCTGTAACAGGTCGCGGACGTATGTCCTGCCTTGTTACAAGTTTGGCAAATTAGTCGAGTTGTGGAGGTTATATTTTGGTTTTTGTAGCAGGTGGTGGATGTGTGTCCAACCTTGTTACATATTTGGCAGATGGATTTTGGGGAGGAGAACTGAGTTGGGTATCTTCTATTGTCCCTATCTCTAATGTTGGCTTCTGTAGTACGTTCGAGTCTGACTGAATGCTCTTCTGCGTACGCAATGGCCTTCCTTAGGTCGATTTCTCCGTGGGCTTGGATCATAAGCCTCAGATTTTGGTTTCGAAGGCCGTCTTCGAAGACCTGTATCGCTAGCCTATTGTTTTCGGTTGCGAGGAAGTTCCTCACAGCTTCGTCACTGGTGCTGGCAAATGTGGCAGAGTTTAAGGAGGTTAGTAATCGGTTGATGCGATCACCAAATTCCTTGACGCTTTCTATTGACCTTTGTTTCGCGTTAAGTAACTCATTCTGTGCCGAGGAGCGAGACCTTTCCTCTTTAAACTGTCTCTCTAATTCTGAGACTAATTCACTCCATCTGGTGAAGGATTTCAACTGGACTAGCTCGAATGCCGGTCCCTGGAGTCTCGTTTTTACGACCTCCAAAAAGAGTTTGTGTTCAGCGTCAGTTTTAATTGACGTGAACAATATATTGCCGCACGCTATAAATTTGTTCAACTCTTCAGGATTTCCTCCGAAAGCCGGGATAATATTGAAAATGTCGTTAAGACTTATTTTATATTCTGACATTTTGGTGTCGGAATCGGAAATGTCGTGTTTAGAATAGAAAGGAAGTTGTTCAAACAGCTGCACTATCGCAGCTTGTCTTCTTGTAGTAATATTGGAGGTGTTTAAGAAATGGGAAATAAAAATGTTTCGGGTTTTTTTTTTTTTTTTAAAAAAAAGGAATGTGGTGTGTTTACAGTTGTTGTTTTTTTTTTTTATATATATATATATAACCTTAAATACCTTAAAAATGTGGTTGTGGTTGTGGTGTGCTGCTCCTGATACGTTTACGTGTAGGGTTTTCTTTATCCTCTTTCTTCGCTGCCAGGCAGGCTTCCCGCCATATAGATGTGGTGGCCTGGTCTTTCCTTCTCACTGCTCAATTTTTGCCTCCGCGTCCGTGTTTCAGGAGTTCGCCAGGTCTTATATTTATGAGACTTTCACTTTTTTTTTTTTGCACTTTTACTTTCTCTGGTGTATAGCCCCAGAGAACGCCTCAGAAGTATTTTACTTCTGTTTGTTGGTTCGGTAGTTGGGACCTCTTTGGGTATCCCACCGCTGCCACCAATGTTACGTTTCCGTACCGTGCTTTCCCGTGTTACCGGGAGAAGAGTACCAAACGGAGAGTTTTTTTTTGAATAAAAAGAATATTTTGGTTTATATTTGACTACAGAGCCCGCTGTCTACTGCTGGGCTGCGACTCTGAGTTTATACTTTATTAATCCTTATTAATCTTTATTTTTTTTATTTTTTTTACAGAATAGACCCGCTGTCTTGCGCTAGGCTGCAGTCTATTTGCTCGAATAATTAACTCTGTTTGTTTTCCAAAATTCCCGGGCCTTTTATACTATTTTTCCTAGTTCTTCCATGTTCATTTGCGTTCCCCCTTGACACATACATTCTTCTGCATTTCTTGTAAATGTGTTGCTCAACCATGCTGATGCAGTCCTTCATACCTTCGTAACCCAAAATACCATCGATATCGCAACAAGTCATTGGCGTTTTGCCCTAGCTCCGTAATAGTGTATTATCAGCATATGTGCATGGAAATTACCAACATGTCATTCACACTTGCTTTGACCACACATAGTGCAGTGTCAGCATGTGCACAGAACTTGAAGCGGAGTTCCCTTTCCGTCCCATTACTCATATTGTTTATGGGTTCTGTTGGTGATTACTCATATTGTTTATGGGTTCTGTTGCGATTAGTGTGAAATGATATGCCTTGACATTGACCTAGTGAAGTGGAATATCGTAAAGTATGCGTTTTTGGTATGCGGTAATAAGGTTCTGTGCGCAGTCGTGGTTGGCATAGGGAAGTGTATGGGAATAAGTTTAACGCAGATGAACAGGTGGTGCGGGTACTACAGCAGTACAATGCACCAGTAGTTGCTCCATCGGATAGTAACAACCTCCGACAAAAAAAAAAAAAACTATTTCCTTCGAGGACTTTAACATAAGACACAAAGCAATAGTTCCAGAACGTTCCGAATAGGTGAATGACACAATAGACAACAATTATGCACTTAATATTTACACAGATGAATCCAAAATGTCAGAAGTCACGGGAGCGGGTGTCTTCTCTCAATACCAGGCCACTGTAGCGTCTTTCAGGCTGAAATGATGGCTATATACGAGGCAGCCCGCAGACCTGCCATGTATGCGATAAACGGGAAAGCTATTGTCCGCTACATAGAAAGTCAGGCAGACATAAAAGCCCTAAATAAACCAAAACCTGATTTAAATTAGTAAAACAATGCCGAGAATCTTATCTCTTAATGAAATTGCGGACAGATGTTCAGTAACACTGTGCTGTGTTCCAGGTCACAGCGACATTCCGCTTAACTGCAAAGGAGACGAACTAGCCAGAAAAGGAAGAAGCCTTCACTCAACCATCTTCTATATAAATAAATAAATAAATAGCGCAATTTCTCGTTTCATCCCGTGGGAGTTCCGAGGTCTCTTTATGGAGTTCTCCATTTCTAATATACCACGGTTTACTGACGAATGATCTTAACAATTTATTTTAAAATGTTTGTAAAACATTACTGGTACCATACGTCCACACAGGCTTTAACACTTGCTTAAATAATAAAAACAACTGCATCCATAAAATCTTTACAAAATTTCAAGTCTTCGATTTCCCTTCATTTTTAACCGCAATGTGTTTAAGGAACTTGTCGACATCATTCTTCTTAGCTTCTTTAATAGAAACCCCAGAGGGCTATGATCTTAAGCCCACCAGATCAATGCTTTTACCCCGACGCGTAACGGAGCTTAAAATTCCAATTTGGGTTTAGAGAGAAACACTCGAAAATTAAACAAGTGCATAGAATAGTAAGAATCATTGAAAAGGCACTGGAAACCAAAAAGTTTGTTCGGCCATCTTCTTAGATGTAGTTTAAACATTTGACAAGGTTTGGCACCAAGGACTAGAAAGCCAATTGAAAAGGGACCTTCCTGAGGAATTCTATTGCATTCTTAAATCAAATATTACAGACAGGTATTGTATAAGTATTTGTATAAGTTAACGTGAAATATATCCAAAATCAGCAACACGCGCGGAACAGCCAGACGCGTAGTCAGCAAATTATACTTATACCGAGTGTGGGATCGATACCAGGAATTGCGACACTGCACCGTGGGAACGATGCAGACGTCAGCGCAACAATTGGGTTTAGAGTAGATTAGGTTTTAAGTATCAAAGCATTGTCAAGTCAGTTCTTAAGTAGCCGTGAAGGCAGTTAGACGAATAAAAATATTTTTTTATGATTAAATAACTAAAAATAGTTTAATTGGCGCCCAATGTGGGGCTTAGATCGCATTAGTAATAGATAATTTATTTCTTTTCGTGCGAAATTCGTAGTGCGTGGATAAAATTCGTAAAGCCAAAGTGGTGCAAAGATAACTTTCCGTAGTGCGCGAATGAAAGTGTTTCGTTGAAAACCCTCAAGTAGTGTAAAGAGCTCTTTTACCCAGAGTCCCAAACCCAGAGGAAAAAGCAGAAAAAGTGATAGTGCTATCTCTGTAGAGCATAGGACACTGCAAGAAAAAGTGCGTAAGCGGATCCCGTGTAACTATCTGGAGGAAAAGGAATACATCCAACCCGTCGCTGCAGATAGTTACATCGAAGCTTCTGTAATGGTGCCTCAATTTGATTATGAAATACCAGAAGTACATACCTTAATTGATCCCCAAAGTGAAATGAATGATTATTGTGCCATGATCTCTGCAATGGACAACCAACCAACTAATGACCAAACATTCAACGAGTACTTAGATCAACAGAATATTAACGACGCAATATTCTATTTGCGGCAATATTGAAATCAGCCACCATACAACAATTAAATTGTTTGACCCAAACACAGATATAAAATTCTTCCTTCTACCATCCCTTAAGTCATTTCACGTAATTGTCGGTAATGACAGTCTTAAAGAGCTATCTGCTGTCACTTTCGCTAAAGAAAATTACATGATTGGAGACAATAACGTCAAAATAAGATTGAGACAGCAAATTTCCGAAGCAATCCACAACATAAGAGACGATCATATATCGCAAAAAGACAAACTACACTCTTTGACTATAAGGGATGACTTATTCGGTGAACCAAATGAAAAATTAACGTACACTACTAACGTTAAGGGTAGAATACGCACAACTACCGAGAATCCAATATATTCAAAGCACTACCCATATCCTGTAGCACTAAAACAGGAAATAGATAAACAGATTAATCAATTATTAAATGACGGAATCATTCGACCCTCACGGTCGCCATACAATTCACCGGTATGGATAGTACCAAAGAAAGCGGACGCCTCGGGCGAAAAGAAGTACCGCATGATAATCGATTATCGGAAGCTTATTCGATAACGATACCCGATCGTTACCCAATCGCCGAGACAAATGAGGTCTTGGCCCAATTAGGGAAGAATAAATACTTTTCGGTGATCGAACTTAAGAGCGGCTTTCACCAAATTCCTCTTCACGAGGATGATATCGAAAAACCTCATTTTCGGTCAATAATGGAAAGTATGAGTTCACGAGACTTCCCTTTGGACTCAAAAATCCGCGGTCGATTTTTCAAAGAACCTTAGACGATAATATTACGTGAGCACATCGGTAAAAACTCACTTTGAAAACCTGGAAATAATTTTCACAACTCTTCAGCAGGCTAACCTCCGAGTTCAATTAGATAAATGCGAATTCCTGAAAACAGAGGTTGAATTCTTAGGATTCATAGTCTCTTCAAAAGGAATAAAAGCAAACTTGGCTAAAGTGGAAGCCATAACCAAATTTCCTTATCCCAAAACTCTAAAAGTTTGTCGGGATTTTACATTAGATTCATCAAGGACTACGCTAAGTTGGCAAAACCCCTGACAGCCCTTTTAAGAGGAGAGGATGGACGTACGTCCAAAACTGCCTCAAGCAAAAAAATTATTAATTGACAGACGCAGCAATAGAAGCATTCAACAAAATCAAAAATTCGCTAGTGTCAGAAGACGTTATCCTCACTTTTCCGAACTTCAACAAAGAATTCCACTTGACAACTGATGCGTCAGACTACGCCATTGGCGCCGTTTTGTCGCAAGACAACAAACCGATTACTTTCATATCAAGAACTCTTAATAAAGCGGAGGAACACTACGCCGCCAATGAAAAAGAAATGTTGGCCATAGTATGGGCCCTTAACTCACTAAGAAGCTACCTATACGGTCCAACAAGAATCAAGATTTTCACAGACCATCAACCCTTGACTTATGCGTTGAGCAATAAGAACACTAATCATAAAATAAAGCGTTGGAAGGCGATACTCGAAGAATACAACTACGAGTTGAAATAAATGCCTGGTAAATCCAATGTCGTCGCCGATGCATTGTCAAGACCTCCACGAAATAGCCAAATTAATTCTCCCACAGTAACCCAACATAGCGACGATAGTTCCAGACAAGATCTAATTCAAATTATAGACGCACCCTTAAATGTATTCAAGAATCAAATCATTCTAAACGTAGGAAATACCCCGTCATACCAATTTCAGATAGTTTTCCCCACCTATCACCGACACACTATCACTGAGCCAGAATACATCCAAGAAAAATGAATACAAATATTTAAGAAATATCTGAATCCTTCAGTCACTAATGGACTGAAAACGGAAGAAGGAACCTTGGGCATAGTCCAAGAAATATATCCAGTACACTTCAAACAGTATCGGACACGTTTTGCAAGGAATATTGTCACTGCTCTAACTGATGAGAGCCAACAGGAAGCAGAAATAATTAAAGAACATAACCGAGCTCATCGAAACGCTCGTGAAAACGAAATCCAAATCCTACAGAGCTATTACTTTCCTCAGATGCAATCTAAAATAGACAAAATAACGAAACTATGTAAAGTGTGTGAAGAACACAAGTACGATAGACACCCTAATAAACCCCAATTTCAATCGACACCCATTCCAGAATACCCCGGTCAAATTATCCATGTTTACATTTATTTTACTGACAAGAAAATCATTTTAACTGCAATAGACAAGTTTTCCAAATACACCCTAGCCAAAATATTTAAATCAAGAGCCTCAGAGAACTGATATTGGCTTTCGGAGTCCCACAAACTACAGTCATAGATAATGAAAAATCCTTAGCTTCTAACTCGAACCTTCATGTTACAAAACATGTTCGGCATAAATGTTTTTAGAGCTCCCCCTTACACCAGTTCGGCAAATGGTCAAGTCGGACGATTTCACTCGACACTCTCCGAAGTGATTCGGTGCCTCAAAACGGAAAACGCACACAAAACATTTTCAGAATTACTAGATAGATCCATTTACGAGTACAACCGATCCGTACACTCTACTACTGGTAAAAAACCAATTGATACATTTTTTGGAAAACAATTACTCAACAACCCAGAAGAACTCACACGCTTAAGACAAGAAAATATACAGAGAATAGAAAGCAAGCAGCAATCAGATTTAGAATATCACAATAAGAAGAAAGACCAAATACTATTCCGTAGGAGAAAATCATATATGTCACAAATAACAAAAGAATAGGAAACAAATTAAACCCCAGATACAGAAAAGAAACAGTAATAAAAACTTAATTTTCTTTTGTCAGCTTATAAATTATTCATGTGATTAACATTAACGGATATGAAGACCTGATCACCGGTATTGAAGACTCAGTGGTCAAATATATTAATCCAAATCATCCTTTTTATTCCATCCTTCTTTTCGAAAAAAAAACGGTCATTAGACTTCATAGGAACCACGTGGAAATGGATCGCGGGCAGCCCCGACCACCACGATTACGAAATAATAACAGATAAGATGAATAATGTTCTACAGAATAACAATAACCAAATGGTCATCAATAAAGTCACATTAGAAAAAATGAATGAAATAACAAATATCACAAACAGTCTATTAAAAGTATTCAAGGAAAAAGAAAATAATGAAAATGAAGTAGGTAGTCATTAAAATCAAATACAAATTAGATGTAATCAAAGATGAAATTACAAATATAGCATATGCAGTTCACTGGACTAAAGCTAATCTTGTTAATTCTTTTATATTATCCGATACAGAATTAAATATAACCGAAAACATTCTAAAAGTAGAAAACATACCGTATGTAAACATCGACGAAGCACTAGAATTTGCTCAAATTAAAATAGCCTCTAATGATAAGAATTTAATCTAGGTATATTTTAAGCTTTCCTAAACTAACAGAAGAAATATGTAATCTGTCAATTATAAAAGCAGTAAAAATTAATAAAATAATAAATAAAATCGATTATGAATCAATATTAGAATGTAAGGAAGATATATATGGTTTAACCAGTAAATGTAGATCTTATAACAGCTTAACAATTTGTAATAAGGAAAATATTGTAGATTTAAGAAATAGTTCTTGTATTCCCAAACTCATACGTAGTCGAAAGGGAAATTGCACCATCATCAACAGGCATTTTTTATTATGCTCAAATGATCTATATAGATCATGGATTTCCATGGTTTACAACAACAGTTGGAGCAAACAAGATACTCAAGGACAACTTACCACAAACACTGTTCAAACAGCAACAACAACCATAGGTCTTAAAGACATTCCTCACCTAGTAACCTGAACGTCATCGAACGAGGACGTTCGAAGTTAAAGCCGGAGGAGTTAACGTGAAACATATCCAAAATCAGCAACACGCGCGGAACAGCCAGACGCGTAGTCAGCAAATTATACTTATACCGAGTGTGGGATAGATACCAGGAATCGCGACACTGCACCGTGGGAACGATGCAGACGTCAGCGCAACAATTGGGTTTAGAGTAAGTTAGGTTTTAAGTATCAAAGGATTGTCAAGTCAGTTCTTAAGTAGCCGTGAAGGCAGTTAGAGTAATAAAAATATTTTTTTATGATTAAATAACTAAAAATAGTTTAATTTATAGAAGAGATTTGCCTGAACAAGAAGCAACTAGCCTTGCCACTTTTGCTGATGACACATCAATAATGGCAATTGGCGACCATGCGGAAGAAGCAGCACATAAACTAAAGGGTGATTTTTTAAGAGGTTTAGAACTTTTTTTAAAAAAAAAACACAAAAAATTCGAAATATTTATTTGAATCGATAGTTTGAACCTTGTAATTTAATGTTTAAAGATAATTTCATGCAAATGTTGACCGCGACTGCGTCTCAGGTAGCCCATCCGCTGAGTCCAATTTTGGCATACTCTTTCACACATATCGGCCGGTATCTCACGAATGAATGCATGGATGTTGGCTTCCAGTGCGTCAATCGAAGCGGGCTTGTCCCTATACACATTAGCCTTGGCATACCCCCACAAAAAATAATCTAATGGTGTCAAATCGCACGATCTAGGCGGCCAATTGACCGGCCCGAAACGTGAAATTAACTGTTCACCAAACTCGCCTCGCAATTGCGCCATTGTTTCGCGTGCTGTGTGGCATGTGGCACCGTCTTGTTGAAACCACATATCATGCAAGTCAAGAACTTCCATTTCGGGCAAAAAAAAGTTTGTTATCATCACTCGGTAGCGTTCACCATTGACAGTAACGCTGCGATTCGCATCATCTTTGAAGAAATATGGCCCAATAATGCCGCCGGCCCATAAACCGCACCAAACAGTGGCTTTTTCGGGATGCATTGGTAGCTGTTGCAATGCTTCTGGCTGATCTTCACTCCAAATGCGGCAATTTTGCTTATTTACGTACCCATTCAACCAAAAATGAGCCTCATCGCTGAACACAATTTTTCGATAAAAAAGCGGATCCTCGGCCAGCTTTCCAAGAGCCCATTCACCAAAAATTCGGCGTTGTGGTAGGTCGGCTGGCTTTAGTTCTTGCACCAGCTGTATCTTAAAAGGCTTTACGCCCAAATCCTTCCGCAAAATTTTCCACGTAGTGCTGTAACAAAGGCCTAACTGCTGGGAACGGCGCCGAATCGACATTTCGCGGTCTTCTGTCACACTAGCTGATACGGCCGCAATATTTTCTTCACTACGCACAGTACGTAAACGTGTTGGTGGTTTAATGTCCAACAAAGTAAATTTGGTGCGAAATTTGGTCACAATCTTCCGAATAGATTGCTCAGAAGGTCGAGAATGCCGATCATAAAATGGAAGCAGCGCGCGATGAACATTTCGAACCGAGCACGAATTTTGATAGTAAAATTCAATAATTTGCAAGCGTTGTTCATTTGTAAGACGATCCATGGTTAAATTGCAAACCAAACTGAAACTGTTTGACAGTGACACAAGGTACTAAACACACGTCAGCTGTCAAAACCAGTGTTGCCAAAACCAAACCAGCTAAAAAATCACCCTTTACAAAGATCCATAAGATCTATAAGTGACTGGACAAAAAAATGGGGAATAAAACTCCATGAGAATAAATCCGTTCATATTAACCTAACTAACATGCAAATAAATGCGGTAAAACTTAATATAGATGGAAAAAAAGTACCGTACGCGAATACGGCCAAATACTTAGGTATAACGCTAAATGATAAACTTAAGTGGAAAGAACATGTCAAAAAGAAAAAAGAAGAGCTAGGTATTAAACTAAGAAATATTCATTGGCTAATGGTTAGAAGCTCCCAACTTTCAATTGAAAACAAACTCCTGATTTATAAGCAGATCCTAAGACCCGTATGGACATATATGGAATTCAGCCTTGGGGTTGTACGAAAAAATCGAATCTACAAATGATTGAAACTCTTCAAAACAAAGTACTAAGAAGTACTGTTAACGCTCCATGGTACATGGTACATACGAAATGACAATCTACAAAGAGATCTAGGGGTAGAATATGTCAAATGTATATTAAGAAAATATGCGGTCAAGCATTATGACCTAATCCACAAACATGCGAATACTGCAATACAGCACATAGTGGAAGAGAATAGAAATTCATTAAGAAGGCTTAAGTGATTGAAGCCAAATGATCCAGAACTAACTATATTTGAGACTGAATTCAATAAGTTTAGTACAATGAATATAAGTACCGTTTTGTACGTGAAGACGTGTAGACGTGTAAAATTTCTCGTTAACAAACAATTTTAAAAAAAGTACGGGGAAATAGTAAAATTTTAAAGAAGCGTAATACAGCGCGCGCGTTGTGTTTCCGCAATAAAAACTTAAATTATAGTGAAGGAACAACATAGTTTAGTTAAAAATGAACGATTGTTTTAAATGCAATAAAGCTATAACGGGCGAGTCGGGCATAAGATGCATGGGTGTATGTGGAAAAAAGTATCACCTTACTGTCCAATGTAGCGGACTCGACCGGTTTGGAAGCAATGTATTTAATACATGTGTGATGGCTAGATTCATGTGTGATGACTGCATGCTATACATATCAAATGTTGACATGGTCTTAAAGGATATGCAAGAAGTAGTCGTTAAAAATGGAAAATATCTAGCAGAATATAAGCGCGAGTTCTCAGAAGCATTAAAGACTAATGAAATTGAAATAAAAAATTTGCTTGAAGCGATTGAGGCGAGGTTCACGGTTAGACTGAATGCGATGCAAAAGGCTCAGGAAACTTGCGAACATAGTGTAAAAGAAATAGAAAAAATGAGTGCTGTTAGTGAGCGCTTTAAAGAACAAAGTGATAAACTATGCAGTGACGTCGGTAAAATAACAAAAGATAACCAGAATGTTTTAGAGAGTGTGAGGGAGATGAAAAATGATATGGTAAAGGAATTGAAGAACAGTGAGAAGAAAACTGTGTCATATGCAGCGATCGCAAAAAAAACTGCAGGAATGAGCGTGCCAGTGATTTTAAAACCTAAAGAGAAGCAAACGAGTGAAACAACACGAACGCAAGTTAAAGAACAAATTAAGCCGTCATCGTTAAATGTTGGAGTGAGTGGTATTAATACCAGGCAGAATGGAGCTGTTGTTATTCGGTGTGAAAACGAAGAGTCACGTGAAAAACTCACAAAAGAGATTAAAGAGAAAATGAGTGAAAATTATGATGTTGAAACCCCCAATATGCGCAAACCCAAAATATTAATAACAGGTTTGAGTGAGAAGTTGGATGAAGAGAGAATCATTAGAGCAATAAGAAATCAAAATAAAATTGAATTCAAGGAGTTAAAATGTCTAAAAGTATTTAGATCACATAAGAGTCCTCAGTTTTTTAACGCCATCATTGAGACTGATGGTAATGCCTTTGATGAACTTATGAAGGTGAAGAAAATAAACGTTGAATGGGAAAGATGCCCAGTATATGAAAATCTTAGCGTTTTGAGATGTTTCAAATGTTGGGGCTTTCATCACACTGCAGGCATGTGTAGGGGAACTGTAACATGTGCAAAGTGTGCAGGGCAGCATAGCGAAAAGGAATGTCAGAGTGGTGATGATGTTAAATGCATAAGTTGTATTAGAGCAAAAGATACACTGAATTTACTTGACGTGGATGTTAACCATAATACGAGAAGCCAAATCTGCCCGGTGTTAAAACGTAAATTGCAGATTGAACAGCAAAGGGTTGCTTATTAGCAACTACAATCGTGCAAGTGTTTTTATATAAACGTACAAGGCCTTTTAAATAATTTAAACGAATTAGAATGCATTGTTTTAGCGGAGAAATTTGATTTTGTATGTGTAACCGAAACTCATGTAACAACAAAAGTTAAGGACAATGAAATCAATTTAAGTGGATACAGACCTATTAGATGTAATTCGGCTTCAGCTCATACGGGAGGTGTTGTTCTCTATGTTAACCAATGATGGGAAGTGAATGCGGTAGAAGAAGTAGCAGTAAATTTGGACTGGTGGTGGCTTAAGATAAAAGTAACTCTATGTGCGCAATCCTTTATAATAGCCGGCTTATATAGGTCGCCAAGTTCATCGACAGCTAACTTTGTTGAGTTTTTAAAGAGTATATGGAACGCTTGAGCTTACTTGGAAATGACATAGTTCTCATGGGGGACTTTAACATTAACTGGCTGGTAAACGATACGTATAAGTTACGAATTGAACACGTAATCGACGATAACTGTTGCAAACAGATTGTCAACCAAGCAACTAGGATCACGCAAACATCGCGTAAAATTATTGATTACGTTATCACGAATAATATGAAAACAAGTGTAGAAGTAGTGGATAAACTGAAAATAAGTGATCATGAGAGTTTACTAATAAAAATAGATGTCGTGAAGAGAGTGAAGCAAGAGAAAATGATTATTAAATTATTAAAGTGTAATAAACGTAAATTTTGCAATCATGTTCAAAACGGTCTAAACTCATCGATTAGTATTGTTGAAGATAGCGATGTGGACTCTTTGGCGAAATATTTTACTGAAAGGATAGAAGGTGCAGTGAATAGTCTTAAATATTCTAAACTCATTGGTGTCAAGGGTGTACAAGAGTGGTTTAACCTTCACTTGAACAGAAATTTTTATGTACCTACATGGACAGTATCTACCGTGGTAGATAAAATAATATTTCATGCATTTCGTATGAGTTATTTCTGCTTGACAGCTCATTTTTCACACGTTCTCTTTATTTGACTACTACCTATAATGATTTTTTCTCTAGATAACGGTTTTTTTCCAAGGTTTTGAGTGCATCTCTCTTTTTGTGGCCTTAAAAGTTAGCTTTTTCGCTCAATTTGCTTGTTTTTTTCTTCTATTTTTCTTTATTGCCACTCTTTCCTTTCGCGATTTATACGGTTTGATTCGGATGCCACGCGAACAGCTCGGATGGCCACTGATAAAGCAGCTCCTATTCGTGATATCTTCGATATGATCAACTCAAATTTGAGGCTCAATTTTAGACCGTACGAATCACTTACAGTGGATGAGTAGTTGTTTCGCTATAGAGGTCACACAAAGTTTACCCAATATATTCCTTCGAAACCGGCAAAGTATGGAATTAAATTTTGGTGGGCTTGTGATTCATCAACAGGATACCCTCTCAACGGGCAAATTTATACCGGGAAGGTGAATGGCATCAGAGATGTAAATCAAGGTGAGCGAATTGTGAAAGAACTGGTTGCACCATACAAAAATAGTGGACGAAATGTGACCATGGACAATTTCTTCACAACTCTTCCACTTGCAAATGAATTACTTACATGGAAATTGACGATTGTCGGAACGGTGAAAAAAAACAAACGCTTCTTACCTCGTGAGTTCAAACCATCGAAAGACCGGGTTCCTTTATCTTCTGAGTTTGGGTTCAGTAAAAATGTTGTATTGTGCTCCTATGTACTCAAGAAAGATAAGGCTGTTGTGTTGCTTTCAACTTTTCATCATGACAAGTCTGTTTCCGGGCCCAAGCAGAAACCTGAGATTATCCACTACTACAATCAGACTAAAGGGGGAGTGGACGTTATGGACGAAATGTTGAGCCAATACACAACAAAAAGAAAAACTTATAGATGGCCACAGGCTGTATTTTATAATTTGATTGACCTTTCAGGACTTGCAGCCTATATAATATTTTCAAAGAACAATTCGCTGGGTCCTGCAGCTGTGCAGCAAAGCCAAAGGCGCAAATTTCTCGAAAGATTGGGGGAGAACCTATGCATCCCACATATCAGCTCTCGGGCACAAAATCACAGAGTGACAGGTATTTTTACCATAAGAAACGCTATGGAGTGTTTGTTAGGTCACCCAATAAATACAAACAAGCCCAATGATGAGTTTACTCCTGACGATCCAGAATAGCGGGATTCCAGTGGGCGCTTACGGCAAAAAGGTGGGTGCTTTATGTGCTATCAACTAAATAAAAAAAAGCGTGCTACGCGTCAAGCCTGTGTCAGCTGCAAAAAACCTATATGCGCTGAACATAGTCTCACCCAGACAAAATGTGAAAAGTGTCACTTGAAAAAATGAATAAACTTATATTATTTGCCTAAGTAATGGTACAAAAACTGTTTTATTCTTTATATTATTTGCTATGTCTATTTGCATATACACAAAAGTGTGGACTTTTCAGCTGTAACAGGTAAATGATACATGTTATATCCAAGTCAACCAGCATATTTCATACAAATTCGGTGAATATCTACCTGGGTAGATACTGTCCATGTAAGCAAAAAAAAACACAAAACTTCAAAAAATATACAAAAAAATATACTTAAAGTATGAACATGCTAATAATCTGAAATAAATCAAAAAGTTAGTCACTGAGTCGGACCCATACCAGAATCCACTGACGAATCGAAGAAATTTTTAGAGATGAAAATTGAAATATCTACCCGGGTAGATACTGTCCATGTGAAGGTTAATAATGACCTTAAATTAATGCGAGATGATAAAATAAATAAATATAAATTAGCGATTTGGACAAACTCGGAAAACACATGGTATCAGTATCGACTTGCACGAAATGCGTTCAAGTCTGCGATCGAGAGAGCTAAAAACATGTATGTCGTACGTAAAATTCAGTCTGCGAAAGACCAGAAATCAATGTGGCGAACGATAAAATCCCTTGTGATGAGAGAAACCAAAAGTGCAATAAAAGGTGTTGTTTTCCAAAATGTGTTGATCAAAGATAGTGTTTCGTTGGCGAATAAATTTAATGTTTTGTAATGCCAGTGCCATTTGGAACCAATTCTAAAAGCAGATTTTGAAGCCATACCATTTCCTTCACTGCATGTGAAGCCCCTACGTACTCCGATTCCGTTTTGGATAAAGACTCACACTTTTGTCTTGGTGATGACCAAGACACTGGTCCATTTCCAATCATTAAAATGAAGCCAGTGGTAGAAAATCTAGTTACAGGATCGCCGGCATAGTCAGCGTCACTGAAACAAACCAAAGCAAAGTTATCACATTTTTTAAAAACAATACCAACGCTTGGCTGCATTTATTTGTGCCTGATTTAGCGAATCCAAATACCGCGAAACGACTCCTACTGCAAATGCTATGTCTGGTCGAGTAGCAACTGCCAGGTACATGAGACATCCCACCGCCTCTCTAAAGGGAAACTTTACGTCTTTAGGAGATATAGATTCAGCATGCGAAGAGGTTTCAGCTGAATTTGACATTGGCTTACGGCAATCCATGTTAAATCTTTTCAGAACTCATTCCGCATACCGTGCCTAGCAAAACGTTGTTATCCAAGTGCGATTTTTGCTAAGGCTTTCCATTATCATCTTCGTGTTATCCGCATAGCCATCTAACCTTTTCTTATTTTTTATCACAATTTTTTCGTCTTTGCTTCGGTACATGGATAAAAGCCTCGACACCAAACACTTTGAAATCCTCAACCCTTGGTTTACTGTCCCACCACAACTCATGGGGATTTTTCTCTTTGAAACAACAAGTTACAGTCCGATTCAGAACATACACCGCGGTATTCACAGCCTCCGCCCAGAACTTCTTTTGTAAATTCTTCGCATGCAACATTTTTCTGGCAGCTTCAACTATTGTTCTATTCTTCCTTTCAGCAGACCCCCAAGCACATTTGAAAGGTGTTTCTCAGTCCACATTTTACCATCCGAAGCTAGATTAATGTCTCCAACACCTATCGCCGAAATCTTTTCTCCACTTATAATAATTCTTATGCCAATCAGCAAAACTGCGATAGTTTATCAACCACTCTTTTTTATAAGTCATATGATCGCTCGCTCCAGAGTCTAAATACCATCGATTATTTATTTTTTTGATCATCATTAACCATCAGCGCGCTTGCTGTGAGTTTAACTGTCCCTTGTCCCTCACTTCTAGTTCCAGTCCTCCTTCGATCATCAGCATCTCCCCTTTGCAACTCGTCGACACTTCCAGCCTTCAATTGATCATCGATCTCCCAACAATGAGTGCGTTTCCCCTTGGTGCTTCACTTCTACTTCCAGTCCACAACTGATTATTAACACTTTCTCGTACACTTCTATTCTGCACTCGATCATCGATCGCCAGAGAGTTGCGGTAACAGGTCAGTGCGTTCCCCTTTGGTATATCAATTATTCACAAACCTTTTTTCGTTCAATAATCTTCTTCGGACATTCTCTTTTCCAATGCCCGAACTCATTGCATGCAAAACACTTGCAAGGCTTAGAATTTTTGTTTGCTGCTTTCGTCCTCTTTGCTTTGCCAGCAATGCAGTTGCATTTAAATTTGTATTAGGAGAGTGAGATGAGAGACATACGTGTTTCTTCCATCACTAGTCGTGAAGTCAAATTTTCCAAAGTTTTCTCTTCTTTAACTGTGCTTGGGAGTAAGCACAAAAAAGTGTTTGAAATTTTCTGGAAGAGTCATTAATATTTTTATGACAACCATACTCTCTGAGACTGTCTCCCCAACATCTCTTAGCTGCCTGACTATGTTCTGCAATTTAGAGATGTGTGTTGCTGGATCTGGATCCTTGTTGAAACTATAGAAACGTTGTAGCAGCATAAGAACATTCGTCTTTGATGTTTGCTCATATTTCCATACCGAGTGTTGCTCGGAATTCTGCAATTTTTCCACTTTAAAGAGTTCACTCTCCATTTCCTCTTTTCTTACAATACAATACTTTAAGATGTCGTAACAATAGGTTTCCCAGCAAAAGACGTGCACAAAAAAATCATTTAACCAATTTTACCTTTACATAACCTTATCGAATTTATTTTCCAGCGCGATCTGGGCCCATAACCTGTTAAGTTTGAAGAGGAAAAGACCGACCGACTTCTATGAAGTATAAAGAGAACTAACTTTATTTGAGACTAAATTCAATAGGTTTAGTACAATGAATATAAGTGGCAGGCACTATTGCCAGACTTCAATTTATCAAACACATTCTAATTCATATTTTCAACAATAACGACCCCTTTTCCTTTCCTTCTTAACTGCCCATCCTCAACCCTTGTAGCTCATTATTCACTAAATAGAAATAGTTTAACTAATTAAGGAAAACAAAGTAAACTTAAATAATTTCGCGACTTTAAATAATTTCGGGACCGTAGTTATATCTACGGTGACCATCCGTCTTCTTTTTCCCTAATCTGTCCTCTCTGATTTTTTACTAAAAGAAAACAATACATTGTCCTTTTTTTCCAAAATGTCGTCCATTTTCCCTAAAGAACATTTTCCTACTATAAGAAATATGTGAGATTACGGGTAGGCACCTTCTGTATTATTCTTACAAATCTGATAATCTTGTATTGATTTTAAAAAGACCAAGTGAATTCCTTTTATTAAGTCTATAGAAACCTACAAATTTTGATAGTTCGAATGTACTTTAACCATAGTCACCGTAGCTATATCCCACCAACTGTTTACAATAATATATTAAAGTAGAATTTGGTAAATGATTTTAACTCAGTCGTAAATAAAAAGTGAGGTGGCTTTAGTGGGTGTCGGGTCCCACGCTACTAGCTTCACTAGTGTATTTCGAGATTTCCACCGATCCTCGGGGAAAAAAAATTATTGGTTGGCTTTAAGTTTTCTTCGGCAGCGGCCTTCCAGTCCACTGTTTCAAATTTACTGACAGTTCCATGCTCAAAATTATATAGTTCCCTTTTCAAAAAATAAAGCCGTTTTGGAAAAAGTTACTAGCTGTGTATGAAAAATAGGTCGCTTTTGAAGCGGTCTAAAAGTCTGAAGATATAAACCGAAGAGCATTTGAGACGCCTTGAGGCACTTAACTCGTTAATTCGCAAGAAGCACTCATCAAAATTGTATATATAGGTTATATATATTTGTTGTTTGTCAAGGGTTTTATGACCTGGCTTAAAAAATGTAATGTAAAATGTAAAGAAAATTTAACTTTATTCGTTTTCGTTTTTATAAATTATCCATTATTTTTTAAGAGGCTATTGTTATTTAAAATTTGAAATATGTATTTTTATTTACAAATAATCTCCCTTTTTTATTAATAAAAACATAAAATCGTCGAACTTTGAAATTAATATATATTATATGCAAACACGTTTAATGTGAGTCCTTTATTAAACACTTCCATCTTAAGACTAACTTACTCTCTAAGTTTCGCGTTGATCAAGCATCAACTACATACATAATTTAACTCTTTTGTTAGTCCATTGTACATAAGCAAGAAAATTAGAATGACAAGACCCATTCTCTTATAATTCCTATATATCAATTATTCCTCCTTTCTTAATTTGAAATTAAATACTATTATTCAACAAAATAATTCATGAACGTTTAATTCTTAAATTAATTTTTTTTTGATCTTCCAAGAATTGCCTTTTAAGTTCGTCCCTCTCATTATCTTCCTCCGCACTATGAAACTCATCATTTTCCTCCTCAAGTTGTTCATGACCTAGCCTTTTATTTTCAAGATTATTATTGTTTATTAAAGTAGAATGTGAACTAAATCGAACTGAATAATTTCTACGTTTTAATTGATTTACATGGGCCAATTTCTGGACCACATTTAAAGAAATTCGGTATAATTTGTTTTATAATATAACCAGGTATCCATTTTATGTGTGATTTAAAATTATTTTGGTAATATATGCTTTCATTTTCTTTAAATTGTTCAATGTTATTAAAATAGCTTAATCTATTAGTGCCTTTGACTTCATTCAAATAGTTTTCATTTTAGTTTTAGATTTTGCTGTTAAAACATCTAGTAAAGTTTTCGTTTTAAACTTAAAAATCATACTAGCAGGTGTTTGATTAGTTGAAATTGTGGGAGTATTTCGGTATTTAAGTAGAAAATTGTCAATTTTGTTACTAAGACTTTTAATAGACTGTTTTTCGATTAAAAACTTCTTAAAAACTCGTTTTGCGGTTTGAACTGCTCTCTCAGCCAATCCGTTTGACTGTGGATGGTATGGTGGACTCTTAATAACTTTAATGCCATTATTCTCTCAGAATTTAACAAAATCGGAAGACCGAAAGGGAGGGCCGTTATCAGACACTAGCTGAGTTGGTAGTCCAAAGACAGAAAACCAGTTCCGTAATTTGCAAATTACCCTTTCAGCTGGAGTGTTTTTCAACTCCATTTAAAACGGCTTTAAACCATCTATCTCAAAAAAATCAATGTGCACTCTTTCGAATGGATAAGATGAAGGAATCCATCTTGATTCCTTCGTTCATTTCGTAAAATTTTGCGTCTGAGCGCAAATTTGGCAACCCTTAACAAACTCCTCTATGTCCGCATCTAAACCTCTCCACCACACGTAACTCCTCGCAAGCATTTTCATTCTTGTCATTCCAATGTGTGTGTAATGCAATATTCGAATCACATCCTTCTTTAACGCTTCAGGAATAACCACTCTATCCCCATAATATATGCAACCATAATTACATAAGAAGCTTTGACCCCTATCTATATAATATTTGGTATCCTTATCATTTTTGAAATTTTCGTCGTCAATAAGCCAACTAAACCTTCCTCAAAACACAAACTTTGCTCGTTTCAGTTTGATCATCCTTAAGTTTCAGAAGCTTCATTTTCTCAGGGCCAAACTTTAATAAATTAATAAAATCTTCTTCAATATTTGTCGATCTTAGCACCGGCAACCTCGACAGCGCATCTGCATGTCCTACTTGCGAACCTCTCTTATACCTTACATCAAAATTATACATTGACAATTGAATAGCGCACCTTTGAAGTCTTGCTGCCGCTACAGCTAAGTGCCCTTTCTTTTCACTAAATATCTCTCTAAGCGCCTGATGATCTGTCACAATAGTAAATTTATGTCCATACAAATATTTATGAAACTTCTTAACCGCGTAAATGATAGATAGAGCTTCTCTATGAGTTTGCGAATAATTTTGTTCTGATGCACTAATTGTTGTAGATGCAAAGAGAACTGGCTTTTCCTCGCCGTTAACTATGTGAGCAAGCACTGCCCCGACACCATATTGTGGCGTATTGCCACAATTATTAATTTGAAGAGAGGAGATTAGTTTTTAATGAAACTTAGTTCTTGTTTTGTTTCTCTCTTATATTTTTTTTTCTTCCGGCTTGCTCAGGGCTTGGGGGTGGGAAGAACTAAGTTCCAGTGAGAACTGTGAGAGTTGCCATATGCTGTGAAAGTCTATGAAGAGATGACCCGAAAAACGAAACGATTAACAATTCATGATGATATATATTCTAAGCATATATGAAAGCATTACATAAATCTTAATATAGGACGACAGAGCACAATTTTTACCAACTAAACACTTCATATGTATAATGATATGTTTGTGTATGTTCTCTTATAAGGACTTGTTTGGGTGCAAAAGATACTTCCTTGGAACTACTACTTACAATTGTGATGCAATTTTAAGTATAGTTTTTAATTTAGTATGTAAGTTTTAAGCAAATGAGGGCACTAAGACTGATATACTAACGTTTATATAAGATCTGTGATATTCACGTATGGTGCTGTGATAACATGTGGTTTCTATGTGTTTCGAGTATGCGTGTTTGTAGCTTTGTGGTTATTCTTTGCAGCTTGTTTTCAATGTCGCTTTCGATGTTTTTTTTTTTTTTTGCGTGTATTTTAGGCTGCGTTGCACGTCTCGTTTTATGTTAATTTTGTATGTATCTTCTTGCACGTGTCCAAGGATCTTTTGTACGTCCGTAGTATATAAGTCCACGTAAACGTAGTGTGATTTGCCTAATCTACGTTTTCTTAGAACAATAATTCCTTATACTATGTATATGGGATCACTTAATTAAAAATTACTGCACTGAACTAATTTCCTGAACCACTCAGAATAGTGCGTACGCTTACGCATGTAAAGTCTTAAACGAAATGGCCGATCTTAAAGAAGGTAAATGCTAAGCCACCAGCACAGAGAAAGAAAACTGCAATAATTTAAGCGAGTTCAGACAATATCAGTGAATTGTACTAGTTTTTTTTGTAATCTCAGCGGATAGGAATGTGCGAGGCAAATCTGTTGACACAGACATTAGTTAGATGTTTCAAAACAAGTGCAACGACTGATGCTGGCGAAGTGTTGCATTTGGAGTCTGACTATATTTGGTCGAGTGCTCCACCCGGGGAAGACCCACTCCCTGAATTCATGCTGCATAGCTGTTCACTTCAAACAGTTATGTCCTTCGCGTGCGTAACCCCTAAAGCTTTTCCATTAAAATCTTCCAGAATGTACCTGCAATTGCTGATTTTTTCTTTTACTCGGCACTTAACGAACTTCGGAGCTAGTTTTGCACTGAAATATTTCCCTGCGTCACTTTGAATAAAGTTTCGCTTGTAAACTATTTGACCTACCGAAAAGTTTACACCTCGAGTTCTCAAATTGTATGCATGAGCATGTTTTTGCTGTGCGCGTCGTAATGCCTCAAACACTTTCTCCCTAATCTTGACCAAGCGATCTTCTGTCGGAGCAATTTCTTCAGAATACCCAGAAAGACATTCAAGCCTTCTAAGAAGGTTGTACTGAGAGCCATGTGTGACCATATGGAAACCAAAAAGTACATAAAAGGGACTGAAACCAGTGGAGTCGTGTGAAACATTTCTCAAAGCTGCTGCTATTTGCCCCAAGTGCTTATCCCACTCGCGATGGTCACTTTCTATGTAGAGCCTGACTGCGGTGAATATAGTCTTATCGCTCTCTCAGCTGCGTTAGCTTGAGGCGAGTAAAAGGCAGTTAGCAACTGCTTGATGCCATTTTCAGCTAAGAACCTTTTGAACTCCTTAGATACGAATTGGGATCCGTTATCGGAAAGTATTTTCTCCGGTACTCCAAATAGCTCAAACACATTTTCCTGCAATGTTTGAATAACATGCTGAGTTGTGGCCTTTCGCAGAGGTCTTATAATGAGATATTTCGAGAAGTTATCCAATATGACTAGAGCATGAATATTTCCCTGCTTCGACATAGGAAAAGGCCCTACAAAATCGATATGAAGTTCCTGCCAAGGTCTTAGGGATGGAGTTCTCACTTGCATAGGTGGCTTCAGAACATTGTTGGAAGTTTTGGAAACCTTACACGTTTCGCATCCACCTACGTAAGCTGTTACATCTGTTACAATACTTGGCCAGTAATAAAGACGCTTCAATTTCTTAACTAATTTGTTTATTCCAGGATGAGCTGAATTGGGTGGACAGTGATGCTTCTCAATTAATGCATTTCTTACTGGCTTGGGAACCCAGAGTCGCCAACATTCCTCTTCCGTTCCAACCTCTACATTTCGAAAATGAACACGCTTGAATAACTTTGACTCGAAAACTCTCAAGTCTGGAAATTTCGACGGTGAACTTTCCACTAATTTCAGCAAGTCTACATACTCTGCATCGGCAAACACATTCGATTGAAAATCTATCTCCGCGAAATCACTATCCGAGAATTTGAGCTCCTCCATGTCGATACGAGACAAAGCATCCGGAACTACATTCAACTTCCCGCTGCGGTGAACTATCTCAAAGTCATATGGCTGTAACTTGAGTGCCCAACGAGCAAGTCTGCCGTGAAGGTCTTTTTGGGACATCAACCATTTAAGGCTAGCATGATCGGTCACCACAACGAAATGAGTTCCATCAACGTAAGGCCTGAACTTCTGTTTGCTAAGGACGGCAGCCAAACACTCGAGTTCCGTAACCGAATACTTCTTTTGTGCTGAGTTCAATTTCTTGGACATAAATGCAACAGGCTTTTCATTTCCGTCCTCATCGAGCTGAACAAGAGCACCTCCGACTCCTTGCGAGGAAGCGTCACAGTGAATGTGAAAGACTTTCTCAAAGTCTGGGGCGGAAAGCACAGGCGCTGCAGTTAGCATCTGTTTCAACTTCTCAAAAGAGTCGAGGGCCTCGTCTGTCCAGTTCGGAGTATACTTTTTCCCTGTTAAATCTGTGAGCGGTGCTGCTATGTTCGCGAAGTTGGGTACCATTTTCATGTACCACTGACACATGCCCAAAAACCGTCGAAGTTGTCTCAACGTCTTCGGTCGCGGAAATTCCGAGATCGCCCTAATCTTATCTGGATCTGCTCTCAAACCATCCTCACCAACAATATATCCCAAATAATTTATCTCTTTTTGACAAAACTTGCTTTTCGCCAAGTTCACGGTGAGATTTGCCTTCCTTAAACAACTCGCGACTTTAGATAGAAGATCTAAGTGACCTTGAAAACTATCTGATATTATGAGAAGATCATCAACATAGGTGAACACATCTTCATGTAATTCATATGGAATCACCCGATCTATTAGTTTGCACATAGTCTGACTTGCGTTCTTGAGCCCAAAAGGCATCACGGTAAACTGATATAGACCCCTACCGGGAACTGAAAAAGCAGTTTTGTTACGCGAAGTCGCAGAGAGAGGAATTTGCCAAAAACTTTCCTTGAGATCAAGGGATGAAATATATCTGGCTTTTTTTAAACGAGCGAGAATGCCGTCAATTATGGGGAGTGGATAAGCGTCTTTGAGTGTATGCAGGTTTACAGCACGAGCATCCAGGCAGAACCTTGGCTTGCCATTCGACCTCATGGTTATCACGGCCGGAGATGACCAACAACTTGAACTTTTCTCGATGACGCCTAGCTCTAACATTCGGTCAATCTCACTGTCCATCAACTTTTGTTTTGCGGGAGAGATCGGAAAATGGCGCTGCTTGATTGGCTTTGCATTACCAACGTCGATCTCGTGTTCAACCAGAGAAGTTTTGCCGAGACCTAATTCACTGAAGGAGGGGATCGATTTCACTACCTCTCGCAACAAACGCTTCTGCTCTTCAGTCAATATTTGCATCTTCGCATCTATGCCGACCTCACTGTTAATCTCACTTATCACTGCAGGAAACAAACTGAACTCATTCCAAAAGTTTATTCCTAATGTTATCTGCCGTTTAAGCGAAGGACTAATAAAGAATTTTACAACTTTGGAAGTGGATTGAAAAGTCACATTTAAGTAAACGTAACCTATCATCTGCTGGGCACTTCCATCAGCTGTATGGAGCTTGGAGTCTATCTTGGAAAATGTAATATTAAGTTCATATAGTAATTTCAGTGCACCGTCTCCTAAAACGGACACAGACGCCCCACTGTCCAAAAGAGCCTTAAACTGTCTACCCTCCAGCAGAATCTCAGCGAAAGGTCTTCCATCAAACCTGTCGGAAACAATCGCAGATCTCAATGACTTAAGGTCTTGCGTCCGTCTCTTAAAGTAGTTGATGCATCTAGTGGAATTGGACTGAAAACGTTTTTTTAGAAATCGGTTTGGCAATATTGGCTGAGCTTTTGCCGTGATAATAGGTGACGGCTGGGTTGGGCTGGTGGGTTTGGGTAAGGATGCCGGTAGCCCTTTTGCCTGACATCCGATGAGGAGTTTAAATTTGCGCAGTTGGTACAGTTTGGCTTTTTCACATTCTTTGCCCCACAACTATAGCAAAAAAGGTTACGTTGATCAGATGGGCACTGTACGAATCCGTGACCTATGTCATCGCAGTTCCAGCAAATAATATAACTGTTCTCCTCTACGTTAAAGCCACCATCGTTCGCAAATTGTTGCGGAACGTAGGGGAGCGGATCAACTGCTGCCTGAATCTCGTTCACCATTCTCCTTCTAAAATAAACTTGGTCCTCCAAGGACTCCCCGACATCTAACAAACCCTTCTCAATTCTTACACACATCAACCTTAACTGATCTACTGTTGCTGGCTGTTCCAGTATCAAATGTTTGCGAAGTGCAGGATGCATGTTGGTTCTGAGAAGACTGATTTTTTCTGCCTCAGAGTATGGTACTCTCAATAACGAATCCATTGACTCAATAGCTAATTTAAATTCGCAAAACGATTCGCGAGGCTTCTGTTTGCGAGCTTCAATTTGTCGCCGTATCTCATGATCGGTACAAAGCGATTGAAATTCGCTTATTAGTGCAACCCGAAACGCGGACCATGTTGGTGAATGATGCCTTTGTACAAAGATCCAGAACCACGTCTTAGCATGTCCCTCAAGCAACTGGTGCATAGCCAAAACAAGATTATCCCCTAATATGCCTTCGCTCCTAGCCAACAACTCGACTCTAAAGATAAATTGCTCAACGCTTAGAGGATTAGGCGTACCATTGAATTTGAGACCCCAATTTGAAATGTTTCGAATTTGCCTACCAAAATCAGCATTTGAGTTGGACATGAAAGCAGGTGCTTCATATAACATTGGCACTTGCGGCTTCAAACTCGCAGCCCCATTTCTATCAAAAGCGCTCTGGGATGGATCTGTACCCCGAAAAGATTGATTGGCTAGAAAATGAATATCTTCGTTAAATGAGTGGTTTACTCTTTGCTGAGCAGAAAGAAAATTTGGAGAACGATAATTAGTTGCCTCGCCGTGATTGTTTGCGTTTGGTTTGCGAACGTTCATTTCAGTAAACTGATAACTAAGTGATTTCGAGACCTGCTTCGGAATCGCACCTCTACACGAGATGGAAGGATTCTCACTTACGTGGACATTTGTTGTTTGAACTCCTACAGTGTGCAAAGCTTCAAGGGAATGAAACTGCTTATCACCTTGTGTCACATGGTGCTCAACCACTTTCGACTTTTGTTGATTGGCGTTGGCGCCTACGCCTCTGTCAATATCTACTGGTACGGAAATGTTTTCTGTAGCTGTAATTATCGCCCCTGCCCCACAAGCTAAATCAACTCCCTTTGACTGAAACCTACTCTGAGAATACCGCTCTTCTATCGCTTTTATTTCCTTTAAGAGCCTGAGAATGGTGACTTCAAATGAAGGGTTTCTTTGAAGTAAAACCCTTAGCCTGTTCTCGATGTGCCTCACCTTCACAATGATACGGTCATTTGCCCGCGCATCCCCCGATTTAGAAGCTGCCTTTGCAAAATTGCTTAGCAAATCGACTTTCTCCTGACACATTTCTAACTCTTTTACTGCATTATTTACAGCTCTTGGTGTGAACGTAACTTTACCTTCGCATTCTGCCTCATACATCTCGACTAACTGTCCCGCCAAATTCCTGACACTGCCTTCTGCTGACAAACCCCTGACCTGACACTCATACCTGATTTCGTCACTATCTAATAATGAAAAATCCATACTGCTAGAGAACCTTTCAACGTGCAAGAAGCTTATATAAAAAAAATATTAGAAAAAAATTATAGAATAATAATAATATGACGTGATAGCGCAAAAACAACCAAACAATAGCTTAAAGATAATATAAATGGAATACATATAATATGTATGTAATAAAAGGAAATATGTTACCGTTTAAACACCAATCCGTAATGTCTGCAGCCACGCTATGCCTTGATGAACCGATACACACATTAACTATCACTGCACTTATGTCTACGATCTAACAACTTTGCACATTTCTTTCTTTTTGGCTTCTAGGTATATAATTATATATATGTATACTTGGACACTTTTTGCCTTTTTAAACAAGATTTTTCTTTATAAACTGTTTGGGTATATTTTAATATTTTAATATAATCTTTCTTCGGGTCAAACCTCCACAAACAACACCACACAGACTTAGAGCGAGTTATTAGCGAACAGGCGCGCACGCGACTTTGGCAAATATGTATAACCTATGCGGGATGATCACATGTAATTCATCGGATTACAAATTGCGACCTCTCTAACCGCTAAACTACCGACTGAAGGAAATTTCAAGTTCATACCGACGAACAATGAAAAATTCTTACTTCCGAGTTAAAAAATAACTATATTGTTTTTGGGGAATTTGTGCGGAGCACGGAGCTCCTCACCTTCTAACCCACGCGCACTAAATGACTAACCTAATTACATATTTGCCAAATCGCACTTGCATTCTGGACCGTTCCAGTTATGGGCACTCTCACAATTCTCTTCTGCATTATTGTTTCCGTTGTTGGAAGATATTCGATGATCTAATGATCTGTATGTCAACGACTTATATATTTTTTTTGTTACCTAGATTTGGGCGCCATAATAACTGTGGCGTATTGCCACAATTATTAATTTGAAGAGAGGAGATTAGTTTTTAATGAAACTTAGTTCTTGTTTTGTTTCTCTCTTATATTTTTTTTTCTTCCGGCTTGCTCAGGGCTTGGGGGTGGGAAGAACTAAGTTCCAGTGAGAACCGTGAGAGTTGCCATATGCTGTGAAAGTCTATGAAGAGATGACCCGAAAAACGAAACGATTAACAATTCATGATGATATATATTCTAAGCATATATGAAAGCATTACATAAATCTTAATATAGGACGACAGAGCACAATTTTTACCAACTAAACACTTCATATGTATAATGATATGTTTGTGTATGTTCTCTTATAAGGACTTGTTTGGGTGCAAAAGATACTTCCTTGGAACTACTATTTACAATTGTGATGCAATTTTAAGTATAGTTTTTAATTTAGTATGTAAGTTTTAAGCAAATGAGGGCACTAAGACTGATATACTAACGTTTATATAAGATCTGTGATATTCACGTATGGTGCTGTGATAACATGTGGTTTCTATGTGTTTCGAGTATGCGTGTTTGTAGCTTTGTGGTTATTCTTTGCAGCTTGTTTTCAATGTCGCTTTTGATGTTTTGTTTTTTTTTGCGTGTATTTTAGGCTGCGTTGCACGTCTCGTTTTATGTTAATTTTGTATGTATCTTCTTGCACGTGTCCAAAGATCTTTTGTACGTCCGTAGTATATAAGTCCACGTAAACGTAGTGTGATTTGCCTAATCTACGTTTTCTTAGAACAATAATTCCTTATACTATGTAAAGGGTGATTTTTTAGCTGGTTTGGTTTTGGCAACACTGGTTTTGACAGCTGACGTGTGTTTAGTACCTTGTGTCACTGTCAAACAGCTTCAGTTTGGTTTGCAATTTAACCATGGATCGTCTTACAAATGAACAACGCTTGCAAATTATTGAATTTTACTATCAAAATTCGTGCTCGGTTCGAAATGTTCATCGCGCGCTGCTTCCATTTTATGATCGGCATTCTCGACCTTCTGAGCAGTCTATTCGGAAGATTGTGGCCAAATTTCGCACCAAATTTACTTTGTTGGACATTAAACCACCAACACGTTTACGTACTGTGCGTAGTGAAGAAAATATTGCGGCCGTATCAGCTAGTGTGACAGAAGACCGCGAAATGTCGATTCGGCGCCGTTCCCAGCAGTTAGGCCTTTGTTACAGCACTACGTGGAAAATTTTGCGGAAGGATTTGGGCGTAAAGCCTTTTAAGATACAGCTGGTGCAAGAACTAAAGCCAGCCGACCTACCACAACGCCGAATTTTTGGTGAATGGGCTCTTGGAAAGCTGGCCGAGGATCCGCTTTTTTATCGAAAAATTGTGTTCAGCGATGAGGCTCATTTTTGGTTGAATGGGTACGTAAATAAGCAAAATTGCTTATTATAATTTCATGCAAATGTTGACCGCGGCTGCGTCTCAGGTAGCCCATCCGCTGAGTCCAATTGTGGCATACTCTTTCACACATATCGGCCGGTATCTCACGAATGAATGCATGGATGTTGGCTTCCAGTGCGTCAATCGAAGCGGGCTTGTCCCTATACACATTAGCCTTGGCATACCCCCACAAAAAATAATCTAATGGTGTCAAATCGCACGATCTAGGCGGCCAATTGACCGGCCCGAAACGTGAAATTAACTGTTCACCAAACTCGCCTCGCAATTGCGCCATTGTTTCGCGTGCTGTGTGGCATGTGGCACCGTCTTGCAAAAAAAATTTTGTTATCATCGCTCGGTAGCGTTCACCATTGACAGTAACGCTGCGATTCGCATCATCTTTGAAGAAATATGGCCCAATAATGCCGCCGGCCCATAAACCGCACCAAACAGTGGCTTTTTCGGGATGCATTGGTACCTGTTGCAATGCTTCTGGCTGATCTTCACTCCAAATGCGGCAATTTTGCTTATTTACGTACCCATTCAACCAAAAATGAGCCTCATCGCTGAACACAATTTTTCGATAAAAAAGCGGATCCTCGGCCAGCTTTCCAAGAGCCCATTCACCAAAAATTCGGCGTTGTGGTAGGTCGGCTGGCTTTAGTTCTTGCACCAGCTGTATCTTAAAAGGCTTTAAGCCCAAATCCTTCCGCAAAATTTTCCACGTAGTGCTGTAACAAAGGCCTAACTGCTGGGAACGGCGCCGAATCGACATTTCGCGGTCTTCTGTCACACTAGCTGATACGACCGCAATATTTTCTTCACTACGCACAGTACGTAAACGTGTTGGTGGTTTAATGTCCAACAAAGTAAATTTGGTGCGAAATTTGGTCACAATCTTCCGAATAGACTGCTCAGAAGGTCGAGAATGCCGATCATAAAATGGAAGCAGCGCGCGATGAACATTTCGAACCGAGCACGAATTTTGATAGTAAAATTCAATAATTTGCAAGCGTTGTTCATTTGTAAGACGATCCATGGTTAAATTGCAAACCAAACTGAAGCTGTTTGACAGTGACACAAGGTACTAAACACACGTCAGCTGTCAAAACCAGTGTTGCCAAAACCAAACCAGCTAAAAAATCACCCTTTATTATAGTTAATAACTGTCAATTTCCATTTCCATAACCACATTATTTATACATAATCTTACTAATTGAGTCAAACTATTAATATTAGTAAACGAATTTATATACCCAATCGATAATTCATTTATTTCCTCTGCATTGTTAACATACATTTTTCGATTATTAGAAGCAACCTGTTGTTTTCTACAATATTTTTTTAAGTGACCCCTCATGCCACCATTAAAACAAACAGCATTCCTCCAATCTCTCTTGTCAAATTGATTGCTTTTGTGATGCAGCTGTCTCGATGGTTTCTTTTTGTAATTTGGTCCCGTCTCCAAACTCGATCGCCTAAAACGACTGCTTCCTCTCTGTTGTTGTGGTTGATACCGTTGAGTCATTACATCGATGAAACTCTGGTGGTCTCATCTCCCGCATTTTGATTATTTGTCATCTCCATACCTTTGGCTATCTCACATGCCTTGTCAAATGTGAGTCCCGATTCGTTTAAGAGCTTTTGTTGCATATTCTCATTAAAAATTCCGCAAACTAGCTTATCTCGAAGAGCGTCTTCGAGAAAAGCTTTAAAATCACATGATTGAGCTAACGTTTTCAGCTCAATTACATAGTCACTGATTGTTTCATTCACTTTTTGTTGTCTTTTATAAAATTTAAATCGTTCAGCGATTAAATTCACTTTAGGTGTAAAATATTTTTCCATTATATCAAACAGCTCATCAAACGTTTTCATATCGGGCTTATCTGGGTTAGTCAATGATTTAATTATTTTATATGATTCCGGTCCAATTAAAGTTATTAAATATGGCATTTTAGTTTTATCATCAGTAATTCTATTTATAGATAGCAAATGTTGAAGACGTTCTTTATAATCAACAAAGCCTTCGCCTGGCGTAAAAAACTCGATTGTTCCAATAAACGCCACAATTCTTGGTACACTTTACTCTGCTTCTTTTTCTTTATCTTCACTTTTGAATTCAATTTCAGTTTTAATTGTAAGTTGTTCTTTTTTATCACTCAAATTCTTCATTAACCTCACTAGTTTATTTTTTTTTTTTTTATCGTCGCCATTAATATACAGGGTGTCCGCCGGGAAGGTATACTACTTTGTTTTGCCGCCATTTTGGTAAACATTATTCTTGACAGTTCATATTTGGCAGTCGTGAAGTAGACACGTGGCAAATTTATTATGGAAAAATATTCGATAAACCAACGTGTTTTAATCGTTAAAACATTTTATCAAAATCAATCATCGATTACTGTGACGATGACAAAGTTACGTGAAATTTTTGGGAGAAACAACGTGCCAACAAAACGCACTATTTATCGTGTAGAAAGAGGGTCTGTCGGTGATAGGCCCAAGCACCTTTGCATTCATTAAAAGTTACAGTATGGTGTGCAATTTGGTCAGGAGGAATCATTGGACCTTACTTCTTTGAAAATGAAACGGCGTAACGGTAACTGTGAAAGGGGAGCGATATCGTGATATGATTGAAAACTTTTTAAAGCCACAACTTCATGCTTAGAGCTTAATTAACATGTGGCATCAACAAGACGGTGCCAGATTGCACAGCCAGGAATACAATGGAATTACTGCGAGACCTCTTTCCACAACAAGTTATTTCAAGAAATGGTGATGTTCATTGGCCTCCACGGTCACCTGATTTGACTGCTCCGGACTTCTTTTTGTGGGGATATCTGAAAAGCAAGGTTTATGCAAACAAACCAGAAACGCTTGAGCAACTCAAACAAAATATTCGTGATAAAATTAATGAAATACCGCGTGAAATGTGTGAGAATGTAATGAAAAATGTGCTCAAAAGGGCTCGCATTTGTGAGACTAACAGAGGCGGACATTTACCTGATATTGTATTCCATAAATAATTGCCATACATTAAATAAAACATTTATAAATATAAGATCCATTCTCTTTAATTTAATCAAAAATTATAAACAAACAAAGTAGTATACCTTCCCGGCGGACACCCTGTATATTATATGCAAACACGTTTAATGTGAGTCCTTTATTAAACACATCCATCTTAAGACTAACTTACTCTCTAAGTTTCACGTTGATGTTTGAACTCTTTTGTTAGTACTCTGTGAAAGTACGTTCGATGCCATTATTTATGGAACTCGATTTCTTTTGCATGGCCACCACGGGCACGCTTGCAGAAGTCCAGACGCTGAACCCAATTTTCGACGGTTTTCAAGCATAAATCGGCCGATACTGCTGCAATTTCACGTTCGATATTCGTACGAAGTTCATCAATCGTCGCTGGCTTGTTCGCATAGACCATAGACTTGACGTAGCACCACAGGAAATAGTCTAACGGCGTCAAATCGCACGACCGAGGCGGCCAAGCGACTGGACCATTTCGTGAGATAACACGTTCTCCAAACTTGGTTTCCAATAAATTGATTGTGACATTCGCTGTGTGACTTGTGGCGCCGTCCTGTTGTAACCACTTGTCCTCCAAGTCCATCATCCAATTGGCGCCAAAAATATTCGGTTATCATTGAACGGTAGCGATTCCCATTCACAGTAACGTGCCGGTCTTGATCATCACGGAAGAAGTACGGCAAAATGACGCCGCCGGCCCATAAACCACACCAAACCGTAATTTTTTCGGGATGCAATGATGACTCATGGAGTACGTGTGGATTGGTGCCTGACCAATACCGCATATTTTGTTTATTGACGAAGCCATTCAGCCAGAAATGAGCCTCATCGCTGAAGATGATTTTTCGATGAAAATCCGAATCATTTTCAAGTTGTTGCTCAGCCCAATTCACGAACATACGACGCTTCTGGTGGTCAAGCGGCTTCAGTTCTTGCGTCAATTTAATCTTGTAAGGATTTAGGCCAAGATCTTGTCATAGAGATGCCCAACGCTTGAGAACGACGTGTGAGAGACACATTTGGGCTTTCTTCAACTGAAGCCTCAGCGGCAGCAATATTCTCGACACTACGGGCACTTCTTTGTCTCACTGGCACGGGAACATTTTGTACTGTGCCTGTGGATTCAATTTTTTCCACTAGACGCTCAATTGTTGATCTGCTAGGACGATTATGACGACCATAAATTGGACGTAGCGCTCTTAACGTTGAGGCCACTGACTCCGAATTTCGGTAGTAAATTTTAATAATTTCGACTCGTTGTTGGCTCGTATATCTTTCCATCATGAAATCGCAAACCTTACTGAATAGAAATGTCCAAAGAGCGGCAAGAAAATCGGCGTCGTTTGCTGTCCCTGTCGCTCTACTTTTGTAGCGTCCCTGTTGAAAAACCCTTTACATAAGCAAGAGAATTAGAATGACAATTCTCTTATAATTCCTATATATCAGAAATGTCCGGAGGAGTCCCGGAATATCAACATAATGTCCAGATGTGTTTTCATTTCGAACTGGCATAAAACAAACAAATATCCCGTTCATAGTACCTAGATAACTTTGAATTTCAAGGCAATATTGGACGGAATTGCCTTAGCTGTCAAAGTTCTAGAAATTAAAGTCAACAAATAATAAAAATATGTTCAAACTCAGATTTTCAGTTTAGCTTCCACCATAAACTAAGCATTAAATAGACCGTCAGCTCAAAAAACTTTAGAGAATTTCCCTAAAAGCTGTTTTCCGTGTTACTACATTTATATGGAAAAGCATGTGTGTCATGTCATGGTAAAGTAAATTAGCGGCACGCATACACTTGCATAGAGTAACAGATGCACGACAGTTCATTCTGTGATTACATTGGAAAAAAATCAATTAATTGGCCGTCATCGGGACGCGTTCAGAAAACTGTGGGTATGGTGTGGTGAATTATGTACCAACTTATATTTCATTAAAAAGCATTGTTGTTGTAAACAATGGAAATCGATTAACTACTTATATGGATCAACTGAAAGAATAAAAACACAAAATCGCTTATTTATATAAAATGTGTGATATGATATGATATGAATTATTTTGAGTTTCGTTCTTTCCCGTAAATTTTATAGAAAATAAATTCATTTTCGTTGATTGTGTCTATTTTAGACTATTTTGTTATTAAAAATGAACATTATTCTTATTCTCGGCTGACGCAATTGTTTTTCAATGAAATTTCATTTATTATTTCAATTATTGTATCAAATTTTATAATAAATTTAATTTGTTTCATTGTTTTCTATTATAAAAATGATACTTACTAGGGATCACATCAGCGATCATTTATTTCCATTCAAAATCTTCTCATTCTGAGCTTCGATAATTGAGACCCGCCTGACATGTATCTAACGTCATCGCACTCGTTATTCATATACATAATGGTACACATATGTGTATACCGAAAACCCAAGAGGTTTCCCTCGTCACGTATGACAATGCCCAGTGTCATAGTAATTAGTCAAATCCATACAAATTTATACCGCATTATATGTATGTACTAGCAGTTACCCGCGACTTCGTCCGCGCGGGACTTTGTTAAAATGTACTTTTTTAGAAAAATTGTTACTGAAATAGTTTTTAAATGATTTCGAAGCAATCTTCCCTTAAATCTATACCAGCTTGTTTCAATGATTGGCCCTGAGACTTATTGATCGTCATGGCGAAGCACACTCTTAGGGGAAATTGTAGTCTTTTAAAGTTAAAGGGGAGGTCATTAGGTATCAGAGGAAAGCGCGGCACGAATACTTTTCACCTTCAGTAACCCCGGTCAATATAATAGCTTCGATTAAATTTGTATGCAAAGCTTTGATTTGCAGTCTAGTGCCATTACATAGTTTTGGTGGTTTTAAGTTCCGAAGGAGCATTACGGGTGTGCCCTTCCGAAGCGTTATTCTATGGTATGGAATACCCGATGGTTTAAGGGAATTTTAAAACTCTCGGATTGTTAACGGCTTCATCTTCATTGCAAACAGTGTCTACGTTTTGCAGAATGAAAAGGAAATACGAAGTACACACCAAACAGCATGAGGTCGCTCGTGCAAATGATACTTACGCTACATTCTACATACATATCCATAGAAGACGCCATGAGATAAAACTATAAACACATTCTCACTCAGACTTCACCAATTCAGCCAACACCAAACGCACAGCGCATAGCAAATAGCCATATACGCACGCATGGGTTGCTATGGACGTGGAGTATACTCAACTCATAGACTGCGAACTGCGATTGCTACTCATTTTAGTCATACTCGCATTCGCATCTCACAACCCAAAGTCCAAAACCGATACGGAATGGACTATGGAACGTCAAGTCGTAACACTAACAATATGAAGACTAACGATTGTAAAGAAACCGAACTTCACTGTGGCTGTGGGAATGTGTATATGTATCCATCTATAATGCTTTCCATGGGTACGATCTACGATATACTCAACCCACTCACCCCCAAGCATAGCTGGCAATCGGGAAATCAATCTAAGTTTCTTGTTGATTAAATAATATCTGTCTTTAATTTCTTCTAGGTCAGCCTCTGGAAGGAGCAGAAAGATAAATGATGGCTTAGAATACTCGGGGAAGTATTGACTAAAGAGCATTTTAAGCTTTTTTTAGATTGGACAAAGCTTTATGAATGTAATAGCAGGTTGAGTGAAGTAAGGTTAAAATAAAAAAGGTTTCATCCTCATATCCTGAAAGTTTCATGAACCTAAAATTAGCGGTTTGGCCTGTACGATGTCTGTCAACTCAATCACGCTACTCTTTAATGTATATAGATGTATCTCTTAAATGCATTTGGTTCGCCGCTAAGCAATGGTGATAAAGATAAACACACATACTGCATATATGACGGCATGTATCTATTAATGCATTTGCCTCGCCACTAAACGATAGCGAGCGACAACCCCAAAAATATTACGAAGGGCTCAAGTTGCACTATGCAAGCCGCTGCAATATGCCAAGTGCATAAGAATTTTAAGTGGATAAAAATAATGCTGATATGCGCCAGCGAGGTGTGAGGTGATTAGGGTTCAATTATCGAAGGCCGGAAATTTGAGTAGATTGAAAATTGAAACAAATTGACAAAGAATATTTTGTATAATCGAAAAAGAATATTTTGTATAAAAGGGCATTGAATTTGAAAAATAAATGTTCTTCTCCTGGAACCTTCCACCGAGTAAAGATTGTTTTATTTTTACGAACAGCTCGCTCAACTTGAACTATCTTTAATTCGGCCCGTTCGTCGCTGATAGAGGTAAACGGCAGCATAATAGCTAACGGTTTGGGTCGAAGATTCCTTCCTTAGTCAGGAAATATTACACTACTCACAAATGGTAATAGATTCCCCCAGAAGCCCAATCTATTTTCAATTTTAATATTCTTAATCAATTCTTCTCTTTAAATTGGTTGCCTTTTTCTGTCGACATTCGCCGGCAAAATAATTTTTAGACAAAAATAATAAACGAAAACAAAAATGTCTTATTTTTTTTTATCACGTATGAATATTTAACAGTTAATTACTTTATTAAAAAGTTGATTGCATGAGTTATAAACCATTTTATAAAATAGATGTTATCATGGTGATATAACAAAACAAATTTAAACTCTGGAAATGCATCCATCAGCTGAATAAAACTTACCATAATCACAACAAATGTCATTCAGTGTTTCTAGAACTCTGTCTTTATAGTTCCTGAAGAGCGTGGTAATTTTTCCCTTATCAGCGAACATCAAGTTTCCAAACTTCGTGTCTTTTGATTTTCAGCAATATAATATAAATTTCGTGATAAATTTCGACAGTTGATGTAAAAAGTGTTCATCACAAATATAGTTCAAAAATATGGTTTTCGATTCACACAGTCACAGAGTGCGGAGTATGGGAAAATCATATTTGAGATAAATACATATGTATATCGGTACGAGTACGATAAATTGGGCAGACAAAAATGATAAAGGTTTTTTGTATAGGGTTTAAATACAACCATTGGGCACATTCAAGAATCTAGTTATCTTAAGTCGACTAGATTGGTCTGGATGAGATGTAACCTGAACGCAAAAACTAGATTGGTCGGGAAAGTCACTATTTCTACGTCAGCCACATATGAGAACTGTCAACTTATTTCTCAGTCACGAATTTCTCGACTAGATTCGTCGGCTACCCCTCCATAAACGTCAACTGAAACATCTGCTCTCACGACCGATTTCCCCCAATCAGAGCCGAGTTTCATCTAGTGAGAGAGCTGTCAGACTTACTAAACTAGATACTTGAACGTCCCCATTTTTTACTATGGGGTCTATCTATCTCACTCTGTTTAGGCGGGAGGGGTAATTAAAACAAATCTTAATAAAGTAGTATAGCATTTTCGAAAGATAGGAATCTGTTATTTCATATTATTTTTATTTCATATTAAGTTATTTCTGTTAATAATTTGTGAAAAAAATACTTTAAAACTTGAAATTTTAAGAAAAAAAAAAGTGAAGTATTAACTGTCCCTAGCAATTCTTGATCAACCACTGAAAACCAGATTGATTTATAACCTCCAGTTTTCGAGAAAATGGAAATTTTCTTTTATATGTTGCTCCACTTAGAGTATGTTCATATTCGCCTTGCAGGCGGCAATGTCAACAGATTTCTTGGACAACAGCACCAGTGTCGTGCCGCGTAGACTACACCATGTAGACTACGCAATTGTTGACGCGTCGTCAATTACATGTCGTTAAATCAAAATTAACGACACAACATGTAGACAATAGTTCTTAGATAAATTTTGTTAGTTAGTTGTTTATTGCTTCATGAAATAACAATACGTTGTCGCCCAATTTACATTATATAATTGCAGAGATTTGACATTATTTTTTTTTTATTGTCTTTCAACTGAATCATTATTTATTATTATTTTTAGGAAATTTTATGAAGAATGTTGTTATTACTGAGGAAAATCATGAGAAAAAAAAACCTCAAATTAAAGAAACAAAAAAAAAAAAAAAAAAATAATAATAATAATAGAAATAATAATAAAAGTACTATAATAGTATTCAGAAGAATAAAGTTTAAACAAAATTAAAAATAAATAAAGAAATAATTAAATAACCGTATAAATAAATAAGTAAATAAATAAGTAAATAAATAAATAAATGAATAAATAAATAAATAAAAAAATAAATAAATAAATAAATAAATAAAAAATAAATAAATAAATAAACAAATAATTTATAAATAAATAAGTATAACTAGATACATACATAAATTCATATAAATATTTGTACAGTTAAGTAAACATTATTAACAAAAACAATTAGATAAATAAAAAAAAGGAAATGAATCGGTATTTAGTGAACACAAAATATTTTATATGTCTTGATTATATACTTAGTTCATTGACAAGCGGATTGTCAGAGATATTGCACCTCAGTTGGAACGTATTATTTAGCTTGTATATCCTGGAGGAGATCAATTCAACATTAGCTCTATCATGTAAATCTATAGTAGAGTAATACCAGGGAAGATCAAGCATCATTTTTAATAATTTATTTTGGGATATTTGAAGCTTTCTAATATAGCACTTAGCACAATTACCCCAAACTGCACAGCATTATAGATTGGAATATCGTCTTGTGAATTATTATTTTATTATCATTAGAAAGTAATGATTTCCTATTTATAAATGGGTAAAGCATTCGTATGGCTATGTTTATTTTATTAATAGTTTCCAAAATGTGTCTCCTAAATGTAAGTTTTTGATCAAAGAATATGCCCAGGTACTTAACAAATGGTTTCCATGCTATTAAGTGGCCATTAAAACTTAATTGATCAGCTGGAAGAAAGCAAGGCTTTCTTTTTCGGGTGAAAAAGATAGCTTGAATTTTCTCTGCGTTCAGCTTTATTTTCCACTTGGAAAGATAACATTGCAATATTTCAATCGCATTTTTTAGGTTCGTCTCAATGTCGAGACCAAACTCATGCGAAGAAAGTATAGCGATATCGTCGGCATAGATAGCTGTTTCACACTGTGGAAGACTTGGGAGATCAGATGTAAACAAATTGTAAAGGATGGGACCAAGCACAGAACCTTGTGGTACACCTGTACAAAAACTGACTACATCAGACGCACTACTATTGACAAAAACTTTAAAGCGACGATTTGACACAAAACTTTGAACAATTCTACAGAGAAATGGAGGAAAATTATTATTTAACATTTTGTAGATAAGCCCATCATGCCAAACGGAATCAAATGCCTACTCAATGTCCAGCAAAACCATTCCTGTTGATTTACCTACTGCACGATTTCTTCTTATCATATTAAATATTCTGAGACCTTGATGTGAAGTTCCGTGATGACGCCTAAAACCAAACTGCTCATCAGGATATATTTTTTGTTCCTCGATATGTTTGACAATTTTATCTTTAAGTATTTTTTCATAGATTTTACTCAAACTACTAAGTAAACTAATTGGCCTGTAGCTTACCGGATCATACAGAGGCTTACCCGCCTTAGGAATTGGAACTACCTTAGCTAGTTTCCATGCGTCTGGAAAATATTGTAATTTAAGACAGGCGTTGATAATAAATGTTACGATTTGTATTCCAATTTTAGGCATTTCTTTTAGATAACGATTTTTAACATTGTCGATACCACTCATTTTCCTCACTTGTAACTGCTTTACAAGATATGTGACGTCTAGCTCAGTTGCAAATTCATTTGACGGAGTATTATAAGTGGCCCTATTAAAACAATTTAGTGCGCTCTGTACAAGCGTAGTAGTGCTTTTGTCACCTAAATGTTGAGAAACCGTATAATTTTCTGAAAAAGATTGGGCAAATACTTCTGCTTTTTCTGTGTCAGTAACAAGGATATTGGTGTTGCTTTTTATAAAGGGAATTTGTTTGCTTTTAGTCAACTTAACTATATTCCAGAATGGCTTAGCAGCTTTATCAAGAGTCTTTAATTTATTGTTCCATTCAGAGTTTCGGTGTGCATTTATATTCGTACTTATTAATTTATTGAAATATTTTATAAGATTTTTGGAAATTGGTTGCCGATAGTTTTGCCAATTTCTCCTGTGAATATTTCTAATTTTGATAAGTTTTAGTATGTGAGTCGGTAACTTCATCGCAGGGGTTTTTTTTTTACATTTTTGAGGGATACTGCTACTTGCTGAAGCATTAATGTAATCTGTAAATAACTGCACCAATGTGTCAATATCATGTTTACTTGCAATATCTTCTAAGTTTGTGGAAATAATTAGCAGTTTTTCCTTTAACTCTTTTCGAAATTTAGCCCAATTCGCATTTTTAATATCTGGAAAATATTGCACTTTTTCTACTCCCGACCAACGAAGCTTGCAGAGAACGGGATTGTGATCGGAACTAAGATCATTAAGGACAACAGGTTGTGATATCAGACTAGAAACATTCGTTACATATAAATCTATTACAGAGGGACTGCCACGAGAACTGGTTGGTACATAGGTTGGACTAAACGGAAACATAACAGATATTGGCGACATAACTGTGAGATGTGATAGAACATTCCCCCAGGAATTAGCTCTTACGCAGCCCCAGTCCCTGTGTCTGCAATTTAAATCACCTCCTATCAGGAATTTGCAGTTCATATTAAAAAATTTTCTAAGGTCATTTTTAAATCTTTGCTTTTTTTCCTCCCTAGTAAAGTCTCCTATTATTTTCCCTGGAAAATAGACACAATAGACTTTGATCTTTTTATTATTTCTTAATGTTATTTCAATCCCTATATTTTCTATGTAGTTTGTTTGAATGCAAGGTAGAAGCTTATGTTGAATTGATCTCCTAATCAGAATAGCAACACCGCCACCTCTTCTATTATCTCTATCCACCCGATAGCATTTAAAATTTGGCGTGGATATTCGATCATTTGGTTTTAACCATGTTTCAGTAACTAAAGCAATGTCAATTTCGTTTGTGTTCAAGAAATTAACAAATTCAATATGTTTGTTACATATAGCTCTGGCATTCCAGGTTATAATATTAAATTTGTTTCTTGCATTACTTAGCATTATACAAAAACTTAGAAGCTAATTGAGCGACAACTCTAAATTGATCTACTTTAGTTTTACATGTACTTAGTTGGGTAATCATTTCCAATATGAGTGAGTTCAATTCTTCCACTGAAAAAAGTTCTTCATTGTGGTTGATGATATTGCTGTTGATTCCGTTCACATTATTCTTGCGTGTAGATGGCGTTGTTGTTGGAGCGTGCTCCCAAGCTTTCAGGAAGTTGTTGTTGGTTTCCACCTCTGTTCGCTTGACAGTATGCGTTGGTAGAGGCGGGAAATCATGCATTGACATAAGCGGAACGTTGTTGTTGCTTGGCCTTGGGGCCAGACGATTGACTTTTGTTACAGTTTTTTGCCGCATCTCCATGTACTTGGTTCTGCTAGCGCATGTGCTGTCTGTGGACTTGTGGTTTCCTTTGCAGTTCGCACATTTGTACATACCCGAGTTGGTACAATCAGCAGTCTTGTGATTAGCGGCGCAGATGGAGCAGTATGTTTTGATGTGGCAATTACGTTCACCGTGTCCGAACATCTGACAGTTGCGGCATTGTGTTGGTCTATTCTTTTGTTTTCTTTGGTAATTCCAGTTGATCTGAGTATGAAAAATGGACCGAATATTCTTTCTCAGTTCACTCAGTTTGATTGTGCCACTTTCCAGAAAAACTAGATAGAAGACATCAGTGTATTGTTCATATGTTTTCGTTATCATTTTGACTTCTTTGCATTTAAGTCCTAGACGTATTAGTTCATTTTTAAGTTCATTGGTATCGTAACTACCTAAACCAAACAGAAGAACTTTGAAAGCTTTTTCACTTTTCAAATCATGTGTGAAATATTGGCAATTTTCACATTTAAGTTTATTGAGAACAGATGAGTATGACTCCATACTATCACACATAATTTTGTTACCGATTGACATCTTCTTAATCGAATAATCACAAATATTTAAAGTTTTCATCAAATTATGAACGAAATCAGAAGATTTTTGAAGCAGTTTAATTGGGGGTATAACTAGTTTTGTGGTTTTAGCTGGTAACACAATCTCATTCATATCATCACTCTCAGCATCACTGTCTGGCAAGCATTGCAATGGGCTCCAATAATTGGAGTCTTTCTTGGTTAAAACCATTTTAGGCACCGATTTGTGTTTTTTGTCTGAGGACAATAATTTGCCCCCAGAACTTGGCGATCTCGCGCGTTTACTTATTTTGACGGTTTTAAGAAAACACTTGGAGAAGTAGCAAATTTTCCGTGTCGATGCGATTACGATCAAAGCTCCGATCGGACTGAAGATAAATTTAAATTTGAAATATACATTTTTATTTTATGATGGGTACATATTTCATTTTATTTTAAATAGCAATTATTCAAAATCTTTTTTACTTACAGCTGTTTTCCGCGTTTTTTGACATTGCAATCCAATTGACGTCATTGACGACACAATTAACGACATAGTCGCTATTGTCGACACCACAGTGTCGAATATACACTGAACAACACCTACTGCACACGAATTGTTACCCGCATGAAATATGCCACCGTCACGGTCACCACGATTTATCTTTATCCTATAGTAATATCCACATATGAGTACCTACTTACATGATCTTGATATTGAATATATACCTATATCTAAAAGTTGCTTATATCCGCAAAAAGGCACAACCCACCTTCACTTTCGTTTTCAAAGTGTAATAAAACCAAATTTTTAATTTGTGATATAAACCAAAATTTTTAATTTGGGTTTATTTCGTTACTGAAAACAAAACAAGACCGATTTGAACCATTATAAGGTGAACTGTGTAACCGCCCTGCTTGGGGTCATTGTAGGCTTTATGGTGAGCGTGAGGTTGAATACATGCACATTTTTTTAAAATTAGTTTATATAATAGACCTAAAAAATTGATTAAGTATTTAGTTATACAATTTAATTTAAAATATAATAGTAGTTTTTGTAATTCTCAAGTTTTACCCAAACTAGAAGACATAAATTAATCTGGTTTTCAGTTTTCGATTAAAAGTTAATATAGACAGTAAATATTAGAAACAAATTAGGTCGCAATATAGAAAAAATCACCATACAAAATTTTTTTTTTTTTTCCTTAAACTTCAAGTCTGAAAGTATTTTTTTTTTAAAACTATTATCTTTTTTTTGGCGCCTAAGTTATCTTACTCTCCCCAATAAATCGATGTGAGCACTTCAGATCATGGACACTGGACTGCCATCATTCGTAAGGAAATCATCTACATGTTATATACTTTTTTAACGACATTTTAACAGGGCTTGAAATCGGATACCTAGGTGCGCGGAATGGAAGCTGACCGTCTACTTTATTTAGTATTTGCTTCTATCAATAATGTTGTAACTCGATCCTGAATCGACTACTACTGTACTGTCACTATCACACTATCCATTTTGCGCAAGTCACAAGCTCTTCCGAGGTTTATTTCTTGTGAGGTTTGTTGTGAGTCGATACAATTTTTCGTATTCTGCGATAATGCTCACAGCAAACCTAATGAAAAATTCACTTCATATACTAAATTCTTGATTTTTGAATGCGAAATTGTATTCACCATTATTTGGATAATCCAAAATATGAAATTTTGAATTACAACAAAATTGTTATGTGCTGAAAGAAAAAAAAACACAGCGTCGCTTTGAAGAATCGTTTGTGTAACCTTACTTTTCCCTCTACTGTTGTTGGTTTTCCTCTTGTCACCCGCAGCGCCACCTAGTTCAGAAAATTTTCTATGAATCATTTGGCGACTCTGACCATCTGTCAGTTCATAGCGTCTTCACCCGAAAGCACTTTCTGCGACGCTATGTGTTTTTCTTTCAACACATAATAACAATTTTGTTGTAATTCAAAATGTCATATTATGTGCCTTCCTAAAACCACACAGCGTCGCTTTGAAGACAGTTTGGTATCTGCTGGTGACAAAACCACAAAACGCTATGTGAATGAAATAGAAATTAAATTTAAACGCCTTACAAAATAACTAACTCAAAATGTTCAATTGATTATTAAAAATATAACAAACAAATCTAGAGCACAATGCGTATTAAAATTCAAGTCGTTGAAGAAAGCCCAAATGTGTCTCTCACACGTCGTTCTCAAGCGTTGAGCATCTCTGTGACGTCGTTGTGGCGAATTTTGCGAAAAGATCTTGGCCTACATCTTTTTTTTTTTATTATTATTATTATTATTATTATTATTATTATTATTACTTATAGGTGTGTACATTAAGATTATATCTTTTATAGTACTTAGTACTTTCAAGTAGTTTTATATAAATTCAAATTTAAATGACTTAAAACTATTAATTAAATGATACAAAAGATCTAAAGAGCAGATGGGTTGAGGAGAGAATGGTTAGGATGGAATTGAGGAAGGTGGAGAGGAAAAGTGGAAATAGAACATTGTGATATGTTTTAGGTATAAGAGATAGTCGAGGAGAAATAGAGAAAAATGACACTTTTAAAAGTTGTTAGATTTGAGATTGTTTTAATCCGCGTGGGCAAAGAGTTCCATAGTCTAACAGCGTGGACGAAGAATAGACGTGAGGAATTAAGGTGAACGTAACGAAAAGGTATAAGATGCATAGTTCTATTGGAGCGAGAAAAATTAAGCCTTGTAAACAGATAAGTTGGGCGTTGGTTGTATATGACTTTATGAAGAAATATGCAGTTCCTAGCGTTGATGTAATCTTGCAAAGGACATCCAAGTAGTTCCCGAGAGTAAACGGAGATGTGGTCACTTCTACGAAGGCTTACAAGATTAAATTGACGAAAGAACTGAAGCCGCTTGACCCTCAGAAGCGTCGTATGTTCGTGAATTGGGCTGAGCAACAACTTGAAAATGATTCGGATTTTCATCGAAAAATCATAATAATCAAAATAAACAAAATATGCGGTATTGGTCAGGCAGCAATCCACACGTACTCCATGAGTCATCATTGCATCCCGAAAAAATTACGGTTTGGTGTGGTTTATGGGCCGGCGGCGTCATTGGGCCGTACTTCTTCCGTGATGATCAAGACCGGCACGTTACTGTGAATGGGAATCGCTACCGTTCAATGATAACCGAATATTTTTGATATGGACTTGGAGGACATGTGGTTCCAACAGGACGGCACCACAAGCCACACAGTGAATGTCACAATCAATTTATTGGAAACAAAGTTTGGCGAACGTGTTATCTCACGAAATGGTCCAGTCGCTTGGCCGCCTCGGTCGTGCGATTTGACGCCGTTAGACTATTTCCTGTGGTGCTACGTCAAGTCTATGGTCTATGCGAACAAGCCAGCGACGATTGATGAACTTCGTACGAATATCGAACGTGAAATTGCAGCAGTATCGGCCGATTTATGCTTGAAAACCGTCGAAAATTGGGTTCAGCGTCTGGACTTCTGCAAGCGTGCCCGTGGTGCCCATGCAAAAGAAATCGAGTTCCATACATAATGGCATCGAACGTACTTTCACAGAAATAAAGAATTTCAGTGATATCCAAAATCGTTTTTGTTGTATTTAAAAAATTTTTGTAGCGCTCTTATTGAAAAACCCTTTATAACTTAGAGTAAATGAAATCCATAAGAACATATTAATTTACATTAGGTACAGTAGGTAAGGCGAGGAGGCTTCGACATGTAGGAGGTTTCATCAAACTCAAATTTTTCACTTCCTTTAAATATGACAGATATGATAATTTCTTATGTCCACAGCCTAAATGTAGGTACCTTTACTTTTTCCCTTATTGAGTTCATTCAAATGTACATTTTTTCAGTGAATTCTTAAGCTTTAACTTTTTTTGTTTTAAGTTTTTGAAAGTGACAATACAAAAATTAAACAAACAGATTAATAGTGTTTTTATTAGTTGAGGCCCTTTTACGTAAGTATAAAATAATAAACTGTTTTTAAAGCGTAAATATAATGCATGCATTGAAGGAGGTGTCGACACGTTTCGCTTAGGAGGTTAAGTCAAATCGATATGGACTCGGTGATGTGCTACTTTATAAGATATTATCGTCGGCAAAACAAAAGCAACTTCTTCTATGAACCTGCAGTTGACGATATGGGAGTGGCAATGAGATCCGACTTGGTGGCTAAATTGAGAGACCCAAAAAACCTGCCGGGAACATCCAAGTCCAAAAATAAAATTTGTTTTGATCTTAATTTTGGTAATTTTGATGTGCGGTAATTTATTATAATTTTTCATTAATTGCTATTTTAATGATAAAAAGTTAAATACTGATTTAAAAAAACCTAAAATGAATTGCAACTAAATTTTATTTAAGTTTATTAATTTTAATTAAAAAAAGACTGAAGTCCTTATTTTTTTTTGTTAATTACTATTTTTATTAAATAAAATGCACAAAAAAACTTAGGTATCTGTTTTTTTTAATTTTAGTTTTGAAAATTTGTTGATTGACGTAACCTCCTATAGTATGATGAAACCTCCTTCTTAAAAGTCGGAACCTCCTACAAACTAGGAGGTTCTGTCACTTTTTCCTTATTTAGAAATTCATCAAAAACTCTGAGATGGTTAATAATTTAGCGCTTAAAGTTGTTTTTGTAATAGACTAAACCTTAATAAACTAAAATTTACATATATATAGTTTTGTATGTAAACGGATGTACCTAATTTTTGACAATATCTGTTAACGTGTCAGAACCCCCTCGGCCTACCCTACCTCTTTTTTTTTTTTTTTTTTAACTTCCTCCACTCTTCCTTCTTCTAGACTGCGAAGGTGATATTAAATTTTTTATCCAAACTACAGGGCAAACACTATCATTGGGATGCTTAGATATTATCCAATCAGATTGTCTATGTTCAGATGTATCCGTCTTCGATCCAAAAACTGGACGAAAGACTACATCCATCTCGGATGACGACATATTCTTATTAGAAATTCTTTGCAACGTAAGATCATGAACTCTTCGACCTGATGCTAACAGAAGAATGGAAGCTGCTCGTCTGGAGGCTTCAAACAACGTAAGCTTAGCAGTGGATGTGGCCAACCAATCAAATACTATCTGAGCATCCCAAATAGGTACTTGGTCCTTTCTTGGTCTTGCGGATCCAATTGCCTTAAGAAGACGTCGGACCAACATGCTCTCTGATAGCTCTTCTGGCGACACACTACAAAATGTTGCTATCGCTGATTTGTGTACTAGAATCGTACTGTAAGCCAAATTTTCTTCTAAATATAAATGAGCCAGAAATCTAGCAACATGATGAGTATTTGGAAATTGAGGATTGACTTTTTTGATCTCCGCCCATCTTATCGATCTTTTAATTGCTTTTCGGGAGCAATTCGCTTGTGAGCTGTCCCCACCTCCAACCAACCAAGCCAAGTCAGTTGGTCTACCTGAGGGGGTGATAAGTTCGTCGAGATGTCCACTAGAACCTCCCGAAGGTTGTCTAGGGCACGCGACCTTAGATCTGCCCTTCAAAACGTCTTCTCCCAATGTGGCGCCACTACAATGAACCGTCACTTCGCTTGGTTTAAGTGAGCTAACACCCTCGACATTAGATTTGGTGGAGGAAATATCCAACCTAGATGAAAGTTCCACTGACGGCTGAAGGCGTTGGAGTAGAGCGCTGATAGATCCTTGCAGTCTAATGAGACGTATCTGTTGACCACGTCTGTTTTTGCGGACGCGAATAAGTCGACGTCCGGAGTGCCCCACTGATGGAATAATTTGTTTGTTGCAGTGGGCACTTTCCCCGAGAAAGGTGGTCGGCTATGCCGTTGTACCTCCCCGGGAGGTAGTGCGCTGACAGATGAATGTTTAGTCGATCTGCCAACATCAGCATCTTGTAAGCAAGATCCAACAGAATTAAAGAGCGTGTCCCTCCCTCGTTGCGAATGTAAGCTACTAGTGTTTGATTGTCTGATTGGACCAGAATGTGAGAATTTCTTAAATGCCTCTTCTGTCTTTGAATAGCTACATATACCGCAAAAAAACTCTTTCCTGTTGGAATGCCATCTTCTTTGCTCGTTTGTCCAATCTCCTGCCATATGTATCTCGTCTAGTTGAGCACCCCAGCCAGTATCTGCTGCATCTGTTGTTAGGAAATGAGTGAAAGGCTTCGGGTGCAATGGCCTCGTTCTCTGAATGGCTCCGCGCCACCAAATCAAATCTGCGCTCACGTGAAAAGGAATATCGCGCCTGTCTCTTGTGCACCTCTGATTGAAGCGGCGGCAAAAAATCTGTAAATTTCGGCAATGAAAACGACCCTTGGAACAACAAATGTCGCAAAATTTAACTGCCCCAGAAGTCTTTGAATTTGCTTTAGGTTGGAGCGAAGCTTGCGCAAAGTGAAGGAAATTGCCACTAATATCTTTTCGATTTTCTTTTCCGAAAGAAACATCTTGTTTTTGTTTGTATCCCAAGATACCCCTAAGTATTCCATCCGTTGGATCGGCCTGAGAACCGATTTTTGAAAATTTATCTGCCAACCCAACAACCCAACGACTGCAAGGTATTGATGACCTCCGCAGTCTGTACAATCAACTTGCTCTTGTTTTGGTTGGCCACAAGAAAATCGTCTAAATAAACCAGCGTGGCATAGTTCGTCATTTACTTTAAGTTCAGTAAAGCCCGGACTAGCAAGAAAACCCTGCAAAGTCTTAGAGTACTTTACCTCTTTCCAAGCATCAGACTGAAAATGCTGAAGTCGCACAAGTGCATCTAATCTATCCTTAGATGCCTTTCTAATAATATTTCTACCTTCCGTGCAGGTATTAACTTCACCAAAATCAAGCAACGAATCTGCTGAAGGGTTAAACAGAAAGTTTTCGCTATATTTGCTAGTCATTGGCATACCCTCAGCTTCATTAAATGTCTCCCTTTCCGAATTTAATCCCGGCAAAATAAATTGCCGAGAAGTGTGAGCTTGACTTAGGATATTTGTTAAATAACTCACTTGACTTATTAAACTATCCACCCGTGGATCATATCTTGACCTCTTGTTAGGCGGGCGCGAACACATTTCATCAGAATCAGATTCAACAATCATTCAATCAAAGACAACATTTCCAACGGCATAACTTCAAACAAGATAAATTACAACAATCTAATTTTACACATCCTAGGGTTCAACAATCTTTTCCGCAACAATTACCCCCTATATCCCTTCCAAAACTCCAAGGTCGGCAAATAAGCCAACATGGTTATTCAAGAGGTCCAGAACCAATGGACACATATAGTGGAAATAGTCGTACAAGTAACAATACCGGTAACAGACGATTTAATAATAATTTTACACGTGCGGAGATCCATAATCATCCTAGAGCAGAATTGTACAATGTGGAAGAAAATAGTACCCACAGAAATCCCAACAACTACATCCAAAAATCTTGATGCACATCAAGACCTGGATGAAATTATCGAAGTAAATGACGAAAATTTTCGCATGTAAGCCTCGATACACCAATAGGTTATATAGATATGAATAATTTTAATTCATCTGCATTACCTTATATTCATATAATAAGCCTACATGACCGACCTCTTAAATTTTTAATAGACACAGGAAGTAGTAGATCATTTATTAATCCGGAAATAATTAACAAAACACAGACTATAAGGATTAAGCCAATTGAAATAAAAACTGTATTTGGAACCCATATAGTAGATAAGGAAGGTCAAGTCAATGAAATTAAAGAATTAAACACCCAAAAGCCACTCAAATTTATAATATTTAGATTCCATCAGTACTTTGATGGCTTGATAGGAATAGATTTAATGAAGGAACTATAAATGAAAATATAAAATAACTCTGTCGTAGAAACCAAGTTTGCTCAAATACCTTTAAAATATAAACCAAATTTTATGTCAAAGCCTTATATTGTTCCAGCGCATAGCAAAATAATAGCTCATTTACCAGTAGACATAAAAAAGGGAAGTATATATATAAAGCCCGTTCAAATTAATGAAAACCTGTCAATTCCCGAAGGTATATATGAAGCACAGGAATGGTATTCATTTATCGAAGTAATCAATTTATCAGAAATTCCACAAAAATTTGTCATTGAACAACCAATAAAAGTACAATCTTTTAATAATGAACACTTTGCAGAAGTTCACAACTTTTCTATTAGTAATTATTCTGATAATTACGAGGAGAATGATATTAATGATTTAATAAGAACGAGTCACTTAAATATTGAGGAAAAGAAGGCTTTGAAAAAACTCTGTAAACAATACAAAGATACGTTTTTTAGGATAGGTGAGAATCTATCGTTTACAAATCTTATCAAGCATAAAATAAATACAAAAGACGATGTACCAATACACAGCAAGTCTTACCGATATCCTTATGTACATAAGGAATAAATACAAAGCCAAATAACAGATATGTTAAGTCAGGGAATAATACGCCCAAGCTTTTCACAGTGGTCGTCCCCAATCTGGATCGTACCCAAGAAAAGGACGCAACAGGAAATGAGAAGTGGCGGCTTGTCATAGACTACCGCAAGCTCAATGAAAAAACAGTGGAAGACAGATACCCTATTCCGAACATTACAGAGATTCTTGATAAACTTGGCAAATGTCTGTACTTTAGTACGCTAGATCTTGCTTCTGGCTTTCACCAAATTAAAGTAAGCCCAGAGGATATCTCAAAGACAGCGTTTAGTGTCGAAAATGGATACTTTGAATACGTCCGCCGTTCAACCTTTCAAAGGGTTATGGATAATGTCTTACAAGATCTACAAGGTAAAATATGCCTTGTTTATATGGACGATATAATCGTCTATAATACCTCTTTGCAGGAACATATCGAAAATCTATCTAAAGTCTTTGAAAAACTGAGAAACGCAAATCTCAAAATACAACCAGATAAATCCGAATTTTTACATAAAGAAGGCGCTTTTCTTGGCCACATCGTTACTTCTGAAGGGGTAAAACCAAATCTCGAAAAACTAAAAGCAATTAAAGACTATCCCATTCCGAAAACCCGAAAACAGAACAAGTCATTCCTCGGATTACTCGGGTACTACAGGAAGTTTATTAAAAACTTCTCGAGGTTAACAAAACCACTAACAGAATGTCTTCGAAAAGATAAAGGTATAAAACTGGATAACAGTTACTTGAATTGCTTTGAAACATGTAAGTCTCTTTTATGCAATGAACCAATATTACAATACCCGGATTTCGACAAACCATTCAATGTTACTACGGATGCTAGTAACGTTGCAATTGGAGCAGTATTATCCCAGGGACCAATCGGATCGGACAAACCGATTTGTTATGCAAGTCGCACCTTGTCAAAGACCGAACAAAATTACAGTACAATAGAGAAGGATCTATTGGCCATAATATGATCCACGAAGTACTTTCGCCCTTATATTTTTGGGAGAAAGTTTAAAATAATTACGGATCATAAGCCACTTACATGGCTATTTTCACTTAAAGAACCCAACTCTAAACTGATTCGTTGGAGATTACGTCTTGAAGAGTTCGATTACGAAGTAATTTATAAAAAAGGGACGAGTAATGCAAACGCGGACGCCCTGTCACGAGTAGAGTTGAACATAAACGAATCCACAGAAAACACAGAAAATTTAGACAATATATCTATCCAGAATAACGTCGATGATTCAGATAATATATCTACCATTCATTCTGATGACGAAAACATAGGTGACGGGGTTCCAATATCTGAAAGACCATTAAACGAATTTTCCAATCAAATAATTTTAGACGTAAATCACAACTACAAGAAATCTAGTTCTAAATTTGAAATCATATTTAAAACAAAGAAAAGACATATTATCAGTAGGTTAGATAACAATGAAGATACTGCAATTAATAATTTTGAAAACTATATTAATAAAAATAGACTAACAGCAATTACAACGGATGACGAAACATTTTCAGCAATTCAACGGGTATATTCAAAGTATTTCAGTAATGGAAATTATAAGCTTGTTCGCTGTCATATCAAGCTCAAAGACATTACAAACGTCGACAAACAGGAAGAAATCGTTAGGGTTTACCATACAAACTCAAACCATAGGGGAATAACTGAAACATATGAACACTTGAGAAGAGAATCTTACTTCCCTAACATGAAAAACGTTATTACCCGAATTATAAACAACTGCAATATCTGTCAACTAAATAAATACGATCGAAACAGAGAACAGATACAATTCGAAATAACAGAAACACCATCTAAGCCCTTAGAAATAGTGCATATAGACATATATTCTGTACACAAGGAAAACTTTCTCACAATTATAGACAAATTTAGCAAATTTGCAGGCGTCTATCTATTAACCGCAAGAAACAGCATAAACTTAATAAAATCCATGAAGCACTTCTTTTCACATCATGGTATTCCAAAAAAACTAGTATCGGATAATGGATCCGAATTTGTTTCAACCATATTCAAAGAGTTCTTAGACCTTTACGGTATTGAACTACATACAATATGTGCTAAAAGTTCTACAGGAAATTCTCCAGTCGAAAGATTCCATTCGACATTAACAGAGCTTGTGCGGATAATTAAAAGCCAAAACAAACATAAAACCATAGGTGAAACGGTAGATGAAGCAGTTATTACCTACAATAATTCCATACACTCTGCTACTAAAATGACACCATTCGAGTTATTGACAGGACACTATCATAAGTCTACACCATTTCCAAACTCTAAAGGTACAAAAACCACGCAGGATTATCTTAGGGAACACATTAGAGATTACGAAGCTTTAACCAAACTAGTTCATGAACGTAGCTTGATCCAAAAAGAAAAAAACATAAACAAACGTAACGAAACTCGTAAGGATCCACCAGATTTTGATGTAAATGAGCACATCTATGAGTTAGAAGATAGAAGAAATAAGTTAGCCCCAAGATTTCAAGAGCATAGGGTTGTTCAAAATAATAAAATTACAATAGATACCTCTAAAAAAGTTCATAAACAAAAAATTAAAACCAAAAGAAAATTTGTTCATCTGGATTTCCATTGGAATGTCGAGGACTTTTACCATTAAAAATAGGTAATGCTCGTATATTCAGTGGGTACACGAAGTTGATACACATTGTCAATATGACCGAATATGAGCCCAGTGTCGCACTTATTGGCAGAAACATAAATACATTGAAAATTAGAACTCAAACCCCAGAACACAAGTCATTATTGACCATATTGGACCGAAAATACGAAAAATTATTGAACAATTAAGATTTGCTTAAACCCAAATATAAGGTAAAAAGGGGAGCTATTAACGGATTGGGAACACTTATTAAAGCAATAACCGGCAATATGGACAACGAAGACTATGTTCAAATTAACAAACAACTTGAAGCTTTTAAATTTAATCAATATAATTTAGATACTAAAATGTCACATCAGATAACAATTAATCAAAAAATGATCGAACGATTTAGTAACATTTCAAAACACATAAATAATCAACAAGGTACCATCGAAAATTCTATTAATAAACTCCAGGGAAAAATTGATAAATTAGATTCGCTAATTATAATAAACCAAGACCTTAACCAAATCGTTTATGATATAGACCTGTTGAATGAGCATTTAAAGGAGGTTTCAGAATCAATAACTTAAGCTAAGCTGGCAATCATATCCAAACATATTCTACACCCAGATGAGATGAGTTACATTTATAAACAGCTTCAGCTTCAAAATGTTGAGATCTTTTCGGACGAGAATATATACCAGCTACTTGAACCAACGTTCCTACCCGACCAATTCTCCTTTTATCACATAAAGGAAATCCCGGTAAACAAATCATTTAGCATAAAACTCCAAGCTCCTTACCTACTGCTTAATACATTTTGGTACCAATATTTGAACGAACCTTGCACTAAAGTGGAACAAGTATATTACTGCCCAAAGAACATTATTAAAACAACCGAAACAGATAAATGTATCCCTGACATTATTTTTAACACCGAAGCATTTTGTACCCTAATGCCGATCGAAATAGAAGACGAGGTCACACTTTTGGAACCAAACCATTTGTGCATAATAAACAAGAACTTTACTACACTTAAAACAACATGCGATATAAACAGTAAAGCAAGAACTATAAAAGGGACGGCAGTTATTAAATTCGATAACTGTACCATTGAAATTAATGGAATAACGTACTCAACTGAGACAACCCAATTTTGGGACTCCACCGAAATTATATCTACAATTTTCATTCGAATAAACAATTCTACTACCGAGATACATCTGGACAACTTGACGGACACAGTTATTGGGAACTTGGAAAAAAATCCACCATTACTCATTGAAAATAATTTTAATAACATTTATTCTTGGATCATTACAGGAATCACATTCATACTTGTATCCATTCTAATAATCAGCTTTTTTATTAGAAGCAAACACAATATCCTATATCAGCATCAGCACACTCCTCAGCAAGGATCAGTTTCGGCCGCACAACCCATCCAGCTTATGTGGCCTACACTTCACTCTGGGCAGGGAGAAGTTACGATCCCCGAACAACAAGCTACCACCCCCGAACAACAGTGAGAAGTAATTCATTCCCACCGATGTACCAGTACACCAGTTCTTAGAAATAGTATACACCTGTGCATTAGTTCTAAGAAATATCTCGATGTAAACTATTCTTTCCCATAGCAAAATTAATAAAGATAACTGCAAGAGGAAAAGTTAAGTAGTCGCTATCGGGAATTCAAACAGTATACTTTGTCCTATTTATCACTGTACGCTCGTAAACAAAAAAAAAAACGTAACCATTGATTTAAATAAAAACGTATATTTTTTGTACTTGGAGAATATTAATATTACCGTGTTTTAATTGATCGCTCTACGCTCGTTATTCGAGCGCTTATGACAAATGACTTATTTTGAATGTTTGGACATGCTGGATAGAAAATCACAATTTCGCTTGTTTTTGTGAGCCTCACAAAATCAATTTCACGTTTCACCTCACCTTGTGAGTGTTTAGTGAGGTATCAGTGAGATAACTGCATTATCAGGATTGTCACAAATGTAAAAAATATCTTGGTTTTTGAGTAATACGGATCGATCAATTTTGTATTCTCTTTTTTTGGTCGGCTGCTTTTCAGATTTATTATATACTTCATGTTTCTAATATTGCCGACATGCTGTTGAAGACACGAATTAAATCGGTATTTGCTATGAAGTGGTCTTTGCCACCGCACATTCTACATTTTGGTGAATATTTTCCCTTTTGGCAATTTTGAAAGTCTATTTTGCGAATAATAAAGGCATATCACTTGTATTAAAAATCTATTCCACCTTAATTCCTTAATATTTTTGTAGTGTCAATTACCATCGCCGTGGGGGAATGCGATAGATTTGGGAAATACCACATTTTAAGATTACTGAATGCTATTGGTTAGTTATTATATATTGTTAAGAGGCGAATAATTTTGTTTGATTAATAAAACTATCTACAGGAGATGTTTTATATACTAGAAACATATTAGGACAAACATTTTTATGTATTTACCACTTCTGGGTATCATTAACATTGATTTCATGTGTATATATTTTTTTTAAATAGCTGATGACAGTTTGCTCAAACTTTTTTTATTTTCCTAAAATAACGCTGCATTGTTAATTTCTCATAAATATTTTGAGCAAATGTACAGTTTTTCCTAAAAAAAAAAGTACTATCCACACCTAAAGAATAATTTCAAATTTAATTGATAAAGTTCTATGATCAGCTTTGCACACAAGTAGCACTATGATGTGCCTTTTTGTTACCACGACTCGTGTGAACTATTTTGAACGGATCTACTGTAATTGTTAGATAACAGATCATCTAATTTCTATTTCTTTCTTTATCGATTATGTACCCATTTCATTTAAACAAGTTTTAAAACAGCTCTAAAGACTTCAACTAAAATATTAATATTTGAATTTAAACAGGTGGGGTCGACATCGCTACATACTCAGTTTTTCGCTAAAAAATCGAATAAAGGTACTTTTGAAAATCGGCCTTATTTGAAGATTTTAAGAAAAATGCATTCTTAGTTTAATACGGTCATTTCTAGCTGAAAAATAAACCCAGTTTTTCTCTTAGTCATTGCACAACGCACTTATCTTGAAAAAAGACATTTTTTAAATGTTTGGCTTGCAATAGTTGGTTGTTTTAAACGATTTGAACCAAAACTAGTATTTGAGCTAATGTAGATGCGGTTAACATGGCATTAACAGTTTTTCGCTTAGAGATCGAACAACGGTACTTTTGAAAATCGGCCTAATCTCAAAAACGGTCCATACGATTGAAACAAAAATGCATTCCTAAGGTAAGATGGTCATTCCTTACTTGATAGTCATCTCAGTTTTGAACTAAATTACCGTACAATAACATTTTGAAAAAAGCTTTTTAGTTTCATTACATTAAAACAGTAATCAGAATAAGAGAGTGATGATAATATCATCTTATTATTCTATTTACACTATCACACATTCCTAGCACGGAAGGTTAAAGGGATGCTAACAACTAAATAGCCGTGTGACTGAAAGGGACGGCATTACCTAATACGCAAAAAAACGTTTTACGTGATAGGAATTATGGGAAAGCTATGCATGTTGATATTTTTATAGCGATGACTTACAACATTTCGCTTTCCTATATTTATTTATTTCGTATAACAGGTTGATGATTTTTTCGTTTTTGAATTATTGAAATTCGAAACTTTTTTTTTAAATACATGTTATATACTAGATAAATAAAAGAGATAATATTTTTTTTTTGTTGTACAACCATTACAATGATTTTGAAAGTCCCTGGGAAAATAAAAATAACTTGGAAATAAAAGTGAATACATTATTATAAACACAATGACCGCGTGAGTTTTTGCCGCTACGACTTATTGATATTTGTGGTAAAACTGATTTTCGTTTGAATATTTTGATCTGCATTACCATTTTCCTGATATGATCTTCCGTTAGGTATTTTAGCATCCCCATTAAAGTGGAAAGTTATGTGTGTACATTTCTAATTGGTATAAGTATTTTTATTTCCCAACCAACTTACAAACACATGAAAACAAATTTGAAAGCTGACTAAAGTTCGGTCACATTTCGGTTACAAGTCATAGCCAAAAATACCTTTATTCTGAGATTTGAATCGAGTCGAAAGTTATTCGATTTCCACCAACTGACATTCCTTCTTTCGATATCGAAAGAGATTAATTTTTTGTTCATTTCTCCCCGCATTCTCAGTTTCGATTGCATTGAGCTAAATACCAAATTTTATTCGAACGGAAATCTGTGGCCGAAAGCTGTATCTACAATGTAAGTTGAATTATTTTTCAATAAATCGAGTGGAATGTTGTTTAATATTATAACAAAATGTATACAAAACGCATATTATGAACTAGGAGACAACATTTGTTCGTTTTATGAAAAAAAATATTATTTAATATTGTAGTAGTGGACGAACCACGGGCAATTTGAAATGCTGATGAATCTAATGGAGATAAATCCGGATATTGCAAAGAGTCTCAGCAGCAACAAAATTGATGCAACTCGTTTTGGAAAGAAGCAAATGAAAAATTCAAAAGTTTGGGACTTCCATTTAAAGATGCCACCAGCTGGAAAAAGGTAACTGTAACAAAACTATTCACCGATTCGTAATTCCCAAATAATTTATTGATAGAAGAAAAAACTAATTGAAAATGAAAAAAAGAAAACACAATCGGGATTCAACGACAATAATTTTGTTACGTTTTCGACTCTGGAAGAAGCTGTTATAAGAATTACGATAATAGATAAGGTTGTTCTGGGAGTACGCGCGTATTTTTGGAATTTTAAATTTATGTTAGTATGACCAAATAAATGAGAAAGGCAATTTATTAAGCAATTCCAAGGACGTTTCAGATAAGGGGGCTGATGACGCGGATCAGTTTTCAACACCTTCGTCTCCTGTTTATGCGGAGTGTCCGATTCCTGTCAAAATAGCAAAGGGAGCATCAACAGTGGATATGTTGAATAGACAGCACGAAATATAAATGCACCATACTGCTACTGTTGCTTCAAAATTGGACAGCGTAATTTCGAACTTAGAGACAATTTCTAAGTCTCTAGAGGAGAGCAACAATGAAAAACATCGGCACAATATGGAAATCAAAATACTTCAGCGAATCGAGGTGAACTTGAAGCAACAAATTCTGAATTTGCAAATGGAGAATATTACTCAATCTTAAGATACTCATATGAAACATGATACTGGAAATACAACTACTCATTTAATTTAAAGAAACTGTATTTTTTAATGTTCGTTCCTGTTTTAAAAATATAAATGGAGTACGTAATACTAAAATGAAATAGCGATTGAGTTTCGTGTGTTTCTTGCTTCATATATGTATCTTCCTAACCTATGTGAAGTTGGCCCGCACTTTTTCTAGAATGAAAAACCTGAAGAATGAAAATTCGAACTGCATGCTAGACATTCGTTTCTAGTTGTTTGTAGTGAAATTGTTTTCGTTTGTAGTTTAACCGTAAAAAAGTTATAACCGCTTGAAAAAAAATTCCGCCCGCACTTCTGAGCTTTTGAAATAATTCGAAATCGTTTGTAGTTGTTTGTAGTGAAATTCTTTTTTCTCAAAAATGTCTAATTTCCGAGATATAAGGACATTTGTGTTTGCACCTAAAGGGTGATTTTTTAGCTGGTTTGGTTTTGGCAACACTGGTTTTGACAGCTGACGTGTGTTTAGTACCTTGTGTCACTGTCAAACAGCTTCAGTTTGGTTTGCAATTTAACCATGGATCGTCTTACAAATGAACAACGCTTGCAAATTATTGAATTTTACTATCAAAATTCGTGCTCGGTTCGAAATGTTCATCGCGCGCTGCTTCCATTTTATGATCGGCATTCTCGACCTTCTGAGCAGTCTATTCGGAAGATTGTGACCAAATTTCGCACCAAATTTACTTTGTTGGACATTAAACCACCAACACGTTTACGTACTGTGCGTAGTGAAGAAAATATTGCGGCCGTATCAGCTAGTGTGACAGAAGACCGCGAAATGTCGATTCGGCGCCGTTCCCAGCAGTTAGGCCTTTGTTACAGCACTACGTGGAAAATTTTGCGGAAGGATTTGGGCGTAAAGCCTTTTAAGATACAGCTGGTGCAAGAACTAAAGCCATTTTTGGTGAATGGGCTCTTGGAAAGCTGGCCGAGGATCCGCTTTTTTATCGAAAAATTGTGTTCAGCGATGAGGCTCATTTTTGGTTGAATGGGTACGTAAATAAGCAAAATTGCCGCATTTGGAGTGAAGATCAGCCAGAAGCATTGCAACAGCTACCAATGCATCCCGAAAAAGCCACTGTTTGGTGCGGTTTATGGGCCGGCGGCATTATTGGGCCATATTTCTTCAAAGATGATGCGAATCGCAGCGTTACTGTCAATGGTGAACGCTACCGAGCGATGATAACAAACTTTTTTTTGCCCGAAATGGAAGTTCTTGACTTGCATGATATGTGGTTTCAACAAGACGGTGCCACATGCCACACAGCACGCGAAACAATGGCGCAATTGCGAGGCGAGTTTGGTGAACAGTTAATTTCACGTTTCGGGCCGGTCAATTGGCCGCCTAGATCGTGCGATTTGACACCATTAGATTATTTTTTGTGGGGTTATGCCAAGGCTAATGTGTATAGGGACAAGCCCGCTTCGATTGACGCACTGGAAGCCAACATCCATGCATTCATTCGTGAGATACCGGCCGATATGTGTGAAAGAGTATGCCAAAATTGGACTCAGCGGATGGGCTACCTGAGACGCAGCCGCGGTCAACATTTGCATGAAATTATCTTTAAACATTAAATTGCAAGGTTCAAACTATCGATTCAAATAAATATTTCATTCATTTTTTCGAATTTTTTGTGTTTTTTTTTTAAAACAAGTTCTAAGCCTCTTAAAAAATCACCCTTTATAACTCAGAATTTCCAATAGACAGAAATCATTTGAAATCACTGGTACATAAAGCATATCCTAACAAAAATTGCTGCATTTAAAATTTCTGAATCCAAGCGTTACTTTATAAAACGCAATTAAAATAAAAAAATTCATATCTTTAGAGTTGCATCCATTATATCGATTTCCCAACAACAACAAAACAACGGTAAACATATTTTCGCAAGGCATTCATCCGTGTCCATCGATATGAGTCACTACTTGCCAATTAGCAACAACAACCAATCAATAATCTTTATTGTCCAAGAAATTTTTCTATTCCTTTGAGTGACGGTAAAAAACGACCACTTTTAAACAATTTATAGCAACAAAAACATAATTTTTGCAAAGTCTGTACTATCTAATCCAATTCATATGATGTGATTTTATCACAAAGAAGAAGATTTTGATGATGAGAAATCAATTTTTTTCGAATGCTTTCTATTAAATGCTTCTAATGGAAGAAAAAATAAAGTGCACGACTGGGTCGAACGTAACTTTCTCGTTCATCAAAAGTTTGGTTGGCTGTTTTCTTATTTTATTAAGTAGGTAGGTAAAGATCTGAGAACCGATGCTAGATAAAAGAAATGGGTGCAAATGAAGTGGGAGTTTCTAATTGTAAAAGGAAGTGGGTGCATATATTTTAAGGTGCATATTCAACAAGGTTGAAAACAGGGTAATATTTGCTAAAATGAAGTTTTGCGTAGCTGTTATTGCATTTTTATCGGAAGTGGGGGAGATTATAACAAAAATTTAGCATAGATATGTGAAAATAGATTGGGAAGTATAAGTAATTAAAAAAAAATATTTTTTTCGATTTTTTTGAGAGAGCGGTTTTTGTAAAATTTCGCAGACAAAATAGTACCAAATATTGCAATATTTTTATTTTGAAAAATACTATTGCTTAACGGGATGTAAGCATTACTTGGTTTTTAAAAATGACTTTTTTCAAAAATCCATTTTACGATAATACAGAGAAAAACTGAGTTCTCCATTAAGTTAGAAATGACTTACCTTATAAATTAATTTTTGTTACAATCGTATGGGCCGTTTTCGAGATATGTCCAAATTTCAAAAGTACCGTTAATCGATTTTCTAGCGAAAAACTGAGTATGCACTTAGGTTTACCTCACCTACTTAAGCTTAAATATCAATTTTTGTTGAAATCTTTAGAGCCGTTTTTGAACAAATCAAACTGGTATGAACATTTTGTATGGGAAGTACCATTAATATTAAGGTTACCATGCCAAAAAAAAAGCGACCCCGAACTGTAAGCCCCCAAACTTTAAATCCGAAGTTTGAACGAAATCCTTTCAGCCGCTTAGGCTGTAGGCCTTGGGACATACAGACAGACAGACAGACAGGCGACCCACTTTTTTGAGTTCGCCTATCATCATAATGTCAGAATTGATTAACATCACGAGTTTGAAATTTTGTACGAATACAATATCTTTCTCTTACTACGTAATGGAGAAAGTTAAAAAGTGATCTTTTATTAATAGATAATGATTTATTCAAAATATAAGAAAATGGTTGAAATCGTCCGCGCAACCCGATTTAAGGGGACGGATTTTTAAAATGCTGGACAACTACGAACTACAAAAACTAGTTAGTTTTTAGAAAGCATGTATGCTTTATCTAATAAAACCGAAACTAGCAAAATTGTTTCAACCAAAGAGAATTTATATGCAATATAAGCCCTCGTTATCTCCGAAACGGTACAAAAAGTGATGCAATTTTCAAAATAAATAAATAATCTAATAAAACACAAATTGTGTCCATCAGTCTAACAGTTTATGATTTAGATATATGAAATCTAAGGTAAATTGCAGCTTAATTTTTTTTGTGAAGTTGGCCCGCACACTACATTGATACATATGAGATATGCCCATATGAAACCAATCCAACGAACACAGCCACCACGACCAATTTGATCACAGTGGGTTTGCAGTTCGATAGGCATTCGTTGTAGTTGTTTGTAGTGCATTTTTTTTAATAATTAATTGCGTTTTTGTAAGTAACGCTTGAGTGGATTCAGAAATGTTAGATGTAGTAGCCTTATAATATCTTCGAAATAAGACATTTTTGAGAAAAAAAAATGTTCACTACAAGCAACTACAAACGAATGAACTGCATTTCACGTTCTTTATTGTTGAAAAAGTGCGGGCCAACTTCACATAGGTATCTTTCTACGCTGTCGATGTATTCATTATTACTAACAGGTTCAAGTAAAAATATTCTTGTTCCTCGTTATTTCCTGTTATAGGGGATTCCTCAACTTTGTAGTGTATGCAGATAGTATGCAATGCTGCATAGACATTCGCTATTTGGGCCGCCTTTTCTGGAGTATAGTGGAGCTGTCTGGCTTTGAGGCAGCATTTCAAACGATTTTTATACAGCCCAATCGTTCTCTCAACAATAGTTCGCGCCTTTCAATGCTGTGTGTTATATTTACTTTCAGGACTTCCAGGAGCAGGAGTTCGAAATGGAGTCATTACCCAAGGCTGTAAAACATATCCGGAATCACCTTTCGAAGAAAGTATAATAGATTACCATAAACATAGAATATAAATTTAATGTTTTATGTATACCAAGAAGCCAAGTATGAACACCTCTATTTGCAGCGTTCTAAAAGGTGGTTTCGAACAGAAGAAACTTTCCAAACGAGAGCTAATAGAACACCTTTTTGTCGCATAACAAAAAATTTACAAACTGACAGCTAAAACTTAAAACAGCTAATTTCGAAAATCAAGTTCATCCAGTGAAATCATTCGATAATGAACTATTTACCCTCGAAACTTAGAATGTGAGGAGTTCATTCGAGTGAAAGTTTTAAAATTGAGGAATACTCGATTCGATAATAATTTAAAGCGGTAAAACTTATTCCCCACTTTGGTCAACGTTCCGTCCTGCACTGAAAACCATAGACAAACCATACTGAGACCCCCAACTCACAATCCTCTTGCCGCTGGGCCCCTCACTTTTTTTTTCAAATTCGCCATTTTGTATTCCTATCGGTGCTATGTCAAAAAAGAATCAGTGTGACATGCAAAAACACACAAAAACTACAAAAAAAAAAGAGTTCGGGAATACCACATTTTTATATTACTGAATGCCATTGGTTAGTTATTATAAATTGTTAAAGGGCAAATAATTTGATTTAGTTGATTAGTAAAATTATCTAAAATATGTTTTATATACTAGAACATATTAAGACAAACATGGTTGTGTATTTACCTTTTTTCGATATCATTAAGATCGATTTATTGTGTGAATTTTTCTTTAATAACTAAAGAAAACTTGCTCAAAATGTTTTTATTTTCATGCAACCATTCTGCATTGACAATTTTTCATAAATATTTTAAGCAAATGTAAACTTATTCCTAAAAAAAATACTATCCACACGTATATAAATAATTTCAAATTTAACGGACAAAATTTTATGAACGCTGTCAGCAGCTTTGTCCACAACGGAAGTGGCATATGCAAGGTGCAAGCGTGTTGGTGTGCCGGAATTTTTGAAGTGACATTTGTCAATACGAATTTCTATGTAACAATACTAACGCACTTAGCGTTTGCCACCCCATGAAAATATAGCTTGTAGGCAAGTAACGGGAAATCTGCCGAAGTTGGTGGTCTCAGTATAGTCTCTGCTGAAAACAGTACGAACGTCGATACTCTATACGAATTATTACTGTTACGGTAACATTTCTGAAACTATAACCATCAATTTCTACTTGGGTGGAAGTGAAAGCTGGAATTATTTTTAAAGATTGACAGATTAATTGTTCGTAAAATGGGCAGAAGTTGAAGGTGGAAGCACATTTTTCAAGAATGTTTAGATCAAAGTGGAAGGGCGGCTGCCTACAAGCTGTTTTTCCGAAAAATTCATGAAGTCACGCATACGTTCTCATTTTTATACTAGTAAAGTGAGTTCGTGAATTCACCCGGAAGATGGCGGAAAGTTTGTGAATTCACCACCGAAATTCATAAAATTTTCAAATATCCTGGAAAACTAGTTTGGGTATGTTCAGACCGAAAATTTGAATTATGACGGTTGACAGTTTATTTGCTTGCAGTGAATATATAATTAATTTGTTTCTAACATTTTGACAATGCCTTTTATCAAAAATGGTTAATATAGTTACGAATAACAATTCAAATTCCATTTTTATTAACAGAGTAATGAAAAAAGTTTTCTTGTAAATTGAACACAAGCAGGCTGTATAAATTAAAATTATTTACAATTTGCCAACCAATTTGCATATTAATTGCAAAATCCATCATTTTAGTCACGTACTAATCTATCAAGGCTATCTACTATAATTCTGCATTAAAAGTTTTTATTGTTTATAATATATTATTTCAAAACATTTAAATACTTTTTTCTACATTTTAGTACTGCACGAAGAATTATATTATACTTTTTTTTGATTTAAAAAACAAGAATAGATAATTGCCATACAAGTAAATATCGCAATTTATCCGATAGATGCATAATGCTTTCGTAATGTTTCTTTTTAGAGTTCTTATAATTTGAACCCTATTAAACGAAACACTCTTTTAAATATATAAATCATCCGCGTATAACATTAAATAGTCAGTTAATAATTTCACATATAAAATAAGTTGTTCCTTCCAGTCGGATTAATACAATGGGGTCATTCAGGAGGTAACCAAAAAATCGTATATCTAACTAACAGATCTATCTAAAAGAGAGTGTCACCATTATGGTGATTACAAAATTATGCTGTTTTATGACATTCGGCCGGCCGTTCTGAGTTTTGATTGGTGGTCTGTCATAAGTAGAATTTTTTTGTAGCTCATATGTATTCACAGACAGGGATTGAAATTACAAAACCAACAATGTAAACAAATGGGTTTTGGGGGGATAGACGTACGAAAGATATGCATCTCTTTCATTCATTCATCTCTGTTCCGTCATCTGTCCACTAAGTGGAATAAAATTGGAAACAAATTTAATAGCTGTTTGTTGTAAAGGGTGATTTTTTAAGAGGTTTAGAACTTTTTTTTAAAAAAAAACACAAAAAATTCGAAAAAATGAATGAAATATTTATTTGAATCGATAGTTTGAACCTTGCAATTTAATGTTTAAAGATAATTTCATGCAAATGTTGACCGCGGCTGCGTCTCAGGTAGCCCATCCGCTGAGTCCAATTTTGGCATACTCTTTCACACATATCGGCCGGTATCTCACAAATGAATGCATGGATGTTGGCTTCCAGTGCGTCAATCGAAGCGGGCTTGTCCCTATACACATTAGCCTTGGCATACCCCCACAAAAAATAATCTAATGGTGTCAAATCGCACGATCTAGGCGGCCAATTGACCGGCCCGAAACGTGAAATTAACTGTTTCCCAAACTCGCCTCGCAATTGCGCCATTGTTTCGCGTGCTGTGTGGCATGTGGCACCGTCTTGTTGAAACCACATATCATGCAAGTCAAGAACTTCCATTTCGGGCAAAAAAAAGTTTGTTATCATCGCTCGGTAGCGTTCACCATTGACAGTAACGCTGCGATTCGCATCATCTTTGAAGAAATATGGCCCAATAATGCCGCCGGCCCATAAACCGCACCAAACAGTGGCTTTTTCGGGATGCATTGGTAGCTGTTGCAATGCTTCTGGCTGATCTTCACTCCAAATGCGGCAATTTTGCTTATTTACGTACCCATTCAACCAAAAATGAGCCTCATCGCTGAACACAATTTTTCGATAAAAAAGCGGATCCTCGGCCAGCTTTCCAAGAGCCCATTCACCAAAAATTCGGCGTTGTGGTAGGTCGGCTGGGTTTAGTTCTTGCACCAGCTGTATCTTAAAAGGCTTTACGCCGAAATCCTTCCGCAAAATTTTCCACGTAGTGCTGTAACAAAGGCCTAACTGCTGGGAACGGCGCCGAATCGACATTTCGCGGTCTTCTGTCACACTAGCTGATACGGCCGCAATATTTTCTTCACTATGCACAGTACGTAAACGTGTTGGTGGTTTAATGTCCAACAAAGTAAATTTGGTGCGAAATTTGGTCACAATCTTCCGAATAGACTGCTCAGAAGGTCGAGAATGCCGATCATAAAATGGAAGCAGCGCGCGATGAACATTTCGAACCGAGCACGAATTTTGATAGTAAAATTCAATAATTTGCAAGCGTTGTTCATTTGTAAGACGATCCATGGTTAAATTGCAAACCAAACTGAAGCTGTTTGACAGTGACACAAGGTACTAAACACACGTCAGCTGTCAAAACCAGTGTTGCCAAAACCAAACCAGCTAAAAAATCACCCTTTATAACAATTGTTTTTGTTTATTTTTTTATATTTGTGTTTAACTTTTGATTTATTGTTCCACTTCACCTAAAAAAATATTTTGGCATTATATAATTGAAAAAGGCATATTTTTTCAAGTAAGGCATTTTTTTGTCAAAAGTAGTTGGCAACGCGAACATTGGTGTCGCGATTTCAATGGCTTTTTCCCTTCTCAGAAATGCGCAACGTGCCTAAGGAAGTGTAACTTCAAAAATAAAAAATAAATAGTTGGCGCAACAGATCCCCAGGGACCCTAGGCCTAGCTTCTCACCATTCGTTTTGTGTTAGTTTTTCATTTTTGGGACGGGATCTACAATTTTATGCCGCGGAAAAAAGCCATAGGTATGTTGGAATTTGGGTTCTTTCGGGATTCGAACCTGGGACCCCTCGCTTAGTAGTCACACACTAACCACTAAGCCACTGCGCCTACATATCTACTACAGGTATAATCGTAAAAGAGTGGTCGATTCTGAATTGGGTAAGAAGAAGCAAATTTGGAATAAAAGACAATACTTCAAATATTAAAAGTTTAACTATTAATCAAAGAGATCCTCGATTGTGTTTCATGAAAGAATTTGTGAAGAGCCTTAACAAATTACCTTCCCACTACTGCAGAAAAGGTACTACAAAATTGTACCTTGAACAAAATTTTGGACGTTCATAGGGAAGTGTAATGAAACTGAAAATGAAGGCCTCTCTCTCACAGTATTGATAAAACTATTAAAGGAGTTTAATATTGGCCTGTATAGACCAAAAAAAGATTGGTGCGACACTTGTTTCAAGCACCAGGGAGGACACCTGCATGAAAATGAATATGAAAGGCATGTTGCAGGTAATAATCAGTTCAGAGAAGAAAAACACAAAGATAAAAATAACGCAGAAAGTGGTTTTTGTCATGTCTTGACAATTGACGTTCAGGCTGTTAAAATATGTCCATCTATAAATGCGACTGCATTGTACTACAGAACAAAATTATGTTGCCATAATTTTACTATTTATAACTTATCTAAAAAAGTTACTACATGCTATACTGGTTCGACGAAACCGTGTCAGATGGCTAAGCATTGACTTTCGCATATTGCATTTTACATTATTTAGAACAGAATTTTTTAGAATCGGCCAGCAAGATACCTATAATTAAAGGTATCTTGGGAAAATTTAAAGTTGGAATTACACAAAAATATTTATCAAAGGGGCGCACTCGAATGGAGTGCGATAGGGAACACTCCACAGTCAAAAACAAGGAAATCTATGTACCTAATGGTATTCATTTAGACTGGCAAAAGAGTCAAAAGTAAACCAACCGCTCTATGAAACTGAGGTCCCTAGTTTTGACCTTCTCAAAAACTATAGAGATAGGAAGTGGATGAAATATAGTTGAATCAGACCAGGTAAAAAAACAAATGACCCGTGTATTTTCAAGGTATAATTTCATACAAATTACAAATTTCATACAAAACTTACCTGCAAGACCTAGTAAATTGAATTTATTGCAAGCAAATATCCAGCAACTGCATTCGTCGCCACTCAAAATTAAAAAAAAAAAATGTTGCCATCTTCAGGAAATCAAACAGTAAGACCCCGAGATTACTGGCACTACGACGACTCAATGCAGTTTAAGGAAAGCTAACTTTAAGAAAGTTGTTAGCTTACTATAATTTCTTCTAAATTATTTGTTCTGTGCTACCATAAATTATTGATAACTTTATACTAAGCAATTAATTTTTTTTTCGTTTAACAAAACATGCAATTTTAATTTATTAATTATTTATTAGTACTATAATATTTTTAAATACATATCTAGCTAAAATTTGTGCATTAATTGTTCGTAGCTACCTATCCTATTTGTGTTCTGTGTTTTTTTTCTTTATGCTGCATCAGGCCCGCGCATTTTTGCACGAGACGGGACAGAGAGATTCGCTTTTCAGCAGTTAATGCTAATAAAGGTGTAAGACTGAGATCACAAATCAGACGCCTAAAGTGTTATGGATGTTCTACCCATAATTAAAGATAAGTAAAACGGAAACAAACTCAATTTCCGGCGAACAACATCTCTACAATCACTTGAAAACATTTCGAATTCTGATTTAAAACATGTGAAATGAAAGTGGTAATTAGTTTCAGTAAATTAAACCATCAATCACTTATACGAAATAAATAAATAATTGTCCGTTCATCACTTCCGGAAGCCATTTTGTTTTATAGGAAAGCGAAATTTCGTAAGCCATCGCTATAAAAATATAAACATGCATAGCTTTCTCATAATTCCTACCACGCAAACAAGATAGCCGACCAAAAAACGTGTCACGTTTTTTTGCGTATACTCTTTTTTGAAAAGCCACAGAGTGACAATACGTATAAACAGTGCAGTGTTTACTGTTAGTTTTTATTAAGTGAAGAGTTGATCATGGATTTCTTAGTCATGTATAAAGTATAACAGACTATTTTAAATAATAATTATGTTCCTGCACGTTTTTTGTGTTATATTTAGGTTCGTAAATAAATACATAAACAATTTTGTATTTTGCTTAATAACTCGAAGTTTTAATATCTTAAATTTTTTTTTTGTGGCAAATGATGGTTCGAGTTATCGAAGTTCGACTGTATGCCTATTTGAATTAAGTTGGATTTACATAGCCTGCTTACGAGCTATTTACAAAGGCTATGGGCAAACAAAAGTTTACAAAAACATTCAAAAACGCAGGAAAAAAACTGTCTAAACTAAACATTTAAAAGAAAGTTCTCTCTTATGTCATCGCCATTGGGACAGAAAAAGCTCTTTTTCCAGATTCAAATCATTTTTTCTGCTCTCGAAATCAGCTAGCTGTCAGATTTCATGCTCCATTTCTTAGCGAGATTAACACCTACTTTCACTAACACCAAAACCTTTGGTATTTGTCAAACTTAGAAGTGTGTTATTATTTATATACGTTTTTAGATGACTAGACGACTAGAACAGCTTACTACTGACTTCTTAATCACGCGCCAACAAAAATGCAAAAAAAATATATTCTCATTTTATGTTCCATTAGGCACGAAAAATCTGAGAGCAAAAAAAATTGAGTTCTAAATGCCGGGAGGCGTAACAAATGGCACTCAGGGTTCCTACATTATGGTATTTCTTCCGTTTTTGGGAATTCCGATTTCCGAAAACCCTTCCGTGGGAAATTCATTAATTTAAACTATACATTTTTGCTGAAATTTCATCAAAACATGCGTTTTACCATGATTATCAACACATATTTAAATAGCATTTTAGCAAAACTTTCTAGTACGAAAAAATAACCATTATAATGTAAAAATTTAATTTTCTTTCCGAACAATACAAATTTTACTTTTCTGTTTCGTAAAAAGATGAGGGAATTTCAGTTCAATTAAAAAAGAAAAATTTCCACGATTCTTGGAAAAAATAAAGCGAGATGCTGAGAACATTGACTAAGATTTTGGTGAGTTTCTCTCACCGCGTTCCCAAATGTGTAAATTGCTTTATTTCATCACGAAAACATGTATTTTGCAAAATGGTTAATAACTGATGTAATTAACATAAAAACTGTAAAATATTCATTCGTGGAAATAAAATAACACATTTTTTTCCTACAATTATTCATCCTGTTTTCGTTTGTTGTTTTTGGCGAAAAATCATTTCGCGGGCGAATGGCAACAGAAAAACGGCAACCAATATAAAGAGAAGAATTTATTGAAGAGGTCGAAACTTTAAGAGCCTTAACGCCAATTTTCTACACCAAATCATCTTCAGTAAAAAAGCGCATTTTTAGTTAAGCGGCTTCCTCAATAAGAAAGATTTATGCGTTACTGGACTTTTTTTTCATCGATGAAAATGACCATCACGTTACGGTAAAATGTATTCGCTACAGAGCCATGCTGGAATGTTATTTCTTTAAGCAATTACGTGAATCAGTGATATGTGGTTCAAACAAGACGGTGCCACAAGCCACACAGCGGTTACAACAATCGCGTTATTGAAGTCTCAGTTCGGTGAACTTGTTTTCTCTAGAAACGGACCTGTATATTGGCCGCTGAGATTGTGTGATTTAACGCCTATAGACTTTTTTTAGGGGGCTACATTAAATCATTGGTCTATGCCAACAAGTTGGCGACTTTAGAGTCACTATCTGCGAGGTGTTGACCAACGACTTTCGTTTAAACGAAGTTACTACGGAAACGAACATTTTTTGACATAGATTTTTCGAACATCCAATCTCCAATGTTCTGTTCACTTATAATAAAAAAGTAAATGAACTAAATACTTGTTTAATAATTAAGTATTACATACTTTTAAAAGAAAGGGGCGATTTTTGACCACAAGAGAGATTAGTTAAATTTATTTGAAAATTCTAAACAATTGACATAATTAATGAAATTACATTTGAAATCAATTGCGTGAGGCAAGAATGTGTATAATGTAAGTTTATAATGAAAAGAAGAAGTCTAATAAAAGGTGGGCCAAAAGAAGTCATCCGATGTTGTTTGGCTCTCATTTTTTTTCTAAATGAAAAACTTCGATTCTGTTTATTTGAACTTTAAAATTTTTATTGGTCAAGTCGAGAAGATGATATCGGCCAAATTCGCGCCGTCACAATTGATTGCCATACGGGCTCGTTTTATGGCATTTTTCATCACTTCGGCAAGAACTTCGGGCGACAGATTCTCGCACTCGTGTCGAATGTTGTCCTTGAGGGCTTCTAGGGTCTCGGGCTTGTTCACGTAAACACGTGACTTCAAAAAACCCCACAAAAGAAAGTCTGGAACGGTTAAATCGGGCGATCTTGCGGGCCAGTGCAAATCGCCAAAACGAGAGATGAGGCGACCTGGGAACGCCGCCTTCAGAATATCGGTTGTGGCTCGCGCAGTGTGTACCGTAGCTCTGTCCTGTTGAAACCACATGTCCTCCAGTAATAATTCGTCCAATTGCGGCTGAAAAAACTCGGTTAACATGGCCCTATAGCGCGCACCGTCCACTGTTGTCGTTTGACCAGCGGCGTTCTCGAAAAAAAAAAAAGGCCCGATGACTCCTCCAGCGTGAACAGCGCACCATGCGGTAACTTTGAGCGGGTGTAATGGCTCCTCGTGGATTTTCGGTGCCCCAGAAGCGATAGTTTTGCTTGTTCACGTACCCGCTGAGGTGGAAATGAGCCTCATCGCTCATTATGATTTTGGTCGAAAAATCGCCAACTTCGTCGCCGAGATTGAGGATGGCTTGGGCGTAGGTTACACGCGTTTTGGAACATGCGCAACCATGCGACACCAAACCGCTGCTGGCATACTCGTATAGAACACTAGTGGCAGACCTAGGCCAATTCTATAGGTACAAAAATTGCAAATGTAACGGAGTGTATATACTAAACATTGATAATAAAAGCGAACAATCAATATTAGCGGTGATTACATCATGTGCAAAAAGAACTGAGTTATATGTTCTTCTTTTAGCAAGAGGTTTCAAATTCATAAACGCACATCTTGCTTCATAAGGAGGGAAATTATTATTCCAGTTTATTTTTGTGAGAGCATATTTTGTGAAACGTTTTTGAATTTTTTTCAATCCGAACTTCACCATTACGGTAGAAAGGACTCCAAATAACGGAACCATATTCTATTATAGAACGAATTAGTGAATTATAAAGGGATTTAAGCGTGTAAGGATCCCTAAAGTCCTTAGAATTTCGACAAAGAAAACCCAACATGCAATTAGCCTTGTGAATGATATAATCAACATGAAGGGCAAAATTTAATTCCGGGTCAAAGATAGCTCCTAAATCTTTTTGGTCGGTTACTCTTTTGAGAACTTTACTTTGAATACTATAATCACAGCTTATCGGAGACTTATTTCTATTGAAAGTCATAACCGAGCTATTATTCATATTAAAATGTAACCCATTCAAAGTACAACAGTAATTAACTTGGTTAAGGCCAGTTTGCAATTGGATTGCATCAGAAGAGAATCTACGCATCTAAATATTTTTAAATCATCTGCATATAAGAGAGACTTAGATGGAGATATAAAAGATGGTAGGTCGTTAATAAAAAGAAGTAAGAGGAGCGGACCTATATGGCTTCCCTGGGGGATACCTGGGCGATTTAAAATTTCATTAGACAGTGAGGATCCTATATTCACATACTGATTACGATTGTGCAGGTAACTTCCGATCCAATTTAAAATATTAGAATGGAAACCAAACATTTCAAGTTTCTTTAGCAAAACATTATGCTGGACCCTATCAAAGGACTTCGAAAAGTCATTGTAAAAACAAACAACCTGAAAACGATCTTCAATTTTATGAAGACAATAATTTGTGAAGATTAATAAGCTGGTAGTTGATCTACCTATAACGAAACCATGCTGGTATTGAGATATTTGGTTGCACACAGCAGAATATATCCGCTTCTTTACAACAGCTTCAAATATGTAAGAATACTTCCAGCAATCAAGAAATTCTTCTAGCTCAAGAGACTTGCTAAATATAGTCATAAGCGGGCGAACTTAACTTCTTTTACATGATTTAAAAAACAAGGGGGGAAGATTTTCAGGTGCAATGCTCGAACTCGAGTCAAGCGATGATAATTCAAGGTGATGAATTGCAATCATTAACATTATTTAGAAAATTTGATTGAAAGTATGATGCAAACATGTGACATATTTAATTTAGGTTATCACTATAAACTCCGTTATAACTGACTTAATTCAACCGCTTAGTTGAATTAAGTTTACTTAATTTCTTGGCTTGTTTCACAGCATTCTTTAATCTAGATAAACTTTTATTGAACCAAATAGGTTTATAAGATCGTATTATTCGTTTTGTTGGTACAAATGTGTAAATCGTATTATTAATAATTTCTCTAAATTCTGTAAATACAAAGTTTAAATTATCAGAGTCCCGAGCTATTTGCCAATTTATACAACTTAAGCAATTGTTTATGGCATTTTAATCTGCTTTAGCAAAATCCAACTTGTATTAATTCCTGCACATAATGAATTTAATATTAACAAATTGAATGATACTTCTAGCGCATCATGGAAAATACTATTGTTTAATAATGGAAAACCAGTCAGGCTGACAGACGCTTCAAGCTCTTCGCTAATAAAGATTAAATCTAGCACATTACCTATAGCGTTCCGAAAACCATTCATTGGCGGAAGTTCGTAGCAAGCATCGTGTCAATTACTTGAATTTCATTCTCTATTGAAACATTAAATCGAAAAACACAATTGTCATCTTGAGAAATAAGAAAAAGTTAATTTAAAAAACCCGACAGACTGTAAAAAAAAAGAATTAAAAATATATGAACAAGACGCATCGATTGTTAAGCGATATAGTAAATGACAAACATTCAACTAATATCATGACACTTCAAATGACAGATGAGTTTGACAGGTGTCAAATGCCAGCGCTACCAAATTGAAGCCACGAAATGAATGACCCTGTACATTACGATTTTTGGAATTTATTCAGCACATATTATTTTGTATTGCAGATTCCCAGGCAATTACGAATGCCGACCTTTTCGCTGATTTCTTCAGCCAGACGTTTGCCAACGACGACGTTGAACTTGACCCTAACTACTACAGTTGCATGAATGGCTGCGCTCAAACCTCTTTTACATCAAATATGAGCTTATCTTCAGTTGAAAAAATAAACCTTTTCAAAGACGACTATTCCTCCGGTCCAGATTGTCTCCCTGCCATTGTTTCAAAGAAATGTGTTACCAAACTAGCACTACCCCTTTATTCTCACAAAGTCATACTCTTCAAACGAAAAGCGATCGAACCGCGGTTCTCTAAAAAAAAGGGCGGACTTTCTCTCACTCCAAACTGACCTTAACCACTTCTACACCTGTGCTCTAATCGCGTAAACCATTGACTAACCAAACTAGACAGCCAACTGAGAGCAGAAACGGTACATTTGCCTACAAGCTCCCTGTCTTACATAAGATTGCATAAGTATTCGTGCCCATTGCTGCCTCACGCATACTTATACAATCTGCTGCTAGAACTTCATGTCCATCGGGCGGCCATGGTGGGATATCAAGTGTGGCGACTATGTTGGGCATATTTTGTGAACATTAATGTAATGCGGTGATCATATCACAGTTCATTTTAAGAATTTTAAAAGTTTATGAAATTGTTGGTATCAAATGGAATTCCTGTTATAATTTCGTTACAATGTCAAATACCTTAATATGTATAGTAATCATTTGTCAATATCTAGCAAAAATCCATCTCATAATATGGAAAAATGAACTAACACGTTTTTTTCAGTTTTGTTAAAAGAGATTTTGTAACTTGAAGCTTTTTTGTATACTTTAAAGAAAATACACTTTTTTTGTCGATTTAAATGCTTTAAATTTCGAAATCATACTGAAACAAAATGTTTTAACACCGTATTTTTTAAGTATTATTTTAGTTTTAGCATAATTTATAATCTGTAATTAGTACGTAAAAGAATACTTGCACATTAATATTTATATGCATGTATGCATTTGCAAAATAAAAAAAATTAATTCTATATTCTTTATAAAGGGTGATTTTTTAGCTGGTTTGGTTTTGGCAACACTGGTTTTGACAGCTGACGTGTGTTTAGTACCTTGTGTCACTGTCAAACAGCTTCAGTTTGGTTTGCAATTTAACCATGGATCGTCTTACAAATGAACAACGCTTGCAAATTATTGAATTTTACTATCAAAATTCGTGCTCGGTTCGAAATGTTCATCGCGCGCTGCTTCCATTTTATGATCGGCATTCTCGACCTTCTGAGCAGTCTATTCGGAAGATTGTGACCAAATTTCGCACCAAATTTACTTTGTTGGACATTAAACCACCAACACGTTTACGTACTGTGCGTAGTGAAGAAAATATTGCGGCCGTATCAGCTAGTGTGACAGAAGACCGCGAAATGTCGATTCGGCGCCGTTCCCAGCAGTTAGGCCTTTGTTACAGCACTACGTGGAAAATTTTGCGGAAGGATTTGGGCGTAAAGCCTTTTAAGATACAGCTGATGCAAGAACTAAAGCCAGCCGACTTACCACAACGCCGAATTTTTGGTGAATGGGCTCTTGGAAAGATGGCCGAGGATCCGCTTTTTTATCGAAAAATTGTGTTCAGCGATGAGGCTCATTTTTGGTTGAATGGGTACGTAAATAAGCAAAATTGCCGCATTTGGAGTGAAGATCAGCCAGAAGCATTGCAACAGCTACCAATGCATCCCGAAAAAGACACTGTTTGGTGCGGTTTATGGGCCGGCGGCATTATTGGGCCATATTTCTTCAAAGATGATGCGAATCGCAGCGTTACTGTCAATGGTGAACGCTACCGAGCGATGATAACAAACTTTTTTTTGCCCGAAATGGAAGTTTTTGACTTGCATGATATGTGGTTTCAACAAGACGGTGCCACATGCCACACAGCACGCGAAACAATGGCGCAATTGCGAGGCGAGTTTGGTGAACAGTTAATTTCACGTTTCGGGCCGGTCAATTGGCCGCCTAGATCGTGCGATTTGACACCATTAGATTATTTTTTGTGGGGGTATGCCAAGGCTAATGTGTATAGGGACAAGTCCGCTTCGATTGACGCACTGGAAGCCAACATCCATGCATTCATTCGTGAGATACCGGCCGATATGTGTGAAAGAGTATGCCAAAATTGGACTCAGCGGATGGGCTACCTGAGACGCAGCCGCGGTCAACATTTGCATGAAATTATCTTTAAACATTAAATTGCAAGGTTCAAACTATCGATTCAAATAAATATTTCATTCATTTTTTCGATTTTTTTGTGTTTTTTTTTTAAAAAAAGTTCTAAACCTCTTAAAAAATCACCCTTTACTATTGCCGTCAAATTTGAATGCGCTTGGCTTTTTCTTCTAAAGGCCATAATACAAAAATCCTCGTAGATCCCACTATATTTATAGGAAATACTCGGAACAGTAAAAAAATCTTTTGATCACTTTTTGTATTCCAAAACCACAAAGAGTGCACTTGTTTTTGTTAATTAATAATTTATATTGTCTTTTTGTTAGGAGAGTAATCCCTTTTTTTGCTTTCCGATATTAAAACTTTTTTTTCAAATAATTGCATTTTTACTACAGAATTTCTAATCGTATTTTGATCTTGTACAAATATGGTGTTAAATAAACGAATTTGGAAATGTTAATGAACATTTTCTAAGATTTACTTCTGCCCTAGTGGAAGCTTGGGTTTAATGAGTTAACAACAACTCATTTTTGGAACAACGCCCTCGGATTTCATTTATGCGTCTGCATGGATTTTGCTGTCAAAGTAGAATTCATACAAATAAAATTTAAAAAAAAACTGAAATGTGAATGGATGAACAGTTTTTGGTGCCGAAGATGGATAGAGAACAAGTTATGCTATCTAAAAAAAACAATCAACATTTACTTTTTTCACATTTATTGTTATAAATCTATTTACTAATTGTTTGTTATTGAAATAGTGCCACCCGGGGGCATTCATACACGTGTTCACAGACAGGAAAAAAAGAGCGCGCGAGAGAGGGCTGTCATTCAAAATTTGCGGGGAAAATCGGGTAGGTGCACGGGAAGTTAGGTTAGTCTATGGCGTAAGCACAAGATGGTCGAACGACATCGTTTCGACGATGCTGCGTTTTACAACCAAAAAACGATAGTCGTTGAAGCGATTAGACGATAATCGTTTAACCCTAGATTCATAAACTATATTCATTGTAACATCGTTCATAAACATACGTCTGGGAGGCCCCTTACCTTCAAATTATTCTTACTTACTCTCTACAAAGATTTTTGCAAAAAAAAAATTATATAGTTTACTTTAGCGAACATTTATTTAAATAATTAAAAGCAAAAACAATGAAATTCTTTCACTCGGCACGATCTTGACACTCATTTCCGTGATGCTCCCCGCACGTGGGACGTTAACAGGAGATGCAGAAAAATCTTGTTTTACGGTTTTTCTTGGAATTGCAGAAAATGTTTGTTGTTGTTGATTTTCAGGGTTCACTGGGACAAATTTCAAAGTATCACCTAAAATGTCATCAAGGTTCCTTCTTAGGCATCGCCTCAAAGTTGGTACCTACTTCGCGACGCAACAAGAACTCTATCAATTTGTGTGACTTTCTTTCACAAATGATCGCCTTGTTAATGGTTTTGCTTATTACGGATGCTATTACGGACGTGGATTACAAAAGAGTTGACAATAGACATATTTAATTTGCCAAAAAAAGTAGCATAGTGGTCATCTTTGCGTTTTCGAGCTGCAAGACATATTATGACACATTTGGTCAAAGGCATCTACTGCACCCTTTGTGGAATTATAAAATTCTTATATGTATATAGTCCTTTCTATGAAATTACCGCACATCAGTTCATTGTATAAGGTAAATATATAAACATGCAACAATAAAAATTTGTAACACTATTCATAAACATACGTACCTGAGACACCTTGCACGTAAAATATAAAAAACTTAACTCTATATGCACCAACAAAACTTGCGCAACGCTAAGCTCTCTCTGTTTTAGGAAGGTACTGAGACGCACCTGTTTGAATATCTTTCACACCGTATGCTATGACCGATTAATCAACTGAGAGGCTCTATGAGACCCATGTTTATGAATCTAGGGTTAATGTTGCTTCACGTTAGTAATTCAACTGCCAAATACTATCGTTGAAACGATTCGATTGAACGATGGCCATTTTGCAATGTTTCATAATTTTTGGTGTATTTTTTTTTAGTTTTAGTTAGATTTTAGAGAAGTATGACAATATTTTACGGAAGACACCAACTAATGTTCTCTTTGGAGGGAACTCGCATTTATAGAAGTTGTAATGGAACGCATTCTTTGCACACAGATGGTGGTTGCATTTCTTTTTTGAATATACACTCTTCAGTATCCATTTAATGTAGACTTTCATGAAATATTCCACTTTTATTGAGCGAATCTTGCTTTTTCACACTACTAACTGTTGTTTGGCTTCTTAGATAAGTGTTTGCATACTTTCATCTTGATACTTGTAGAGGCCACATTCCTTGCTAACTATCCATTTTTGCATTAAGTTCCCAATTTCATATCCATCAATGACAACGAAGAAAAATAAACAATTACAAATAATATGAAGCAAACTTAAAACGATGTCGTTTTGCTCAATCGTTTCGATTAGGGCCCTGGTGTCAATCGAATCGTTTACAGCTTAACGTTAAAAAATGTCAAGCTATTACTTGACAAATGTCATCCCCTGTCTCAAAGATCTTATGTCATTAAAAACGGACTGTCGCTACTGCTCATCTATACGTGATCTGGTCATTATCTGCGATGCTCAACTTAACTTTCCTCTTCACATCGCTAACTCTGCACTCGGCTTTTTTAAACGTTGGTCAAAGGAGTTTCTTACGTGGGCTTGATTGGGATGACCCTCACAATTTGCCTCCCTACGAGAATCGCTTAAAGCTGCTCGAGTTACAAGCTCTTAGGACTAGACGTGATATCGCTAATATAATTTGTATTCATCTGGAAACATAGATTGAACACATCTGCTGCATCAGAACTCATTGAATACTAATCCTCATCGTTTACGTTTAATAACCTTTTCCGCCGTACTCATCACCGTTCGGCATTGCTATTTTCTTTGTGTTAAACACTCGCGCTTGTAAGTTAAGCAAATCATGCCCGGAAGGACAAGGCCAGTACTCGGTGGCTACCACGCGGAAGCAAAATAAGCACTATTTTCTTTGTGTTAAACACTCGCGCTTGTAAGTTAAGCAAATCATGCAAGGAAGGACAAGGCCAGTACTCGGTGGCTACCACGCGGAAGCAAAATAAGCACAATTGATGTGCTCTCTGACTCTGACATGGTCGATGTCGCTGAACAGCCCGTACAGTTCGTTGTTGTATTTCCTCCCCCATTCACCGTCTACGCAGACGGGACCAACAACTACTCGAAGAATTTTTCTCTCGAAACAACCAAGAGTACCCTCATCCGCTTTTGAAAGGGTCCATGCCTTTGCGTCATAGGGCAGGACTGGGATGATTAGGGTCATATAAAGGGTCACTTTAGTTGTAATTGGAGCAGTGCAGAGGGTCACCATTCTTGACGATCCGACCATATTTTACAGATGATTTTTGCATGCTCCTAACCAAGTCATCGCCTGCCGCTTTGAACAGTTCGGCAGCTAGACCATCTGCTCCAACGGCTTTGTTGGACTTAGACATAGATATAGCTATCTTCACTTCATCTATTGTTGATCTTCATCTTCTAGGTTGAATGGTTCATTCTGTCGGACAGCGGGATTTAGTTCGCTATCGCCGTTAAACAGTTTGCAGAAGTAGTTCTTCCATATCCTCAGCATTGACTGTGATTCTACTACGATGTTCCCTTGTTCGTCCTTGTAGGCTTCGGTTCGTGCTCTGTAGCCTTGGGAGGTTATATTTACTCTTTGGTAGAACTTCCGAACCTCATTCCTGCAGTAACATTTCTCTATTTCCTTGATCGTGCGCTTCTCATGCTCTTTCTTTTTCCTTCTCAGAAACCGGTGTTCGTCTCTTCTCTTCTGCGTGTATAGGTCAATAGCAGTTCTGGTCCTCCTTTGCAGTGCCACCTTGTATGCATCTTCTTTCGCTGCATGTGCTTGCCGGCACTCGTCGTAATTTCTGTTTATAAAAATCCATTCATTTATGTTGACATTCATTCCAGCGGCCAAATGCAGTTTTTTTTCTTTTGTCACAGCTTGCGGCCTAAGAACGTATACAGTTCAATGTTTGATGAATTCCAAATGTTTTGGTAGAGTTAGAGTATGTGTAAGTCTCGCTGAGAAATTGAGATTCGCAAAATTGCACTGACTCTGAAAAAAGTGTTTGTTTTGGCCAATGCAACATGAATTTAGACAACTAGCTGATTCCTAGAGCATTAAAGCTGCTCTGAATCTGAAAATATTGATTTTTTTCGTCCCAATGGAAAACGACATAAAATAACAGTTGCACCGAATACTTTTAATTCAAGGTTGACTTCAAAGACTTTCCAAAGTAGGTAAACTACCGTGCACTCACCCGATTTTTCCCGGAACGAAAATCTCGCGCGCGCCCTTATTTTTCCTTTCTGTGAATACCCGTGAACTAATTAATTAATGGCCGCTTAGTGGAAGTATTTCAATAACAAACAATTTGTAAAGGAATTTATAAAAATAAATGTTGAAAAGAAAATATAAGAACGGCTTTTTAGATACCTTTATTTGTGCTCTATCCATCTTCGGGGCGAAAAAATATTCCTCCATTCACATTGTTTAGTTTAGTCCGTTTTAGTTTTGTCTTATATGAACTATATTTTTGGCATTAGCTTTATGATTGATATAAATTCTCGGGTTGTTAACAACATGCAAATTTAATCCAAGTTTCCACAAGGGACTATGTGAATTTTAAAAAATATTCCAAAAAAGTGAATTTACAAAATGTTCTAGGCTTGGTTGGTGGGTGTTTCCAATTCGTTTATTTAGCACAAAAAAACTATGTGATTAAACTTTTGATTTTCGATATCGCGTATTCAATCGAACGTAAAACTATATTGGTTTGTTTATTGTTGGTATTCGCACGCTTGGGATGTTTAGCCGTCGATATTTATTTCGTTTTGCATATTCGCGCAATCAGCGACGAACAAAAACGCGCACCAGCTGAACAAGCTTCTGATGCGCAACGCCGGACGCGAAGTCGAGAGTGCGAACCGCAACGCAGAGCAGTTCAGGGGGTTCGACGTTAGTTCACTTAGCGCCTGGGATAGGAAGCAGCTAGAACGGGCTAAGGAAACCGTGGCCGTCGAGGATGCCAAAAATCGGCAGCCGCAGCGGTCCGAGTTATGGAAGTAGTTCAGGCGTTCAGTAGTGGATTAGCACCTGCGACAAAAAATCTGAGTAAGAAGAATGTGGAGGGATCCATTTCTGGGCGGGTCAAGTCCCGTCTAAGAGGCAGATCCGACGATTTTATTGGGTGCACTTGGTTTATGACGCGAAAGACGAGCTCCGTGCCGCCATAGTTAACGGGCAGGAGCCGAGCGGACGCCTGACCATGGACAATGGTTAACTGTCGAGGAGAAGTTCCAGGACGCTCTGTGGAAGAGATTGCCTTCCATAGAGAGTGGTGACCTTCTCTTTGACGGCGCTGGATGGGATGCGGTTGCAAGGCTGTTGCTTGTGGAAACAGGGAATCCGTTGGCTTCCTCAGGGGCCTTGTGCTGGGGGTTGGCGAGGTATGGAGCGGGGCTCAACTCAAGTGCGTGATGGTGGCGGAGCTGGCCATGTATTCTCCGGCCAAGGCCTGGATATGGGTTTCGCTGTCGTACACATAGCCCGACAAACTACTCGGCGTTCTCCACATCCAGAATAGGGAACTAAAGGACGACTCATTGAAGGTAAATAAAAAAGTGCCCAGAAGGCAATTTGAGAATTAATAAGGGAATAATTTCAGTAACGGAGATCTAACCGCAATTTCTTGCGAGAAAGAGGGAGCAAACCGGTGCGCCTGATATCGGCTTATTCTCCGTATGACTCGACGACGGTGTCCTCCCACATAAGGCAGCCACCAGGGACAAGTGGCTTCGTCCTAGGATGCAATGCTATTGCGCAACATACGCAAAAAGGAAGCAGTGATATTAACGCAAGAGGTGAGTGTCTTTTTGATTTTATCTTATCGACTAATCTCTATATGCAACAACCACACCCCAACTTTTGTGGTACGGAACAGGCAATAAGTGTTAGATATCGCTCTCGCATCCTATACTGATTCCCTCACAATCGAGAAATGTAGGGTACAAGAAGAGGCATCCCTATAGGGTCAGAATCGGATTCGCTTTCAGATTGGCTTCCACAGCAACGCTACGAAAACTTATCGGAACCCCAGGAATTCTGACTGGAATAGTTACGAGTCCATAATTAGGCACCAGCTAGGAAATGAAGTACCATGTCTTGACACTTCATAAGACTTTGACAAGGCAGTTGATAACTAAGACAAGATAATGAACATGTCTAACGAACAAGTTTGCCCGCTCAAAAAGTCAACCAAGAGGTCCCAGCCTAAGTGGTGGAACAAGGAACTCCAAAAGAAGGCAGGTTAGACATTTGTACAGTAGGGCCAAAGTTGTGGAGGACGACATTACATGGGATCTGTTTGAAATTATTTGAAATTGAAAGCAAGAAACAGTTTAAATACTTGATTAGGCAATCTAAGAGAAAACCTTGGAAGCTTTTCTGCGAGGCGATCGCAGATACTATCGAGGCTTCCAGACTGGCCAAGGACGCGGCTGTCCCTTTATCTTTATCAAGAAATCGGACGGTTCGTCGGCTGAAAGCAGTGAGGAGGTTCTGGAATCACTATTAGAAGCTCATTTTTCAGGAAATAGCGCGCCAAAGGTTCCGTTACTTAATGAACATACCATTAGCGCAGGAACGTAAGGGTTGAAAACTACATCATTACTGGGAAGAAACTGCATTGGGCCATTAAGTCTTTCTCTCCGTTCAAAGCACCTGGCCCTGATGGCATTTTGCCGGCTATGCTTCAAAGGGCTCCAGGTACAGTTAAAAATATGATCGCAAACATTTTTAAACACTGCCTGCGATTAGGCTATGTAGCTAGGGCGTGGAGAGAAGTACGAGGGGTCTTTATACCTAAAGCGGGTGAACCAAGTCATACTTTAGCGAAAGACATCAGACCTATTAATCTGTCGTCATTTCTCCTCAAGACACTTAAAAGCTTTATTAACATTCATATAAGAAGCTACCTTTTGACCTTTTAAATATGTAATGCTCAGCATGCATATTTAAGAGGTAAATCAGTAGAGACGGCTCTACACGAAGTAGTAGGCAAAATAAAGAGCAGATTTCACCAGAAAGAATTTGCACTAGCTGCCTTTTTGGACATTGAGGGGGCCCTTAATAATGTCAGGAGAGAGGCAGTCAAAAACGCCTTGGTATCAATGTCGAACAACGCATTACCAATTCTCTTTGCGAAATGCTCTCGACGAGAAATATCAATTCCATTCTCGGAAACAGTTCAGTAAGAAAATCTGTTGCTAGAGGCACCCCCAAGGAGGAGTCATCTCCCCCTTCTCTGGGTGCTGGTCATAGATAATATACTTAAATAACTAAATAATGCAGGATTCAGCGTCAATGCTTATGCGGATGACGTAGTTATCATTGTTTAAGGAAAATTATTTAATGCAATAAGGGAACTTATGGAAACAGCCCTCGACAGGCTCAGAATATGGGGGGAAGGGTGTGGACTACGAGTCAACCCGGAGAAAACGATTCGGACTGAAATTTTCCCGTTTACGGCCGTAGATATAGACCCAGCCATGTAGAAACCCTTACACAACTCTTGGTTCTGAAATACTCGAGAATTCTTTTGTTTCTAGCCAGTAGGCTGCTTCCCATCTTGGCGCCACAGTCATGGTGTTTAGACCGCGTCTTGAAAATATCCGTACAGAGACTTGTCTATTATTTATCTTGAACTTGAAGAGTAAGCTTTATAAATCGATTATTGCACCAGGAAGCTTGCTCCAATAATACCATCGACGGGAATTGGGAATGAATCGGGTACTACGTGAAATTACTTGTACGGAATACTATTTCTTCCGTAATGTGCTTGTAAATGTACCTTTCGATCGCAAATCTCCTGATATACCTATTATGGTGGTAATGCTCCCTTCGTCTATTGGAATGTGTCTCTCAACTTCCCACTACACAAATTGATGCTCCAGTGTCTAGCAAGCATCATAAGGTTTTATTATTATTATATTGAATTTGTACGAAAAGGCTGTGTCTGGGGATTTTTTGGCTCACCTCCGAAGGGCCGGCTGTGCCCTTGTGCGGTGGGTTGTTCGTTTTGTAAAGCCCTTATTCTTGGCCGTTTATTTGGTTGGTCAGTCAAAGTATCGTAAAATTCGATACTGCTTTCAAAGTCTCGTAAGTTTCCGGTTCGTTTGCTGTCGTCGTCAAACGTCAATATCACCACTCATAACGACAATTTTTGGTGGATCTGGGGTTATGTACAGGATATTATTCAATTATTATTTACTATCAGCCTTACGTCAGCCCTACTTTTCTTGCTTCCCATTTCGGGCTATCTGGCTTAAAATTCCCACAGATAGGTTATGGAGTTCCGCCTCTTCTTTTTTCGTTTGTGCCCTTTTGGCTTCTCGGTCTTGTCTTAAAGACTTTCGGATGTCCTTAATTAATAACAAGTATTAAACGGTCGTGTCGGGTATGATGGAAATACGGTACAGTTCCCGTATGTGCTGTTTTTATTTAACGGCTTTTCCTCCTGTTTTTGAGATAGATGCCGTAGGAAGTGGGATGGTTTTCTCCTCCTTGTGCCGCAGCTGGCGGTTTTTATATTCTGCGATGGTGAGCCTCTTGGTTCCCTATATCTGGACGTCGTGCAGTGCAGTGGCAGGCAATATATCGGGCGGCTATGACCAATACTTCCTGGTATTGCAATTTGCCCCTGAATTTTTAGGGAGAAGTTGTCTTCTCCTGGGAGGATCGCCATGTTCTTGATTAAGGAAGGAATATTCGACCCACAACGTTAGCTATTAGTTCAAGTTGAGCGAGCTGCTCGTAAAAATAAAACAGTCTTTACTCGGTGAAAAGTTCCAGGAGAAGAACCTTTTGTTTTCATATCCAATGCCCTTTTACAAAATATTCTTTTTGAATTATACAAAATATTCTTTGTCAATTTGTTTCAATTTTCAATCAAAAACCACTTAAAATTCTTATGCACTTGGCATATTGCAGCGGCATGCATAGTGCAACTTGCGCCCTTCGTAATATTTTGGGGTTGTCGCTCGCGATCGTTTAGTGGCGAGGCAAATGCATTAATAGATACATGCCGTCATATATGCAGTATGTGTGTTTATCTTGCATTCATGAGATACAAACATACATATATGCGGTATAAATTTGTATGGATATGACTAATAACTATGACACTGGGCATTGTCATACGTGACGAGGGAAACCTCTTGGGTTTTCGGTATACACATATGTGTACCATTATGTATATGAATAACGGGTGCGATGACGTTCGATACATGTCAGGAGCGTCTCAATTATCGATGCTCAGAATGAGAAGATTTGTGAATGGAAATAAATGATCGCTAATGTAATCCCTTCACACTATATACGACGTGTCGTACCCTAATAGACAGGACTGGCATAGAAACTTAGTCTCGAGGGAAGATGAGACCTCAGTATATTCTGACGGTTCCAAAACCAGTGAGGGTACGTTGTCAGGTATATACTTAGCGAGTTGGACCTACATATGGCCCTGAGACTTCCGGACACATGCAGTGTGTTCCATTCAGAGATTCTGGCCATACTCAAAGCTGCGGAGGTTCTTTTGATGAGAACGATATCCAATAAGAATATCGCCATCTACATTGATAGCCAGGCTGTACTTAAAGCGCTAGAGTCACAAACCACTAAGTCTGAACTAGTCAGGAATTGCCGCACAATCCTTAAGGCATTGCATTAAAGTCAATTTATTACGGCCTTGCTCACTCTAAGTTGCAGTATGGTATCACCAGTTGGGGTGGTTATTAATAGCTCAGCAGGATTGTTTGTAATAAAAATCGTTTTATTCAAAGCTGGCCCTTATTTAGAGACCTTCGTATTTTACCGATGACCTTTACGTTTTTAAAGTTTTAAAAGTATTTTATAAGAAAAGCGGTAACATTTCTAGTAGTATACAGCTCTATAGCCTGCGTATTAATATCATGAATCTTGTCAATGTTCCAATCACGCCCAAAACCCATTTTTCGCACTTCTACACTGTTACACTTACAACCCCCTTAATGTTCAATCATTTACCATTTTCTGTTTAAACAGCCATACATTTTAATGCATTTGTAAAAAAGGTTAAAGACTGGTCACTCACTATTATTTATGATGTCCTTGAATCGTTACTTGAAAGCAATAAGTTACCATAATCATCAGCACATGTCAATGTCTAAGTTTTAATGTCAATTTATGCTTAATTATATATTCCATGAATTATTTTTCAAACTGTTTTCCCATAATTTTTAAATTTCTTGTTATCCTTGATTTATTATAAATACTCTTTGCAATGAAGTCATACGAAAAAAAAAATTATTTTATAAAACCGATGTTTCCCCATATCAGATATATTTTATTTTGATAATTAAACCGCTGTGTCATTCCATACTAACTTTTTAAGTTACGGATTGATTACTATTTTTTCCGCTGTAGGTATTCTAAAGCAAAATTGTATCTTAGCTTTAAGTTATGACGAAAAAATAAAAATAAATAAATAAAATAAATTATGTTCGCTGAACCGTGTTTGGTACCTGGGCAGGTACTTCTTTAACAGATTAGAGAAGGTTGTTTCCTCAAACAATATTGGGACCATAATTAAATTCTGTAGGATGTGACTGTTTGGGCGATTTGGTTTAGATTTTTAACCGTAATGATTCGCTGGGGCCCGATGGGCCCGCCTTGGTGCCTGGTCTTTTGTGAGGATCTCAGAGCCCCACTAAACCTATCCTTACCTAACCTACAATGTATTTTAAAATTTGCACTTTTTTTTAATAAACATTTGTAAATTATTATTCAACAAAGCCAAGTGCTCTATATGCGCTTGGAATACAAAATGTGATCAAAACTTTTTTTACTGTTTTGAGTATTTCGCATAAATAAAGGGCTATACAAACGATTTTTGTATTCTAAGCAAAAAACCAAGTAAAGGGTCCGCCATCTAACTTTTTTTTTTCAACTAGTGCTTATTTCGCGAATGGTAACACTTAGCTCATGTCTGATTTGACAGATAACGAATATGGTTGTGTATACGCTTGAACAACGCTGGGAAATATTGCGACATTACTTTGAAAATCATGGTCATCTTCGAAAATGAGCAAGGAGTGGCCGTTACAGTCAATGTCGATCGTTATCGGGCCGTGTTGAACGAATTTTTGATCATAAAAATTGAAGAGGAGGATATTGGCAACATTTGGTTTCAATTACACTCCATGTTTTGCGCCCTGTTTTTGAAGGTCGCATTATCAGCCGCAGAGCTGATGTCGTTTCGCCACCTCGGAGCTGCGATTTGACACCGTTGGACTATTATTTGTGGGGTGCCGTAAAAGATAAGTGTTACGCCGACAAGCCAGAGCCAATTGACGCTTTAAAGGACAATATTAGTGAAGCCATTGGTGAAATACAGCTGCACAGAATCGATAATGTGCTTAAAAATTTAAAAATTGCACCGATCGTGTAGGCTACTGCATGGCCAGCCGAGGCAGCCATTTGAATGAAATTATTTTCCATTATTAACCGGAAGGATTGTACTTTCAAATAAAAAAAGAAATTTGAGAAAATATTCAGTAGTTTTTTTTTATAGCATTTTCAAAAAAAAAAAAAAGTTATTTGGCGGACCCTGTACATAGTTAAATTTGAGAGCAATAGTATACAAATTCGCATACATTTTTTGAATTAAAAAAATGCCGCCATATATTGTATGTATCGGAATACATTTTTCGCACCAATTTCAGTTAATAAATTATGCTGATACTAAAATTTTTTTTTAAATATTTTGTTTCAATATGACTTCCAACATAAGAACATTAAAATCAACTAAAATAAAGTGTATTTTCAAAATCTCTTAACAAGAGCACAACAAAACTTGTTAAGTAGCTCATTTTTCTCTGATTAATGGCATGGATTTCTGTTAGACATTCACATTTTTTCATTTTTCTCTGATTAATGGCATGGATTTCTGTTAGATATTCACAAGGTATTTGGCATTGTGACTAAATTATATTAGGTTCAATTTTTGATACCAAACATTTCATAAGCTTAGCGAGTTGCGGGTCTCAGTACGATTTGTTAATGATTTCAGACTTTTACCTGAGATTGTAGATATCTGCTGCACAATCGTACATAAAATCCGAATTTTATTGGTTCTTGTGTTTAAAAAGTTGGCCGCAAAAAAATTAATTTTGGTCAATTGCACTGGTAATACATTGGCATAATCATTGGTACATATTAGTAACAGTACGCGTAAATCTAAAAAAATTCAGATTTTTGAAAACTGACACGGAGCAGATATAAATAGATTTCTTTGCCAATCGAAAATAAAAAGCAATCTCGATCAACAAGAAATTGATATTGATATGATAAAGGGCCCCGAACTATTTAGCCCATAGAATCCGTCGCGTCCGTTGCGGCAACATATCCGACTGACAGGTTAATAGCAGAGACAATACTGAGACCACCAACTCCGGCCGATTTCCCGTTACTTAGCCTACAAGCTATATTTTTTATGGAGTGTACACATCTGGTGCGCTAGTATTGTTACATTGAAAATCGTATTGACAAATGTCACGAAACTTCAAAAATTCCGGCTCATCAACACACTCCCAGCAGATATGAGACACTTCCGCTGTGGGCAAAGTTGCTGGCAGAGTTCATAGAGTTTTATCCGTTAAATTTTAAATTGTTCGTTACGTGTGGATAATATTTTTTTTTGGGAATAAGTGCACATTTGCTTAAAATGTTCATGAAAAATTAACAATGTAGATTGGTTGAGGGAAAATGAAAACATTTTGAGAAAATTTTCTGCATTATTTAAGAAAAATTTACACACAAAATCAAAGTTAATGATATCCAAAAGCGGAAAATATACAACCATGTTTGTCCTAATATGTTTCTAGTATATAGAACATCGACTTTTGATAGTTTTACTAACCAAACAAATCAAATTATTCGCCTTTTAATAATTTATAATAACTAACCAATGGCATTCAGTAATATAAAAATGTTGAATTCCCGAATTCTGTCACATTTCCCCACGGTTGCCGCGGTTGGCAGCATTTATTTTTGTAGTTTTTGTGTGTTTTTGCATGTCACACTGATTCTTTTTTGACATAACACCGATAGGAATACAAAATGGCGAATTTGAAAAAAAATTGAGGGGCCCAGCGGCAAGAGGATTGTGAGTTGGGGGTCTCAGTATGGTTTGTCTATGGTTAATAGAATACACAGCAGCTTATGTAATGTAAATGTAATCCATAAGCAGCGCACGTGCTGGATGCGACGGATAAAGTAGGTTTACTTTCTACTTAGTTTGACAACTAGTGGAGTTTGTTTACGTTTTCGTGAAATTTTTCAACTGCAAAGAAACGCATTGCATCGGGTGGACCTATATTTGTTAAATATTTATGTAGAAATGTTTAGAAATCAATTTGGGTGCATAAGACACACGAAATCAGAAATCTGAGAGCGAATCTGAAGAAGGCCAATAGATTAGCACATAAGTAAGGCTTGGCTCTAATCACGTAAATTATGAAACGATCGTCGTCGAAACGAAACAAAACTGCGTCGGTTTTTAGTTTTCAAATATCATCATCGCATCATTCAAACGAATTGTTCATTTGTTTTAATTTTGAACAGTTTTACATAACTGTGAGCAAACTGTGACAACGAAAAAAAAAAAAAATTCCATAAATTTTTTTGGTGTCATTGATGTGGAAATGGGTATTTAATCCCAAAATGGGTAGGTAGTTATTAAGAAAGTCTCGGCTATTACTCGCATCGAGATGTCAATTTTATTTATGAAGCCAAACACAGATTGTAGTGTGAAAATGCAAGATTCTCCCAAGCTAAGTGAAATGCTTTATGAAAAGTTACAGTTTACACACTAAAGAGATAGTCAACAGTGTGCAGACACTGGCCGTAAGTCCAATGGACTTTGGAGTCCATAGACTGAATGATGAACTGTCGATGAACGGGTGAAATAGAAAAATTGGGTGATTTTCGAGGTAAAGGAATTCACTGAATGCAATTTTATGATTCCAGTTATTAGTTCGGCAAGAGTTAAATAAATAAAAAGTTGGCGCAGCAGGTCAGAAACTCTAGGCCAACCATTTATTTTGTGTGAGTTTTTCATTTTTGGGAGAAATGGAAGGGATCTACGATTTTATGCCGAGTCCAAACGGCCAATTGAATGAGCTTTTTCATAACAGTTTTACTCTCGGATGTTTGTCAGACGTTCGCGAGAGGTGGCGCAATGGAAAAGAACCTTAAGATGTAGTTGGTATTTATTAGTCCATCACACTAAGCAATAAGCATCTGCGCCTATAGTCTAAGAAATCTGTTGAAATTGCTGCTTGCCACTCTAAGCGGAGGAACATATAAAAGTAATTTTTCATTTTCTCAAAAGATAGAAGACATCAATCCGGTTTTCAGTGTCCAATTAAGAATTGATGTGGGAAGTAAGTTTTCTTAAATATTTTAAATTTTAAAGTATTTTTTTCCCCAAAAACTTTTAATAGAAATAACTTGATTTAAAAATAATAAGTAAGAATAGATTCCTGGTTTTCAAAAATTCTATAAGTCGAGTTTTTGTAGCTTCGATCTCAGCAAAGCGAAGTAAAGAACGATTTTCAGCACGCAATTACAACAACTACCCTCTACTTCACGATTCGATGACTTACACTAGGTATTCATTCCTTTCTGAACACCAGGGAAATACATTTATGTTGCTTTCCATTGGGATTTTCAGATTTTGCTCTTTTATTTAAAATGTTTCGTGAAGCGTGTAAGGAAACAGCTTGGTTACGAGGTTACGAACTACCCATCCACAAAATTTCATTGAAATCGGCAGAGTTATTTTGGAGATCGAAAACAGCGCCGCCCATCTATGCATAAAAACCTTGGTATTGACGGCACCTATCATGGAAAACTTCCAGAAATAATATCGGTTCAAGCATTACAGAGACCATCAATTTCTAACACAATACAAATTATTTTTATAGAATATAGATGTTAAATTTAATATAAATATTTGTGGTAGCAATTTTCAATTCAAATTGATTTTTTCGCAATTCGCTCTCAAAGCACATAGATGCAACCCTTTTTGCTAAAAAACAAGAAATGCCTCTTCTATATTTTCAGAAACACGAAAGGGACAAGGCAAACTAAGTATATAATATTTTTTTATTATCGCGAATGCAGTTTTACGTTTTTGGCTGTTGGACGTTCAGTACACATCCATCCCACTTCTGAATTTGTAGGTATATGCTTTCAATTGAAACAAATATTTTCGTTTATTGTTCACAAGACTCTTTACTGTTTATATTAAGCGGTCTTATGTTGCTGGTTTAAGCCAATAATTCAATCTTTTAGTATGTAACTTTAAGTTCTAGTTCTAGTTAGAACTGTTTATTCGGAAACGGAATCAGGCTCTTAGAATTGTTTGTGATGCACAACATGCAGCGTACTAATACCTGAACATCAAACAAACGACTTGGAAGTCACCCTATTAAACCACCATCAACGAAATTGATCCCATTCTGATCTATCTTCATGCATAACAAACGTAAGAACAGCTTCTCGCAACCATTCGTTTGTATGAGTTGTGAATGTGCTTAATACTGAAGAGATCCATAACAAGGGTAAGGGCAAGTAATAAGAATTGTCGCGACTTGCACGTTCATTTGCTATTTGTCAACCAAATCAAAAACGAAGCAATCCTCTAGTATTCCAGGTGTTCGAACTTTCAAACGGCTAACTAATGCTCGGACCACTACCTTGTTGTAGGCAAGGTACGAATGCGGATATCCCAAACTCCACAACAAAGAAGAAATATTGCGAGGAGATTTAATGTTGCAAAACTTGCGTATCCCTCAACCTCTCGAGAAGTCCTATGCAGCCAGAGTCAAATGTTGAAGACCATAGACATCGATGCCAGGATGCATAGACGGACGAGAGCGGTACTTGAGCTCCACGAGCAAAATAGGGGGCAGAATATTGGCTTCTCCGAAAGAAGAAAAAAGAGCATGAAAACCGCGCAAATGTTAGAAAATAAAGATCATGGTAAGTATATTATACAAACCATGTAACATATCGTTTTTACTACCCAAAATCGTGTATTAGGCACTAAACATAATATCATTAAAATATTTAATAATAAATAGTTAATAATTTTATTTTTGCAGATGATCCATATAGTTCATCGATTTCCGTTGTTTACAACAACAAAGTAAATACCCTAACATATGCGTTTTGATGAAATATAAGTTGATGGTAAATTCACTACAACATACCCATCGTTTTCTAAACGCGTCCCGATAACGACCAATTATTTGAATTTGTTCATTGTCACCACAGAATGAACTGTCAGCCATCTGTTTACTTTAACATTACACACATCCTTTCCCACAAAGTAACACGGAAAACAGCTTGTAGAGGCAGTTTCTCTTAAGTTTTCTGAGCTGACGGTCTATTTAATATTTAGTTTATGATTGGTACGAAAAGCAACTCACGGGGTGGGATGTCATAGATTTCCATAAGTAAATTTTAAATATAACAGAGGATCAGGTGCCGATTTCAAAACAAACTAAGCTAGCCGTCAATTTTATTAAGAAATATGCTTTCGAGATTTTTATTATTTTATTATTCCTTGAATTTACTCCTGAAGTACTGGAAAAAAGGCCAAAATGAATACTAACTAACTTTTTATTGAAATTAGTAAATAATTAACAAATAGTCATAACCAAACACATTATTTTGAAATTTAATCAACAGAAAATAGATTTGCATATAAGATTGATTATGCGTGTATTTCCAAACGTAAACAAATTCATTATTTAGCACAAAATATGTACTCATGCCTTCTTAATTACATATCTATATAGATGTAGATAGCACATACACAAAAAATATGCTTGCATGTACAGTGTACACTGAATCAAATTGTTGTTGCATACATATGCAACTCAAATAGTTTTCCATATGGGTAAATATTGAATTAATATTAATTTTTGAGACAATGGTGACAATTCCCGCTAGCGACACTTCCGAGATTCACTCTAGGTATCTATCCCAAGTATAAGTGAATTGACAACAGTACTTCATCTTGGACCCTCTCTGATGATGTGTTTAGAAATTGGTAGTAAACTATTTTCAGTGACGTTTACTTTAAGTGATAGTGATTTAGAAGAACGTTCAAAGAAACTAAAAATCGAGATAAAAAAAAATTATAACAGTAGTACCATTATACCATTTAGTTTACTAGGCTCATGAATGCAATTTTTTCGACGTATTCCCTAAGAACTATTAGGGTTGGAATATGCGGAAAAAATTCGAATTTCAAAACGTGTACTAAAACGGATTTATGAACTCTTTTTCGAAAATCTTAATTGCCAAAATTACAAATCATCGGAGAGTTCTTCCGAACATTCTTCCTTTCTATATTCGAAGAAAGAAAGATTGAAATTTTACACTATGTGAAGAAATATACTTACTTCTTCGCAATAACTGCTTCTGTTGTCATATGGGTTGCAAATTGGGGTGGTTTCTGAGAGGACCAGGCCCATTAAAGGGTTGTTTTTATCTGGTTTTTTTTTAAGGTTCCTCCACTTCTTTCTTTCGACAATGCTTATGCAGTCAGTTTTTTTTTTTGTAATTAATGATGGCTGATTATATGTTCTTTTTCCTTATCGGAAATATTTGGCTTCCTTCCCCTGCCGTGCTCTGACACACACGTAGCGCCCGTGTAGTATTTATAACATGGTATGAATACCATAGCATTTTTATTGAATATGTCAATCAGTTTGCAAAACTATTCTCCACTTTAGCAGAGTGGCGCTGTTTTCGCTAGGGACATGACCAAAACCCTATTATAGTTACCAAGCGCATGCGACATTGCTCGCTTAGTATTACCGTGTAAAACCAGGCAGACATTTTGTTCATCTCAATGCCATGGTGCAGTGCACGGAAAACCTCCTTAAATTTTAATATCTTACTTAATCTTTTTTTATGATAGGTACTATGGTATCATTCGGCACTGTCTTTCTAACCACCTGTCAAAAGAAGTATATGTCGTGACCTTATCAATACAATTATTTTTAGTACTAATTAGAACTAATGTTTTTGTTGTTCAAAATAAACTACCTATCCATCTTTTTCATTTTGTCGTATAGGTAAACTGTTGTTTTTATAAGTACAGTATTAAATCATTAAGGCACTTTAAAATACGTAACCTGAGTACACTATTATTATTGATTGCTCATTTAAAGATTTACCTTTGTTAGATTACCTAATCCACATTTAATGCAGTAGTACCTAATCATAATATCTTTTTATTTTTTTTGTTTATGCACAGATCACACAACTAGGTACTATCAAGACTTTTATTTCTTATCAAACAAGCAACATGTTTTATGTATCATCACAGTAAGCGCACAATAATGTTCGCACTTTTCTTCTGGTTCCACATTGGTCATGTATTACGCATCACATAATTTGAGAGACCAAGTCGCAATCACTTTCACATCTTTTCAAACTAAGCATTCCACGTGCACATTCAGTTGTAATATGAATGCTGTATGTACCTACATTCTACAGATTTGTATCTTAACGCATTTTATTAAAGACGCCCTTCATATCCTACAAATGAATGTGGGTAAAATTTCTCTTTTGACCTATATTTCGCTGTTCGTACTTGCATACACGCTACAAAGGTACACATAGTTAGAAAATAATATGGAGATACTATTTAGTTTTGTTTATTCTTTCGATCGATTGGGCACTAACTAACTTACAAAATATCTACGGTAATTACAAATGCATAAAACTCAAAGCTGTGTATGTATATATACATACCAAATGAAATCCGCCTGGGTACGGAAAGTGTAGGAACTTATAGACTGTAAAATTAGATGAACTATTCCATTCTCATCTTTACTTTCTCTTTGAATCATGGAAAGGTTAGTTCGCGCAGTGACTGCGAGTGTAATGTTTTGGGTGAGTTTTGGTATGTACATTATATATAAATATGGATACGTGTATAGTATATATTTAACCATGAATAAAAAGATAACAAATATTAATAGGTAATGTACACACCAAAACGCAGTATGCACAGGTTAATGTTTTAATGTTTTAAGTCGTATATGAATAAGATTATATTTTATTATATACGTTCATAATTTGTCTGTGCATATAATTTACATCATATTATATCGAAATATATACAAATGTAGTATGCCCATTCCAACGTAAAAACGTTAAGTCACGGACATTATACTTTCTTGCCTATTAGAATAAGAACTTTCACTTTATAAATAACTAACTGCCAATTCGTTTTGACTAAAGATGAAGATATCCCCCGTAAGTAGATAACTAGAAAATTAAAATATAATCGTTTCTATATTCCTATTTTTAGTGAATTTAATAAAACTGCAACCAATCAACTAGTACAGAATAGATTTAGCATAAATGCACGCATTCTATATTATTAGAGTACCTTCTTCTCTTTGATTCTTATATCTATACTTTCATTCTCAACTTTAGGTACCTATGACTTTTTTCAAAATAGTCTTGAAGCTTTAAATAATTTAGATAAAGGATTATCATAACAGAAGAATGTAAACATTTTTTTCAACGATTTTCATTAATCCAATTTTTTCTCACTGAATGTTTATACGATATTAAGAAATGCACTTCGTTGTTAAATAAATAAAATATCCAATTTTAATTTGGTACTTACAACAATATCTTGTTGAATATTGGCAATTATTTGTTGCCATTTTATATTCGATGAATATCCGTAAGCTCCGTTTAAGTTTATTTTCACAAAATCTAAAAAGTGAAAACTAGCACAAGAAACACACTTTCACTTTTTCAAAAAAAGAAGTTGTTTGAACGAGAAACCGTCGTTATCGATAAAGATTCAATAATATGTATATTTTCATATTTATTTCCGTATACATATATTATTCACTTATTGTATTTTGTAGACACATTATTTAAAATATCATTTTTCCCCATGCACACGAGTTAATATCAACTTTTCACAAGAAATTTATAATTTTTTTTTTGTGTAGAAAGCCACTCTTCATCCAGTTCGTAACGATTTCTTCGACTTACTTTACCCGTCTGTTGCTAGATCATCAATGAAACCTCCGCTTATCCTATGTTTTTGGTATTTTCTCTTTCTTTCGTTCTTTTAAACATTTACTTTAGTTGTTACGTTTGCTGTTGTGTGAAGTATGTTTTCTTTGCTCAGTGAAATTGAGTGATCATACGTACCTACCTATTATGATTAAAATATGTGAATACTTAATATAGAAAATAGGTACTTATTGATTGAGAACTTGAAGTAAATTTTAATTGCTCTTTATTTATAATCAAATTAGGTATTTAGGCGTGCAAGAACATTTTTGTTTATTTACTGCTTAGTCTCATTTATTTCATTATTATGCAAGTCAGCTTAACTTGCACTTTCATTCATAACCATCACATAAAAAAATGCAAAGCATCATTTTTGTTCTTTTTCCGTTTTTTTGCTTCAATATTACCTATGTTGGCTAAAATTTTTCAAACAAGTACGTTATAATTGGTTTAGGTATTGTGGTTACGGGATTCAGTATGAAGGCCAAAGCTTAGAAACACTTCACATTTTTAAGTTTTAAGTCATGCTTGGATTTAAGAAATTGTAACAGCCATTGTCGTTTTCCACATACTGCAATGAAAATTGACCTGTTAAGAATAAATGTATTATACTAACTTCAACCACAAGCAGGTCTGACTTGTCCAGCGATGGGATTCAATTGATATCATTTACACACGCTATCATAGACCACACCGATGCAATCACTGAGAGAAAACTGACAACGGTAAATTCATAGCCGTTAGGAGTTATGTGCTTTGAAGAGCGACTTGCATTTCTGTCAAAATACTTATGGCGAGGGATACCCTCGAAAACCCTTGTTTTGAAATCCCGCAGTATCAAAATGTCTAGCTTACTTCTTTTTCCATCTTTCATTAGAATCGTTAGTGTTGAATTCACTTGCATTAAAATACATTTGCAAAATCCCTCTAAAAAAATACCTCGAATTTATAATGGTGACATGGTGAGCAAACCGGTCCTTTTTTTGTAGCTGAAACTATACAGTTTTTATTCTCAGAGAATTGGGTTTTTTATATTTTGTTATTCGATTTTTTTATAAAATTCAATCTAAAGCTAATTTCTAGTTTTTTTAATTATTAATTATATTTCAATAGCTTATTATACACTCAAAACAGGGTTTTCATCTTTGAACGAAATGCTCTGAATCAACGCCAACTTTATGATTGCGATTATGAGATTCCAAGACAAAATATTCCATGCAAAACATTTTGAACCGAGGGATATTGATACAAACGATTTTATAAACGGGATTTTAATTTAAGGGATTTCAATTACAACCCAGCCGATGACTGTAGTATGCTGCTACTGCGAAACTAAATTTTCGATACTCTATAAATCGACAGCGAAATAGAAAGTTTTTTCTGAAGAACTCCATCTTCTACAGCAGTGGCAAGTGATATTTTTCTTATTTGAAAACTATTTTTAATCGAATTTTTAAAAAAATCAATTATGTTGCGTGTGTCAACTTTTGGTTTTCAGTTTACTAGTAATTTCCACATACATCATCAGAAAGGTTCCAAGATAAGCTGATGCTGTCAAGTCACTTCCACTTGTAACAAATTTTTAATGTGAATTTCGGAAACGTCCTCAGTCGTTGGACCTTCACTATTCTGACAGCTCGTCGTTGTATCTTCTCTTCCATTTACCGTCTATGCAGACGGAACCAAAAATGACTCGAAGAAATTTCCTCTTGAATCAGCCAAGAGCAACCTCAACTGTTTTTGATAGAGTCCACACCTCTGCAGGACTGGGACGATTAGAGTCTCAGGGTCTTAGGTTTGAATATTGCATTAGAGTACCAAGAAATGCAATTAAATTCACATAATATGCATTACCATATTTATGACATTATGTTCGCTTAGGTATTTGAGCATCCTCATTAAAGTCGAAAGTTTTTGTGCGTACGTTTTATATTGTTATTAGTATTCTTATTTTATTTTTATTTGTAGGTACTAACTTTGCCAACAAATTAAAACAAATTTGACAACTAACTGTTAAAGATCATTCTAGATATAAAACTGTATTCTGGTAATGACATCAATATGTCAAGTTAATGAAATATGTAATTGTACTGACAAACCTGCTATCTTTTGTGTTTTGTTCTTTGCTTATGAAATAAAATGGCTTCTTTAATTGCGTTCTAAAATGTATTCAGAAAGGTTCGCATTTACAATGGGTTATGAGCCCAGTCACCCATTAAGGCATAAAAGTAAAAAATAATTAAGGAAATGGCAGCATGAAGTTTTCAGTTGCAAAACTGAAAAATGGAAATTACTTCATATGCAAGTACGAATTGCGATGCTGATAATTAAGGAAAGCATATGGGACACCATTTGCCAAGACGCACCCAACCCCATAACAGAAAAATGGAAATCTAAAGACGACATCGCGATGGCTACAATTTGTCTCTCCGTGGAAGATGACCAGCTACACCACATCAGGAATTGTTCTACAGCGAAGGAAGTCTGGAAAGTCTTAGAAAAATGTCATAAGCGACTGACACTAAGCAATAAGGTAAGCATCATGCGGTAGTTTATGCTTACTGTAGTTTACATCTTGCAGAAGTAGGTGATGTAGAGAAGCATATTGGCGCAATGCGGAATTTGTTCATGAAACTGGGGACTCTCGGGGAAAAGTCGTTCACAGTTTTGACACCCTTATCATTGCTTTGGTATCGCGATCAGAAAGTGAATTAACAATTGGGTACGTTGAATCAAAATTAATCGAGGAGTTCAGGCGGCGTCAATTGACAGAACTAAAGAAATCGCACAAGGCTTTGGTGACAGTGTTCCGCGCTGAGGTGAGCGAGAAAAAATAGTTATGCTTAGAATAGACGATTCTCAAGCTTAGCACAGTAATTCAGTTAGAGAAACTGAATTGTTAACTGCAGGGAAAAAAAAACTCGCTAACTTCACTTGGTTTAAATTAAGCCTTTATTTGCTGGCGGTGAACAAAAGAGTGATTTACCATCTTAATTTGTTCTTTTCTTAAGCTGCTGATGGCTTATGTACACCACTCAGCTGTTTTTGTAGGTCAATCACCCTGACCTATTTACTTCGTCGCGAATATTGACCTATTTAACTCGCGCCCTGCAAACACACACCTCCTACCGTGCGCGAATATTTTGTTGCCATGTCGCTTGGCTCCCTGCCCAACCACGTGGATTTCAAAGTGTCGGATGTATCCTTGTGTTTTCAGGATCTCAGAATTGTGCCTCTAGTGTTGTTGCTTCATCTTCGTCCTTGTGCGTTGTGGATGTTTGACTCTTCGTGTCACTTCGGTCGGTTTTTTTTTGCGAGTGTAGACCGAGAAAGATAGAAGTTGGCATTAGTTTTTGTTTACATACATATGGATATCGATAAGTTAACGAACTAATACGCCCGCGTCAGCAACTTATCGCTGCTTCACTTGCTGACCCATCAGTTTGCTGTTGTTCAGGTGCGAACCTGTTCCCACAGTTCGGATACGAAGGGATCGCGTTTCAGTGCCTATGAAACGGATGCGCGTGTGCTGCCGGCGTGGGAAACCGATGACGATGCAGTATTGGGCAGGTGGAGCAGAGGTTACCTCCGACGACATGTGCAGCGGCAGAGTTAGTTCTAAGTTAGCTTTATAACGAGACGGACAATAAATCTATAAAACGAAATTACGTGTTTTACTTATTACGGACAAGTTGGACCAACCCCCAAGGAGGTTGGTGTTCGAATTTTTTTGGATAATCCTGGGAAGGATTCGTTAACTGGCGCCCGAGCAGGGACCGGCCTACAAATTTAGTCACTTTTTTCGTGTTAATTTAGTTGCGAGTCCTCGTAAGGGACACGGTGTTAGTACGCTCTATCTGAGTGCACGCTCCTGTACCCATGGGAACACAGTGAGCTACTCTAACCTCCGTAGCAATAAATTCCGGCATACCCATGGGAACATGCACGGAGATTAAGTAGATAAGTGACTGAATTGTGAAGGAACTCGTGCCGCGAGTAGGTTGCCTACAATCTCAACGTTGGCGACTAAAAGGGATGAACGCGAACCTTCCGAGGCCGGTTCCCACGCGGAAATATTACTTCGGTTACACGGTTTCGCGGATAACGAAAATTCCTTCTTTCTTCACAGAAATTGCGCGAATCTGATAACTGACATAGAATTCATACCAATAAGATGAGAATCACCTCTCTGTGAGTGACGATTGTAAAGATTAAATCTGAATAAGCCCATGATAATCGAAGAATAATTAAAACGAGAAACTGTGCTGTGCTGATATAAAATCGATTTAAATAATAAAATATATAAAATATATAAGGTGCATTGTGACTGTGAGTGCTGTGCTTCCCCCTGTGTGTAAAACAACCAAAGGTGTGCCCATAAGGAACAATTATCCCCAGATCCAGGTGAAAGTTAAATCCCTGTGTGTAAAACAACCAAAAGTGTGCCCATAAGAAAAATTATCCCCAGATCCAGGTGAGAGTTAAATCCCTGTGTGTAAAACAACCAAAAGTGTGGCCATAAGGAAAAATTATCCCCAGATCCAGGTGAGAGTTAAATCCCTGTGTACAAAAACAGCCAAAAGTGTGCCCATAAGGGAAATTATCCCCAGATTCAGGTGAGAGTTTTTAGAATTAATCATGGATCAAATGACCAAATCTATTACTGAATTAACGGGTGCCGTGAACACCATCTTAGCTCAGCTAAGGGGGATTGAGGGTAGAATTAAGTCGCTTGAGGACAATCGGGCAGAGATTGTTGAGGTAGTACCTCCTGAGGCTACCAGAATCGTCGCACTCAATCCTCCTCAGAGCGAGGAGGAGTTGAGGGATATAAGCAGGCTGCCCGATTGCGTAAAAGAGCTGCAAGTCTTTGACGGCAACCCAACGCAATATGTATCGTGGATACATGCTGTGGAAGGGATTTTAAAGGACTACGATATAGTAAAAACCAAACCGCTCTTCAGAGCAATTCTTCAGCACGTTCGCGGTAAGGTCAGGGGCCCAGCAGACGCCGCTCTCGTATCATACAATATCTTTGACACTAATTGGCAGGAGATAAAACAATGCCTCTCTCTCCACTACGCGGACAAGCGCGATATGAGGACCCTTGAGCATCAGTTGAATCAGCTGGCGCAAAAGGGCAGCAGGTTAGACGAGTTCTACGCCTCGGTTAACCATCAGCTATCACTGATGGTTAACAAACTTAAAACTGAATCCTTCAGCCAGGAAACAGTAAGTGCTCTGGTAGAAACTTATAGGAACAGGGCTCTGGATGTGTTTGTTCGTGGCCTGAACGGCGACCTGTCGAAAATGTTAATTATTCAAAAACCTAGAACACTCCCAGAGGCCTATTCTGCATGTTTGGAGATGCAGAACCTAAACTTCCGCAATCATTCGATCCATTCCACTGCAGGATCGAACACGATAACCGTCCCCATTAACCAGACATTTAAGACCGAACCAAGACCGGGGCGACCGCACTACTCCTCTCCGCGTGGCAATGATCCTCCCCCAAGGCTTGGACCAAAGCCTGCTGAAAGAATGGATGTAGACAGGTCAACACTGTCACGTCAGGTTAACTACATGAACCGCCCGAGGGAAAATAACCGGTTCAAGCGTCGGGCAAGGTCGGATAATTACCCTAACAAACATCAGCGACTGTATAACATAGAGTCAGTCGACGAACAGTCCGAAGAGGCCTATCACGAGGCCGTGGAAGACTTTATAGGGGACGAAGTAAATTTTATAACGGACGCCTGTCCAGCGTACCATATATAGAATACACAACTAGCAGCGGGGCTATACTAAAATTTCTTGTCGACACAGGGGCAAACAAGAATTTTATTAGCCCTTCCATTAAACAAGCTGCATATCGTCTCTCCGAGCCATTCCAGGTTCATTCAGCAGCCGGGAAAGTGCAAATATCAGAATGCGTCAAGGAAAGGTTTTTTAAGAAAATTGGCAATGACACTTTACTAACGTTTTAGGTTTTACCTGGTCTCCAGTCTTTCGAGGGCATCATTGGGGATGATACGCTGAAGGAATTGGAGGCTGTAATTGATAGGAAAGAGAATATGCTCCGAATTAAACCAAACATAAGGATACCTTTAAAGGAAAAGCTGTCTAAACAGGTCAATTTAGTTCTGGAAGAAAATCTTCCACAGGGTATTAAAAAGAAATTGCAAAACATAATAGGAAAATATCATACACTTTTTGGCCCTATTGAGGCTAGAGAATTAATCGACACGTCTGTCCAAGCCGAAATTCGGACTAGCACCGACGAACCAATCTACGCCAAAAGCTATCCATACCCTGCCTGCCTTAGGGTAGTGGTTGATAGAGAAATAGAGAGGCTCTTGGAAGAAGGAATTATTCGTCCTTCTAAGAGTCCCTATAACTCGCCCATTTGGATAGTGCCGAAAAAGCCCAAGCCGGATGGGGAAAAACAATACCGCGTGGTCATCGATTACAAGCGGTTAAACGCCGTGACGATAGCGGACGCATACCCGATTCCAGACATTAACTCAACACTTGCCAGTCTGGGCAATGCCAAATACTTCACAACGCTCGACTTAACTTCGGGATTCCATCAGATCCCGATGAAGTTGTCCGACGTTCCGAAAACCGCGTTCTCAACGATGAACGGAAAATATGAGTTCATGAGGTTGCCCTTCGGGCTGAAGAACGCCCCGGCGATATTCCAACGCATGATAGACGATGTGTTGAAGCCCTACATTGGCAAAATCTGCTATGTGTATATAGACGACATAATAGTCTTTGGGGGCAGTCAAGAGAGTCACTTAGAAAACTTGCAAATCGTCCTGGCCAAACTCCAACAGGCCAAGCTAAAGGTTAATCTGGAGAAGACGCACTTCATGCGATCCGAAGTCGAATTTCTTGGTTATGTGATAACGCCCGATGGAATACGACCAGATACGAAAAAGGTCTATGCCATCCAGAATATCCAGCCCCCTGAAAACTTGAGGGAACTCAAATCGTTTTTGGGTCTGACCTCCTATTATAGGAAGTTCATCAGGGATTATGCGAAGGTAGCAAAACCTTTGACCAACCTCACCAGGGGCGAGAACTCGCAGGTGAAGGCCAATCAGTCCAAGCATGTGCGGATCGAGCTAGATCAAGATGCTATGAGGGCCTTCGACGACCTGAAAATTCTCCTAACTTCTGCCGAAGTACTGTCCTTCCCGGACTTCACCAAACCCTTCAACCTGACTACCGATGCATCGAACGCGGCCATAGGGGCGGTGCTTTCGCAAGGCGATATAGGAAAAGACAAACCAATCGCCTACATCTCTCGCTCCCTCAATAAGACCGAGGAGGGTTACGCAACGAATGAGAAGGAAATGTTAGCTATTGTCTGGGCCTTGGACAGCCTCCGTTCCTATCTATATGGAGCAAGGAAGATTCGGGTGTATACAGATCACCAACCTCTCACCTTCGCTTTGGGAAACCGTAACTATAACGCGAAACTGAAACGGTGGAAAGCAAGGATAGAGGAGTATAACTGCGAGCTTGTTTACCGTCCTGGTAAGTCCAACGTCGTAGCCGATGCGCTTTCTAGGCTTAAAATTCAGGGAAATCACTTGACCACCTCGGAGTGTACCGAGCCGGAAAACCAAGTGAATGTCCTAAATTATAATTCATCCACAGAGGCAGCAACTGAAGGCGGTTCTTCAACAAATACGGCCCCTTCAGGCGATCACGCGGAGCCAGGTTCATCCACAGAGTCAATTATGAGTAACGATGGCTCCACTGATAGTGCAAGTGAAACTGTCCATAGCGCAATGCAAGATGCTTCGGACCTGATCCCGCACGTGGAGGCTCCACTAAACGTGTTTAGAAATCAGATCATCATTAAAGCGGGAAGACGTTTGGACATCTACGAAGAACCACATCCTGGTTACTCTAGACATTACGTAGCTGTCGAGGGCTTAGACAGGGCAAGGCTAACCGACATTCTAAAGACCCGATTGAAACCAAACATACTAAACGGGGTAAAGATTCCCGAACCCTATATTGGATTGATGCAGGAGGTCTACTTAAATACATTCAAACACTACAAAATAAGGATAACTCAGCGAATAGTGGAAGATATTCGGAACGAAGACAGGCTATGGGATCTAATTAGCAGTGAACATAGGAGAGCTCACAGGAATCCAAGGGAGAACAAGGAACAATTACTGGAAAAGTATTACTTCCCCAAAATGAATAGTCTGGTCACAAAATATGCAAAAACATGCGATATCTGTCTAAGAAATAAGTATTATAGGCACCCAGCAACTCCTGATTTCCAACCTACCTCTGTTCCATCGTATCCATGCGAAATACTACACATGGACATAATGGAAATACAGGGCGAGAAATTCATTTCCTGTCTCGACAAATTCTCCAAATTCGCTAAACTTTTCCATATTAAAAACAAGTCCTCCCTACATTTGAAGGACAAATTCATTAAAATCCTGCACTATTTTACCGTACCAAGGGCATTAATAACCGACAATGAACGTGGCTTCCTTAGCCCAATCATGGTTAATTTCATCAAAATGATGGATATTCAAATATACCGAACTCCCGTTAACCGTAGCGAAGCTAACGGTCAAGTGGAGAGATTCCACTCCACCATTTTGGAAATCTATCGGTGCCTCAGGGCTGAATATAAGGATCTGAGGCTAAAAGAAGTCTTGAATATTGCCGTAGATCGTTACAATAACACTGTACACTCAGTAACGAAACGAAAACCAACCGATATATTCTTTAACAGAACTAATAGAATTAACTACCAGAAGTTATTAAATTTTCGAGTTAAGGTTAACAACGAGCTTAGGGGGGAAATACAGAAAAGACAGGAAAAAAACAATAAATGGCTATTCCTATAAGAAATCCGCACCTAAACGCTTCAAGAAAGGTGGCATTATATACACTCCCTTCAAAAAAATACAGGGAAAACATAAGCCTTTGTTCCGAAAGGAAGTTGTAGCCAGAGATAACAAGGTTACCGTGGTCACGACCACAGGGCGAAAAATACATAAAGCCCACATCAAAAATGTGTAAAAAAAAAAAAAAAAGGAAAAAAGGGGGATGGCACGCCACAAGGCACCTTATCAAGTCATCATCTTATCTAAGAAAAAGCACAAAAGCACATCAGTTAACATGAAAAATGCACTTTATCAAGCATTGTAGGAATAGACTTAAGAACCTAGCACGTAGAGTTCAAGGTTATTATTTTAACAATTAAATGTATGCAATTAAGTTAACGTACCGCTTCGGAAGTTCTTACACAATTAAATAATTAAATATAGAAATCATATCGCTTATTTCAAATGTCATTCCACATAAAACATTACTGGTATAAGAACTCGACTTTATATAATTTGAATGTTAATTTTATACAAATAGATCTTAAGAGTACGTAAGTTAGAATAAGGATACGCTCATACTTTGGTTAGATCTTTCATTATTCGAATCCTTAATGTTTGTCAAACCAAGCCAACTTTCTATTAGTTAACATTTGGTAAAAACGTATTTTTACGATACTTATATAATAATTTACACAGATTACTGTTAATAGCAGCTGCACATGGGTACCAAATATTTTACTACGAAGCACCGATTGTCCCAATTAAGGGGGGTAAAGGATGGATAGTGGATGGCAAGTTCAAGTTCGTGCGTGTCATCAATTTAGAACAGTTCGAGTACCTAATAGAAGCCCTCAACAAATCGCTTAATGCGGACAAAAGGAACGTGAGAAGAAAGCCACAATCGAACATCACTTACACCAAATGAGCGATAGCCTGAATCTACTTAAGGGCAAGTCGGAACGAAGAGCGAGGTCAGTAGACTGGTTAGGCTCTGCCTGGAAATGGATACCAGGTAGTCCTGATGCGGCTGACTGGAACAAAATACTGCAGAGCGAACAGCAGATAGTGAATAACAATAACCACCAGTACAAAATCAACAACAAAATATTCAGTGTCATTGGGGATATAGTAAGGAAGACGAACCTGATGATCGACCAGCTTAAGAATGGACTTAAAACTCCCAATACGAGTGAGCACGTTCAGGATTTCCTGAATAACGTCCTTATCATCAAGGAGGAGATCAACGAAGTCGTGCGCGCCTGTCAGATGGCCAAGGGCGGAACGATCAACACCAACCTGCTCAACAAGGAGGAGATCAATAGAATCATCAGCGAAATCGAAACCCTACCATACGTGAACGAAATTCAGGCAGTGGAATACGGATCTCCGTCAATTTACACCAATGGCTCACTCTTGCTTTACACACTCTCGATACCAAAAGTAAGGAATGAAGAATATAACCTGCTCGTGACGAGACCCTCAATCATCAATGGAGTCCAAATTGACCTAGAGTTTCGCAAAATGTTGGTCAATCGTAGGGAAACCTTTGGGGTTACGTCGAACTGCCTTACGCTGAATAATTCTACAATATGCGATGAAGAATCCCTCAAGAAACTCGACGAGGATGGCTGCATACCTAAACTGCTAAAAGGAGGACACACGACTTGCACCTATCGAGAGAACAGCGAGGAAGTGATCGAACTCATCAACAGCGACACGATTTTTCTAACAAATTTCATTGGACAACTGGTTTCTCAAAATTCCTCAAGGCATCTGAATGGCACCTACGTTATTCGCCTGGACAATGAGACGATACAGCTTCAAAACAGGACATTCTTCAGTTTCAAAACCACGAATCTTCAACCCCTTCCTCCTGTGCTGACTAACATCACAGGCCGGAATCAAAAATTGGACCTAGAACATGTACGCGGTATAAGCATTAGGAACATAGCTCGACTCACCGACCTGGCGCAAAGAATTGCCGTTTCTCATATAACGGATCTTTCGATCATAATGGTAATCGCAGTCATCGCATGGATCCTGTGGCGAAGGATCAGCATGGACCCAATGATCCCACCTGTAATTATGCCTAGGGACAACCCGGAACCTGCGGATAGGGAAGAATTGCCCCGAGTTCCTCGAACCCGCCTAACCCAGCTCTGGTCCTCGAACTCTGACGTCACCGGCGATCTACGGGACGTAGACCTTTGAAGGGGGAAGAGTTAACGAACTAATACGCCCGCGTCAGCAACTTATCGCTGCTTCACTTGCTGACCCATCAGTTTGCTGTTGTTCAGGTGCGAACCTGTTCCCACAGTTCGGATACGAAGGGATCGCGTTTCAATGCCTATGAAACGGATGCGCGTGTGCTGCCGGCGTGGGAAACCGATGACGATGCAGTATTGGGCAGGTGGAGCAGAGGTTACCTCCGACGACATGTGCAGCGGCAGAGTTAGTTCTAAGTTAGCTTTATAACGAGACGGACAATAAATCTATAAAACGAAATTACGTGTTTTACTTATTACGGACAAGTTGGACCAACCCCCAAGGAGGTTGGTGTTCGAATTTTTTTGGATAATCCTGGGAAGGATTCGTTAACTGGATATAAATAAATGTATAAATAATATTTATCTGATCCACTTGGATATTGCTAATTAACATCAGTGGCCTATCGGTTGATGTAGCTGATTGGGGTGAACTTTTGTTCACGCTTTGTAAGGTTAGGGTTATAAATTCACTTCAGTCTTTTTTGTTTTGTATGTTTATTTGGTGTATTTTATTTCTGTACAGTTTATTTTGTTTACAATGTTTTGAGTTCAATGGGTTCGACGGATTAGTTACCGGCAAGGGGGATAGTTTCGCGGTCGGACGTTTAAGGACTCCTTTCTCTGTCCTTATGGTCACCACGCGCGTTAGACCATCTCCGCCCGGATGCAGTTCGATTACGCGCGCGAGTAACCATGACGACGGCGGTAGATTATTCTCCTTCACCAGGACTATGTCCCCGATTTTGATGTTAGGCTGTTGTTGAAGCCACTTGGGCCGTTGTTGAAGTAGATGCAGGTACGTTGTACTCCATTGCTTCCAGAATTCTTGTGTTAGTCGTTGTATGTACCTCCACCTATCGAGATTGTTTATGTTTTTCTCCATGAAATTCCTTTCAGGGAGTGTTATTAATGATGCTCCGATCAAAAAATGTCCTGGAGTAAGAACCGTGAGATCATTGGGGTCGGATGTCATCGGACACAATGGCCTTGAGTTGAGGCATGCCTCGATTTGTGCGAGCAAAGTTGCGTATTCCTCAAATGTCAGCCTAGCAGCACCAATTGTTCTTTTGAGGTAATGCTTGATGGATTTTACACCAGCTTCCCAAAGCCCTCCAAAATGTGGCGCAGCTGGTAGGTTGAAATGCCATTTGGTGTTTTGTGCTGCAAGGTTTGCAGCTACTTCAGCTGACCACTTACTAGAGATGTGTTTGCTGTCCTCATTCAGGTCGGTTGTTGCTCCTTTGAAATTTGTGCCGCAATCACTGTACATGTTGGTGCAGAGTCCTCTTCGTGCTACAAATCTCGTGAATGCAGCTATAAACGCTGCTGCGGTGAGGTCACTCACTACTTCAATATGATTTGCCTTCGTTGACAAGCATATGAAGACAGCTATGTACCGTTTAGTCATCCTATTACATCTGCCCTTCCACGTCTTCATTTCTATTGGTCCCGCGAAATCCACTCCTGTGTTCGTAAAGGGCCTTGAAATTGAGATTCGTTCTGCCGGAAGACTTCCCATCAGTTGTTGGTGCATTTTCGCGTTGTACCGATGACATCGGATGCACTTGTGGATGGTGGATTTGACCAGCCGCTTTAGATTGGTGATCCAATATTGGTTTCTGCCATCATCATCTGCTGGCGACCATGAAGTGTGCGTTGATGCGCATTGATGACGATCAATCTGGCAAAATGATGAGAATCCTTCACAATTATTGGGTGTTTTTGGCTGAAAGGGATTGTGGAGTTTGATAAGCGTCCTCCGACGCGTAAAATTTATTCAGGGTCTAGAAATGGATTCAGGCTGAGCATATGGCTGCTTTTGCCAATATTCCCTTTATCTCTTAATAATTTGATCTCCTCTGGGAAAAGTTCACTTTGAACGAGTCTGATGAGCTGCCTTTGGGATGCATCTAGTTCATCTGGTGTTATTGGGTTATTCTTCAGAGATATTCTGTTTCCCTTGTCCTTGAGATATGCGAAGTATCTTCGCCATATAGCTGTACTTCGTACCAGTCGATTGAAGTCGGACAATCGTTGAACGTACTCATTGTTGATGAGTGCGAATTGACATACGACCTGTGCGAAGTTTGCATGTATTTTTGTTAATTTTTCCTTGTAGAATGATGAGTTTGTTTCCTCGCTTTTCTTTTCCTTTTTCGTTTCCAGGTCTGCTCTGGATAATGGCTTACGTCAAATGCCTTAAGGAACTTCGGTCCATGCCACCACATGTAATTATGGATGAGTTCCTGTGGTAACAATCCTCGTGACCCTATGTCTGCTGGGTTTTCCTTGGTGCCCACGTGTCGCCAGATGTTGGTGTCTGTAAGCGTTTGAATTTCGCTAACTCGATTGGCTACAAAAGTTGTGCGACTTGAGGGATTTCCTCCGATCCACGCCAGTGTTATTGTGGAATCCGACCATGCAAATGTTTTGGCGTTTTCGAATTGCATTGCCCTCTTTACTCGATGTAACAGTTTTGCTAGTAGCAATGCTGCGCATAACTCTAGCCGTGGTATTGATACACACTTAACGGCTGTTGGAGCCACTCTCGTTTTTGCTGCCAACAGATGAATGTGCTCCTCCTTTCCGTTTATAATGCGAGCGTATATAACAGCTGCATACGCCTTTTCTGAGGCATCGCTGAAACCGTGAAATTGTACCTCTGATGAATTCGTGTATTCGATCCACCGAGGTATCTCGAGGTCGTCAAGAGTAATTAGACCCCTTCGCAGCTCTACCCACTGATTTTCAATTTCTTGTGAAATTGGAGAATACCATGCATATTCCTTCAGCCACAGTTGCTGAAGAATCAATTTGGCCTTTATCACGCATGGTGCGATCCATCCAAGCGGATCGAACAGACGCGCAATATCTGCGAGTACGGATCTCTTTGTGTATTCTCGAACTTCAGGTAAATTGATTTTAAATGCAAATGTATCTTTCGCTGGATGCCATTGAATACCAAGTGTTTTAATGGCGTCTGGAGCTTCGAAATTCAGAGGTAGATTTATTTCCCTTTCGCTTTCAGGAACCTGCTGTAAGAACTTTGCGGAATTGCTGGCCCAGCCCAGCAGAGGGAACCCGGCTGATTTCAGGACCTTCAGAATGTCGTCTTGTAAGTTGATGGCCTCGGCTTCTTCGTTCGTACCGTAGATGAGATCGTCGACGTAGAATCCCTCAGTCAGTACCTTAGTGACGTGCGAGTACTCGTGTTCCACATCTGACGCTAGTTGAAGTAAAGTGCGCACCGCTAGATACGGCGCCGATGCAGTTCCAAATGTGACAGTATTCAAAGCATATGTTTTTATTGGCTCGTTCTGAGTATGTCTCCATAAGATGAGTTGGTATGGAGTATCTTCGGTTGCCATCCATATTTGCCGATACATCATGCTTATGTCTGCTCCAAACGCCACCTTGAAATGTCGCCATTTCGTGATGAGATCGATGATGTCGGGTTGCAACCGTGGCCCCACCATTAGGCAGTCGATTAGCGACAAACCATTCGATGTTTTGCATGAAGCATCAAATACTACCCGCAACTTTGTGGTACTGCTTGACTCCTTTAGGACCGCGTGATGAGGCAAGTAGTAGTGTTCGCCTAGTTCCATCGATGATGATACTTCTTTCATCTGGCCTAAAGTCAAGTACTCTTGGACACACTTTGTATATGCTTGCTGTAGTTTTTGGTTCGACAAGATTTTTTTTTCTATTTGAAAGAATCTTGCCATGGCTGCCTTCTTCGAATTTCCCAGGATTGGGCGAATTCCGTTTTTGAAGGGGAGCCGTACTTCGTACCTCCCATATTCCCTTCGTTGAACTGTGTCAGAGTAATGTAAATAGTTGACATTTTTGCTCCTCCGGTGACAGCTTCCTGTCATCAAGATTTTCTTCAACTTCCCAGAATTGCCTAAGTTGTGCATCTAACGAGTTAAAGTTATTTTGAAATTGGTGAATTATTCGTTTTTCCTGTAAGAATCCATCCAAATTCTGTCCGTTGTGCAACAGGAGCACCCTTCTGTCCTTTCACTAAGCCTTCTAAAATTATCGAAGAGTACTCATCCGCGCCTAACAGAAGATCAATCTTCCCTGGTATATTATAGGCCAGATCAGCCAATGGAATATTGGATAGGTGATCCCACTCTCCTTGCAGGGGATAGCTTGGTAGTGTTGCTGTTAGCACAGGTAAAACAAATGCTGTGACATCGAGTGAGAAAGCGGCGTTCTTAAACGAGTGCGAGCTAAAAGCTACTTGATATTTGGAGCTACCAGTTGGATTTTTGCCAAGACCTGTGACCTTAGCTGATACATTTTCTCTTTTGAGATTGAGAAGCTGAGTAGCGTTCTCCGTGATAAATGTGGCTTCTGAACCAGTATCTATGAACGCCCTAAGTGTACACTGGTTACCATTTGATGCATACACCTTAACGAGTGCAGTCGCCAGTAACGTTTTTGAATGCATTTGATTGAAATGGGTCCTAAATTGTTGATAAGTGCTTGGTTGATCACTCGAGACATTAAAGGGGGTCGGTTGACTCATCGGATTTTGCACATAATGAGATTGCGCATTGTATTGAATTGTGCTTTGATTATTCAACTGAGACTGGGGATATTGTTGGTGATTATGGTTTGCATTTTGTCCACCCTGTGTCTCAAAGTGGAGCAAAGTGTGGTGCTTGTAACCGCATTTTTGGCACCTATTGCTGCTAATACAGGCCGCGGCATGATGGTCATACCCTAAACAATTTCCACAAACTCCATTTTTCTTTGTGACATCAGCTCTGGCCTTGACGTCCATTTGTAAAAATCGTTTGCAATGTCTCGTACCATGAGACGCCTTGCAAAGTCGACATCGAAACTGTTTGGGTTGTTGCTGAGAGCTGAATTGACAGGCAGCAGAGGTGGTTTTACGAACCGAGTTCAACGGCATCGCTTGTCTCGGTGGCCCATTCAGTTCAGAAATGTTTTCAAGAGAACTAAAACGACCTTCGATGAATGACATAAAAGTTTTCCATTCAGTAAGATGCTTTGAAGTGCCCAGCTTTTCTTCCCAATCTCGTTGGGTCTGCGGTGGCAGTTTATTAAAAATTATATAAATGAGGATGGTGTACCATTGTTCAATAGCTATTTCGAGGTTGCTAAGTGCATGAACGCATTCGATGCTGGTATCATGCAGCGATTTTAAACCAGAAGCAGATTCAGTGGTTAATTTTCTCTGCTCTATTAACCTCCTCAGTTGAGTATTTACCAGTTTGCGCTTGTTCTGATACCTATCTGTGAGGATAGTCCAAGCTGAAGAAAAACTCTTGGATTCTATTGGAAGGTGCTGGATTAATCGAGCAGCTTCCCCACAGACAGAGGTTTTCAGATACTGAAGTTTTTGTATATCTGGTAATTCGGTGTTTTTTCGGATCAAACTATCGAATAAATTAAAGAATTCAGACCATTCTTCGTATTTTCCCGAGAACGGATTTATGTGAATTCTTTGGAGACGGATGTCAGAGCTAGCAGATCTCGTGTTGTTTAATCGAGACATATCTACTGAGGTATTGTGCTCTTCCAAAAAATTGTCAAGCTCCTCATGCAACTGTCCACTAAAGGTGAAATAGATTTTCTTGATCTTTGAGAAAATTTCATCTTGAATGTATTTTTCTTTAAGTGGATCAGCAACATTTGCGATTATGTTAGAATGTTCTTTTTTCGCCCGTTTGAACATTTCATCGATATCGGTTAAGCGCCCGGATTAATATCCCTTTAACTTCCGCGATGTTTCATCGTTTTTAAATTCTTCGAAATCTAGATGAATTTCGTTTAAAATGTCTTCTTGGACTTCAATCGATTTTACTAATTTGGACATTTTTTAAAAGTCTATCACAACACTTTTATTGAAAATTAATTTGCAGATGCACTGGCTTTTAAATTTCGGTAGTTAATTTTATTATTTATTGTACTAAGTGATTCCAAAAAATAAGAAATAAGGAAAAATTCGTACCTTTCTTCTGCTTTTGCAGCAGATGTCGCAATTCACCGGTTGATTCTTCGAACGGTTGCTTTGTGAAGACCGTTTCGTGTCCACTTTCACCGGTAGTTCCACTCGTGACCGTTGGATCCGTTGAATCTTCTTCACCGTTGGGGTTTATCCGCTTTTCCGTTGGGTACTGTGGCCGATGGACTGTCCGTCGGAGATCGGAAATGTATATTTTCACTGGATATTTTATCCAGCTATACTTAGCCCACAGTACACTTTTGCACACCACTTCACTTCCTAGAAAGGCAGTACTCTTTCTATTTAATCCTTTGTTGAAGGTTTTGCTCGTTGGGTACTGTGACCGATAGACTGTCCGTCGGAGATCGGAAATGTATATTTTCACTGGATAGATTATCCAGCTATACTTAGCCCACAGTACACTTGATTTAAAAAATTATTTGTTCTTAAACCTTTTAAAAACACACTGGTCGACTTTCACAAAATTTATAAACGTTCCTTTTATTTAAAGGAGCGTGAGCGGGAAAAAATGGTTATGCTTGGAATAGACGATTCTCAAGCTTAGTACAGTAATTCCGTTAGAGAAACTGAATTGTTAACTGCAGGGAAAAAAAACTCGCTAACTTCACTTGGTTGAAATTTAGCCTTTATTTGCTGGCGGTGAACAAAAGAGTGATTTACCATCTTAATTTGTTCCTTTCTTAAGCTGCTGATGGCTTATATACACCACTCAGCTGTTTTTGTAGGTCAATCACCCTGACCTATTTACTTCGTCGCGAATATTAGGTGGTCTATGTCGGATTGCCGTGTTGTAGTTTTGGTGTGTATGGGTATCTATCACCAATGCCCCACATCTTCGGAAGGTGTGTTAGAGCGATGCACTTGTTTGGATGATGCATCTCGCTCTCACCCAATTCGGCCATCATGGAATATCATCTGTTGGTCAGAAGTTATAGCCATATCCTTTAATGGCATTGACCCATGTGAAAGCGAGATCACCCACTTTCTCGATTGGCATACTTGTTGATCACTGACAGTTGTCGGCCTTTCTCGTTGCAGTGCGGTGGTGTTGTGTTTATTTTGGTGTTTTGTGTTGTGTGCATTGAAGCTAGTTCCTCAAAATGTTAAGCATTTCTGTTTCTAAATTTTCGACGACATTTGAGAAACTCGCGCCCTGCAAACACACACCTCCTACCGTGCGCGATTATTTTGTTGCGAAGCGACAGACAGTGAATAAATTACCAAAGCAGGTTAACAAAAGGCCTATCTCGCAGGTCGAATGCTATTTTTGTCACTTGAAAGGACACATCAAACGTGATTGCCTACCTTACATCGACTGGAAGGCGAAGCATTCAAAACAGCAAGTCAGCGTAGCAGCAGTAGAGGCAGATAAAGAGTTCTGTTTGACGATAACTAATCAAAAATACGGAAAATGGATTGTAGATTCCGGTGCCTCATGCCACATTTGCAATGACAGGGATTCGTTCTTTGTGTTCGATTCATCAGGGAAGAAAAAGGTAATACTTTCAAATGGGGCACACGTTGAGTCGGAAGGTCAAGGAGCTATTCGACTGAAGCTTAAGAATCAGTTCAACAAGGAGACAGACGTACAGTTTCAGGAAGTTTTGTATGTTCCATCAGTGAAAGTAAATCTACTATCCGTGAAGAAACAGACATCCAAGGGCTGTGACAAAATGTTTAAAGGAAACACTTTAATAAGAATGGTGTATCGGTTGGTGTAGCACAAATGAGTGCGAACTTATATTCTCTTAAGAAGTATGAAAATATAAACGTTGTTAAAGAATGTGACAATAAATGCATTCATTACTGGCACAGAGCTCTGTGACATCGTTCTTCGCTTGCGATTTGACATATGAAATCTAAAGGTCTCGCAAAAGGTATGGAAATAAAAAATTGCAAGAGGACGATGGTCTGTGATATATGTCCAATCGGAAAATCTACACAAGCACAATTTCCAAAGAAAAGTTGCTTAAGTTCAAAGGCGGTACTTGATATTATTCATACAGATGTTTGTGGAACTATGGAAGTGCCAACCCCTTCCGGAAACAGGTATTTATTAACATTTATTGATGATTTCAGTAGGTTTTGTAACATTTATTTGCTGAAACATAAATCCGATGTATTCGACAAATTAAAACAGTGCATATCGCAATGGTTAGAAACATGTTTAACAAAAATCCAAAAGTAATTCGGTCCGACAGAGGTGGTGAATATAATAGGAAAAGAAGTACACCGCAGCTTATTCACCTGAACAGAATGGCGTTGCAGAGCCCAAAAATCGTTCTTTAGTCGAGATGTCTAAGTGTATGCTAAGTGAAGTGACTCCAATTCTAAAGCGTATCGAATGCTGGGCAACAATTATAGCATTCAAATATCAAGAGACGTTACTTTCGTAAAGAAAAGTGGAGAACATATCGATTCTGATGTACATAGCGGAGGTGAATGCGATGAGGGATTTTCTTTCGAGAATAATGAAGTTGTATTTCTTGACAAAGAAAACACTCAATTTTCGGATGACAGTGACTCAAATTCATCATATGATTCATTTCATGGTTTTGAAAGTAGTGATGATGATTCAGATTGTGAGACAAACAGGACGCAACTGAGGCGATCGACAAGGGCAACTAAAGGAATACCTACAGCATGATATCTAAACCATATCAAAGAATCAGATCCCGAAACATTTGAAGAGGCTTCGTGTGGTACTGATCGTGATAGTTGGGGGAAATTCTATAGTGAAGGAGATGGGGTCGCTAAATGAGAACAACTTGGAGTTTAGAGGACATGCCGAAGGATCGTACGCCCATTGGCTCTAAGTGGGCTTTCAAACGAAAAACTGAGTCCGGTGAATCTCGGTACAAAGCGCGTTTGGCAGCATAAGGATTTACACAGCGGTGTGGAGTGGACTACGATGAGGTCTTCGCACCTGTAGTTTCCCATACGACGCTCAGAACGTTATTTGCAGTAGCTGGAAGGCGACAACTAATGGTTCATCACATCGATTGCAAGACAGCTTTCCTAAACAGTGATTTAAGTGAAGTCATATACATGCGACAGCCAATCGGCTTCGAAAATAAAGGGGAAGAAAGTAAATTTTGCGTACTGAATAAGGCAATTTATGGATTGAAACAGTCAGCGCGTTCATGGAACAAAAACATTCACACTGTATTGGTTAAGTCAGAATTCACACAAAGTAAATTGGGTCCTTGTTTCTATACATTGTTCAGCGAGGACGCAGCGGTTTACGTTTTAATTTAAGTAGATGATGTCCTCACAGCTACATACAGTCAACTTGAAATGTGTAAAGTTAAGGAAAATCTTAAAGTAAATTTTAAGATTCGGGACTTGGGAGCAGTCAAAACTTATTTGGGATTGAAAGTTGAACGGGATGCTGAAGGAATATTTTTAATATCTCAGTCAGCCTACATTGAAAAAATTGTTTCTGATACCGGTCTTACACTTGCGAAGAATTCACCAATTCCTTTGGAGCCATCTTACGGAAACTCATCAGACGTCCAGAAGGGGCTACTAACTAATAAAGCTTATCAAAATTTACTTGGTAGTCTTCTGTACGTGCCAATATTGTTAAAACCATAGACAAACCATACTGAGACCCCCAACTCACAATCCTCTTGCCGCTGGGCCCCTCAATTTTTTTTTCAAATTCGCCATTTTGTATTCCTATCGGTGTTATGTCAAAAAAGAATCAGTATGACATGCAAAAACACACAAAAACTACAAAAATAAATGCTGCCAACCGCGGCAACCATGGGGAAATGTGAAAGAGTTCGGGAATTCCACATTTTTACATAACTGAATGCCATTGGTTAGTTATTATAAATTGTTAAAAGGCGAATAATTTGATTTGGTTGGTTAGTAAAATTATCTAAAATATATGTTTTATATACAAGAACATATTAGGACAAACGTGGTTGTGTATTTACCTCTTTTCGATATCATTAAGATCGATTTATTGTGTGAATTTTTATTTAATAACTGAAGAATACTTGCTCAAAATGTTTTTATATTCATGCAACCATTCTGCATTGACAATTTTTGATAAATATTTTAAGCAAATATACACTTATTCCTAAAAAAAATACTATCCACACGTATATAAATAATTTCAAATTTAACGGACAGAACTTTGTGAACGCTGTCAGCAGCTTTGCCCACAGCGGAAGTGGCATATGCAAGGTGCGAGTGTCTTGGTGAGCCGGAATTTTTGAAGTTACGTGACATTTGTGAATACGAATTTCTATGTAACAATACTAACGCACTTAGCGTTTGCCACCCCATGAAAATATAGCTTGTAGGCAAGTAACGGGAAATTGGCCGGAGTTGGTGGTCTCAGTATTGTCTCTGGTTAAAACAGCTGTTACATGATTTTAACGAACCAATTAATCAACCTGTACTTATCTACGATAAAAATAGTTGAGGGGTACAAATTCAATAATAGATCCAAACATATAGATATTAAATATCATTTCGTCAGGGACTACGTCGAAAAGAAAATTATCAAATGTGATAATTTCCGTTCAAAAATTTATTCGGAAAGGTTCACATTTACAATACTAACAAGATAAAAACTCTTTCATAATTCGGTTAAAAGTCATAGCCAAATATACCATTATGTGTATTACCCGAAATGGGATTTGTGATTTTGGTCACCTTTCCATCCTGCACAGTACGCACTTTGATAATCTATACACACTGTTTCTGTTACGGAAACATTTCTGATTGTGATTGTACCTTTCCTTCAACAAGGGTGTGGTCCGAGTCAAAGTGTCCCTCTCGGAAAGTTCGATCGCAATGTAGTCAATCTGGTTTACGGTTGATTACTTTTGATTTACTTTTTTCGTCAACGATGTCTATTAAAAACTAACTGAGGAAACGAAAGTGTTCCTAGATATATATTGGATCGATATGAGGTATCGATCCATTTTATATGGACTCATAGATAACGGGAGTTTATTTATTATTTTTTTTATTACTTATCTCGCCTTATAAGTTTACAATCTTATTTTAGACTACTTCTCATACATTACGAAAAAAAAATGTATTTATTGAAGTTTGACTAATTAACAATTAGTGTAGTAGTATTGTCATATTCCCCGACCCGTTGTTAGATTACGTATACACACGTAGTAGCATTATTATATTATATACAATTACATACATGTATAAGCATTATCTTATACGTATTACCAACCCGCTGTTGTATTATAAAGGGTGATTTTTTAAGAGGTTTAGAACTTTTTTTAAAAAAAAAACACAAAAAATTCGAAAAAATGAATGAAATATTTATTTGAATCGATAGTTTGAACCTTGCAATTTAATGTTTAAAGATAATTTCATGCAAATGTTGACCGCGGCTGCGTCTCAGGTAGCCCATCCGCTGAGTCCAATTTTGGCATACTCTTTCACACATATCGGCCGGTATCTCACGAATGAATGCATGGATGTTGGCTTCCAGTGCGTCAATCGAAGCGGGCTTGTCCCTATACACATTAGCCTTGGCATACCCCCACAAAAAATAATCTAATGGTGTCAAATCGCACGATCTAGGCGGCCAATTGACCGGCCCGAAACGTGAAATTAACTGTTCACCAAACTCGCCTCGCAATTGCGCCATTGTTTCGCGTGCTGTGTGGCATGTGGCACCGTCTTGTTGAAACCACATATCATGCAAGTCAAGAACTTCCATTTCGGGCAAAAAAAAGTTTGTTATCATCGCTCGGTAGCGTTCACCATTGACAGTAACGCTGCGATTCGCATCATCTTTGAAGAAATATGGCCCAATAATGCCGCCGGCCCATAAACCGCACCAAACAGTGGCTTTTTCGGGATGCATTGGTAGCTGTTGCAATGCTTCTGGCTGATCTTCACTCCAAATGCGGCAATTTTGCTTATTTACGTACCCATTCAACCAAAAATGAGCCTCATCGCTGAACACAATTTTTCGATAAAAAAGCGGATCCTCGGCCAGCTTTCCAAGAGCCCATTCACCAAAAATTCGGCGTTGTGGTAGGTCGGGTGGCTTTAGTTCTTGCACCAGCTGTATCTTAAAAGGCTTTACGCCCAAATCCTTCCGCAAAATTTTCCACGTAGTGCTGTAACAAAGGCCTAACTGCTGGGAACGGCGCCGAATCGACATTTCGCGGTCTTCTGTCACACTAGCTGATACGGCCGCAATATTTTCTTCACTACGCACAGTACGTAAACGTGTTGGTGGTTTAATGTCCAACAAAGTAAATTTGGTGCGAAATTTGGCCACAATCTTCCGAATAGACTGCTCAGAAGGTCGAGAATGCCGATCATAAAATGGAAGCAGCGCGCGATGAACATTTCGAACCGAGCACGAATTTTGATAGTAAAATTCAATAATTTGCAAGCGTTGTTCATTTGTAAGACGATCCATGGTTAAATTGCAAACCAAACTGAAGCTGTTTGACAGTGACACAAGGTACTAAACACACGTCAGCTGTCAAAACCAGTGTTGCCAAAACCAAACCAGCTAAAAAATCACCCTTTATATACACATGTGTATGAAACACACATGAACTGTGATATGCATGTAAGCCTAGATCTAAGTAGAATAAGGAAGAATAGGAATAAAGACGGAGAAGTAGGCAGTCTTACGCCGAAGCAAGAAGCGACCACACGTGTATTATTCGAGAGCAAAACCCCTGCTGCTAAAATCATCAGAAGTGGGATACGCGAAAAAAAAAAGTCTCGTGTCGTGCCATCTGAAAAAAAAATATTTTTTTTTCTCTGTCTTTTGTGTTCTTCGTAAAACGACTACGCGTTTTCACCACCGCAAAGAAATTCAATTTTGTTCGTTTTGCGATTGCAATGGAAAACCCGACGGTAAATCCAGACGACTTTACAGTTGCAGAACTGAGGTACTGGTTGCAGCAGCTGGGTATGCCAAGCAACGGCAACAAAGCCACCTTGGTTGTTCGCCTCAACGGCATACCAGCAGAAGAGCGAGGAGAAGGACCAGACAACGCGCAAGAGGAGGAAGAGGAACAACAAGAAGCCGAAAATAACACAACAGAACAACAGATGGCAAGAGAAATCGAACTGTTGAAAAGAGAAATGGAAATCACAAAGAGGGAAAATGAGTTGCTACAAAAGATCGTGAAGTCAATGGACACAGGCGCAACGGGAACGAAAGACGAGAAAGAAAAGACGGATAGTGCGGCGACAACAGGAGAGTTGGAAACAATACAGAAACTGAATTTTTGGAAGGAAATGCTGCCAGAGTTTGATGGCGGGTCGGACGTAGATGTTTGGCTGACACAGCTAAGAAATGTAGAAGACGTCTACAGCGTGAAAAAAAAAAACTTACATACACTCTTTATTGCAAAGTTGAGGGGTAGAACACAAGAATGGTTGCACGGACAGCCGAACTTCCTTAGAGACGATGTCGACACCCTAGCGACCAAATTGAAAGAAGTATTTGGCACCAAGCAGAACAAAATGGAAATACGCAAGAAATTTGAAAACCGAAAGTGGAAATTAAACGAAAACTTCGCGGAATATTTCCATGACAAAACAAAACTGGCAACGGGACTGGAGATGGACGAGGAAGAATGGACGGAATATGCGATCGAGGGATTCTCAGACGACAACATGCGACTATACGCACATGTACAAGGATATACAACGAAGGCAGGCCTACTAAAGGCATTCAACAAAGTCACCCAGAGGAAGACGGAGGCCGGACCGACAGCGAGTACGTCACAGAACAGGCAGACAGGAGCGACAACAGATAGTGCAGCAGGCAGACAAACGATAGCACAGAAGATCGCGGTAAGATGTTACAACTGCAACTCGGTAGGACACATGGCTAATGTGTGCTCGAAACCAAAAAGACAATACGGGGCATGCTACGCCTGTGGTGTCATGGGACACAGAGTGGCCACCTGCCCTGAGAGGAAGTCAGCAGTACACCAGCTGTCCAAAAGTGAAGAGTCAGAAGATTATGTAAGATATTTAGATTTTAAATTTACTGATAATAATAGTAGTATTCCCTTAGATTGCCTGATAGATTCCGGAAGCCCAATAAGCCTAATTAGGAGTTCGTGTATACCAGTCGGAACGCCATAAGGCGCTGTAGGAACAAAAAAAAATATTTTGGTATAAATAAAAGTTTGTTAAAGTTATATGGAAGGTTGTCTTGTGTTGTTTTTTATAAAAAAAAAGTTGGCATAAATGTAAATCTGATGGTAATGGATGACAATTCGACGGGCTATGAGGCAATCTTAGGGAGAGACTTCCTTAGAAATGGAAAGTTTAAGTTAGTTTCACAGTTAGAAAATAATACGGGTACGGATGTAGTGGAAAATGGTAGTGAAGATTTCAGTAAACAACTTATGTTAATAGACTGTAAGGATAATGAAAACACAAATTTAGAGCTAGAGATTGGCGAAGATGTAAATTATGCATATAAAGAAAAACTTAAGACAATGTATAAGACAGAATACTTGTTTGCCGATCGCCCTGCAGAACCGGTAATTAAAACCAAAATGAATTTAACATTGAACGACGTAAAACCGTTTCACTGTCGACCGCGCCGATTGTCGTACGCTGAGAAAAACGAACTTGGCTCGTTAATTGATGAGTATCTTAGTAAGGGGTACATTCGGGAAAGTGAGTCGGAATACGTTTCACCGATAGTTTTAGTTAAGAAGAAAACTGGAGAGCTTAGAATGTGTATAGATTTTCGTACGCTTAATAAAGTAACGGCAAAAGATAGTTACCCAATACCAGTGATCGATGATTTATTAGACAGATTAGTAGACAAAACAATTTTTTCTAAATTAGATCTAAAAAATGGATTTTTTCACGTATACATGCACGAGGATGCGGTGAAATATACGTCCTTTATAACACCACTAGGTCAATACGAGTTTCTGAGGATGCCGTTTGGCCTAAAGAATGCCCCGTCAACCTTTCAGAGACACATTAACAAAATATTTGCTGACATGATTAGAAACGACGAAGTTATATTATATCTAGATGATATAATGATAGCTACAACAACATATGAAGATCATTTTAGAATACTCTCTGAAGTTTTGAGAAGAATGATAGACAACAGATTGGAGCTACGGATAGACAAGTGTAAATTTCTTCAAAGTAAGATTAAGTACTTGGGTTTTACGATTACGGGGGAAGGCATACAAGCAGACGATAGGGGTATTGAAGCTATACAAAATTTTCCGGTCCCTCAAAAGACTCACGCGGTACAAAGTTTCTTGGGTTTGTGTTCATATTTCCGCAGATTCGTTAAAGATTTTTCGACTATAGCAAAACCGTTGTATGATTTGACTAGAAAGGATAGAGAATTCAAGTTCGGTGATAAACAGTTAGAAGCTTTTGAAGTTTTAAAAAATAAATTAATAGAAGCACCAGTGCTAGCCCTGTATAGTCCGAAGGACGAAACTGAGCTGCACTGTGATGCGAGCGCACTGGGTTTTGGAGAAATCTTGCTACAGAGGAAGCAGGACGGAAAGTTACATCCAGTTTTTTTATTTTTCTAAAAGAACGACCGATTCGGAAGCAAAATTCCATAGTTTCGAGTTAGAAACACTTGCGATAATTAGTGCCTTAAGCCGCTTTAGAGTTTATCTACAAGGCAAAAAGTTTAAAATAGTGACTGATTGTAACTCGCTAACCCTAACGTTAAACAAAAGAGAGCTCAACCCTAGGATCGCCAGATGGGCGTTAGAACTACAAAATTATGATTACGTCCTAGAACATAGAGCAGGTACCCGTATGCAACACGTAGACGCGCTAAGTAGGTCAACAAACATTGTGACGATCGAAACAAATACTTTCGAAGAAAATCTAATAATATGTCAAGGAAGGGACGACAAGATTGTTAAAATTAAGGATTTACTAGACAGATCGGAGCACACGCTATATGAGATGAGAAACGGAGTGGTGTACAGAAAGAAAAATGATAGTAGCGTGGTGTTTTATGTACCGACAGAAATGGAAATCCATGTGTTGTACAAATACCATGACGAAGTAGGTCATGTAGGTACCGATAAAACGTTAGAATTAATTTCTAAAAGCTACTGGTTTCCCAAAATGAGAGAAAAAGTTGGAACACACATAAAAAACTGTTTGAAATGCATCGTTTTTTCAGCAAAACAGGGGCGCGTCCACGTTGATCACTATGGCCCAGTAGATAATTCAAGGTCGGCTAAAAAATACATACTGGTAGTGATAGACGCCTTTACAAAGTTCGTAAGGTTGTATCCGACAAAGACCACCAACACAAAAGAAGTAAACCGATCGTTGACAGACTATTTCAGAGCATATAGCAGACCAAAGTATATCGTTTCAGACAGAGGCAGTTGTTTCACTTCCTCAGAATTTAAAGATTTTTTGGCAAAGGAAGACGTCAAGCACATAAAAGTCGCAACAGGTTCGCCGCAGGCAAACGGACAGGTAGAAAGAGTGAATAGGAGTCTGGGACCAATGATAGCTAAGTTAGTCAGACCGGAAGAAGGAGTATTTTGGGATCACATTTTAGAAGAAGTTGAGCACACACTTAATAACACGATAGGTAGGACCATAAAGGAACATCCAAGCGTAATGCTGTTCGGAGTGAATCAGAAAGGCAAATGGTCAGACAAGCTAAAGGAGAGTTTAAGAGAACTAGATTCAGGAAAGGTACGAAATTTAGCAGGCGTACGCAACAGGGCAGTCCTAGAACAAAAGAAGTCACAAGCCTATAACAAACAATATGTAGACAAAAAACGGTGTAAACCGACTAAGTATGAGGTAGGGGACTATGCTATGGTGAAAAATTTCGACTCTCATCTGGGGGCGTCAAAAAAACTGATACCGAAATTTAGAGGACCTTATCGCGTTGAAAAGGTTTTACGAAACGACAGATATTTACTGAAAGATGTTGACGGTTTTCAACAGTCGCGGTTACCTTATCAAGGAGTATGGGCGGTCGGCAACATGAAACCGTGGTTAAGCAAAAGCAAAAAGAAAAACGGATTGTAAAACAAAAGATCAGGTGATCTTGAAAGTCAGGACGGCCGAGTTGTAGTAGTATTGTCATATTCCCCGACCCGTTGTTAGATTACGTATACACACGTAGTAGCATTATTATATTATATACAATTACATACATGTATAAGCATTATCTTATACGTATTACCAACCCGCTGTTGTATTATATATACACATGTGTATGAAACACACATGAACTGTGATATGCATGTAAGCCTAGATCTAAGTAGAATAAGGAAGAATAGGAATAAAGACGGAGAAGTAGGCAGTCTTACGCCGAAGCAAGAAGCGACCACACGTGTATTATTCGAGAGCAAAACCCCTGCTGCTAAAATCATCAGAAGTGGGATACGCGAAAAAAAAAAGTCTCGTGTCGTGCCATCTGAAAAAAAAATATTTTTTTTTCTCTGTCTTTTGTGTTCTTCGTAAAACGACTACGCGTTTTCACCACCGCAAAGAAATTCAATTTTGTTCGTTTTGCGATTGCAATGGAAAACCCGACGGTAAATCCAGACGACTTTACAGTTGCAGAACTGAGGTACTGGTTGCAGCAGCTGGGTATGCCAAGCAACGGCAACAAAGCCACCTTGGTTGTTCGCCTCAACGGCATACCAGCAGAAGAGCGAGGAGAAGGACCAGACAACGCGCAAGAGGAGGAAGAGGAACAACAAGAAGCCGAAAATAACACAACAGAACAACAGATGGCAAGAGAAATCGAACTGTTGAAAAGAGAAATGGAAATCACAAAGAGGGAAAATGAGTTGCTACAAAAGATCGTGAAGTCAATGGACACAGGCGCAACGGGAACGAAAGACGAGAAAGAAAAGACGGATAGTGCGGCGACAACAGGAGAGTTGGAAACAATACAGAAACTGAATTTTTGGAAGGAAATGCTGCCAGAGTTTGATGGCGGGTCGGACGTAGATGTTTGGCTGACGCAGCTAAGAAATGTAGAAGACGTCTACAGCGTGAAAAAAAAAAACTTACATACACTCTTTATTGCAAAGTTGAGGGGTAGAACACAAGAATGGTTGCACGGACAGCCGAACTTCCTTAGAGACGATGTCGACACCCTAGCGACCAAATTGAAAGAAGTATTTGGCACCAAGCAGAACAAAATGGAAATACGCAAGAAATTTGAAAACCGAAAGTGGAAATTAAACGAAAACTTCGCGGAATATTTCCATGACAAAACAAAACTGGCAACGGGACTGGAGATGGACGAGGAAGAATGGACGGAATATGCGATCGAGGGATTCTCAGACGACAACATGCGACTATACGCACATGTACAAGGATATACAACGAAGGCAGGCCTACTAAAGGCATTCAACAAAGTCACCCAGAGGAAGACGGAGGCCGGACCGACAGCGAGTACGTCACAGAACAGGCAGACAGGAGCGACAACAGATAGTGCAGCAGGCAGACAAACGATAGCACAGAAGATCGCGGTAAGATGTTACAACTGCAACTCGGTAGGACACATGGCTAATGTGTGCTCGAAACCAAAAAGACAATACGGGGCATGCTACGCCTGTGGTGTCATGGGACACAGAGTGGCCACCTGCCCTGAGAGGAAGTCAGCAGTACACCAGCTGTCCAAAAGTGAAGAGTCAGAAGATTATGTAAGATATTTAGATTTTAAATTTACTGATAATAATAGTAGTATTCCCTTAGATTGCCTGATAGATTCCGGAAGCCCAATAAGCCTAATTAGGAGTTCGTGTATACCAGTCGGAACGCCAATAAGGCGCTGTAGGAACAAAAAAAAATATTTTGGTATAAATAAAAGTTTGTTAAAGTTATATGGAAGGTTGTCTTGTGTTGTTTTTTATAAAAAAAAAGTTGGCATAAATGTAAATCTTATGGTAATGGATGACAATTCGACGGGCTATGAGGCAATCTTAGGGAGAGACTTCCTTAGAAATGGAAAGTTTAAGTTAGTTTCACAGTTAGAAAATAATACGGGTACGGATGTAGTGGAAAATGGTAGTGAAGATTTCAGTAAACAACTTATGTTAATAGACTGTAAGGATAATGAAAACACAAATTTAGAGCTAGAGATTGGCGAAGATGTAAATTATGCATATAAAGAAAAACTTAAGACAATGTATAAGACAGAATACTTGTTTGCCGATCGCCCTGCAGAACCGGTAATTAAAACCAAAATGAATTTAACATTGAACGACGTAAAACCGTTTCACTGTCGACCGCGCCGATTGTCGTACGCTGAGAAAAACGAACTTGGCTCGTTAATTGATGAGTATCTTAGTAAGGGGTACATTCGGGAAAGTGAGTCGGAATACGTTTCACCGATAGTTTTAGTTAAGAAGAAAACTGGAGAGCTTAGAATGTGTATAGATTTTCGTACGCTTAATAAAGTAACGGCAAAAGATAGTTACCCAATACCAGTGATCGATGATTTATTAGACAGATTAGTAGACAAAACAATTTTTTCTAAATTAGATCTAAAAAATGGATTTTTTCACGTATACATGCACGAGGATGCGGTGAAATATACGTCCTTTATAACACCACTAGGTCAATACGAGTTTCTGAGGATGCCGTTTGGCCTAAAGAATGCCCCGTCAACCTTTCAGAGACACATTAACAAAATATTTGCTGACATGATTAGAAACGACGAAGTTATATTATATCTAGATGATATAATGATAGCTACAACAACATATGAAGATCATTTTAGAATACTCTCTGAAGTTTTGAGAAGAATGATAGACAACAGATTGGAGCTACGGATAGACAAGTGCAAATTTCTTCAAAGTAAGATTAAGTACTTGGGTTTTACGATTACGGGGGAAGGCATACAAGCAGACGATAGGGGTATTGAAGCTATACAAAATTTTCCGGTCCCTCAAAAGACTCACGCGGTACAAAGTTTCTTGGGTTTGTGTTCATATTTCCGCAGATTCGTTAAAGATTTTTCGACTATAGCAAAACCGTTGTATGATTTGACTAGAAAGGATAGAGAATTCAAGTTCGGTGATAAACAGTTAGAAGCTTTTGAAGTTTTAAAAAATAAATTAATAGAAGCACCAGTGTTAGCCCTGTATAGTCCGAAGGACGAAATTGAGCTGCACTGTGATGCGAGCGCACTGGGTTTTGGAGCAATCTTGCTACAGAGGAAGCAGGACGGAAAGTTACATCCAGTTTTTTATTTTTCTAAAAGAACGACCGATTCGGAAGCAAAATTCCATAGTTTCGAGTTAGAAACACTTGCGATAATTAGTGCCTTAAGCCGCTTTAGAGTTTATCTACAAGGCAAAAAGTTTAAAATAGTGACTGATTGTAACTCGCTAACCCTAACGTTAAACAAAAGAGAGCTCAACCCTAGGATCGCCAGATGGGCGTTAGAACTACAAAATTATGATTACGTCCTAGAACATAGAGCAGGTACCCGTATGCAACACGTAGACGCGCTAAGTAGGTCAACAAACATTGTGACGATCGAAACAAATACTTTCGAAGAAAATCTAATAATATGTCAAGGAAGGGACGACAAGATTGTTAAAATTAAGGATTTACTAGACAGATCGGAGCACACGCTATATGAGATGAGAAACGGAGTGGTGTACAGAAAGAAAAATGATAGTAGCGTGGTGTTTTATGTACCGACAGAAATGGAAATCCATGTGTTGTACAAATACCATGACGAAGTAGGTCATGTAGGTACCGATAAAACGTTAGAATTAATTTCTAAAAGCTACTGGTTTCCCAAAATGAGAGAAAAAGTTGGAACACACATAAAAAACTGTTTGAAATGCATCGTTTTTTCAGCAAAACAGGGGCGCGTCCACGTTGATCACTATGGCCCAGTAGATAATTCAAGGTCGGCTAAAAAATACATACTGGTAGTGATAGACGCCTTTACAAAGTTCGTAAGGTTGTATCCGACAAAGACCACCAACACAAAAGAAGTAAACCGATCGTTGACAGACTATTTCAGAGCATATAGCAGACCAAAGTATATCGTTTCAGACAGAGGCAGTTGTTTCACTTCCTCAGAATTTAAAGATTTTTTGGCAAAGGAAGACGTCAAGCACATAAAAGTCGCAACAGGTTCGCCGCAGGCAAACGGACAGGTAGAAAGAGTGAATAGGAGTCTGGGACCAATGATAGCTAAGTTAGTCAGACCGGAAGAAGGAGTATTTTGGGATCACATTTTAGAAGAAGTTGAGCACACACTTAATAACACGATAGGTAGGACCATAAAGGAACATCCAAGCGTAATGCTGTTCGGAGTGAATCAGAAAGGCAAATGGTCAGACAAGCTAAAGGAGAGTTTAAGAGAACTAGATTCAGGAAAGGTACGAAATTTAGCAGGCGTACGCAACAGGGCAGTCCTAGAACAAAAGAAGTCACAAGCCTATAACAAACAATATGTAGACAAAAAACGGTGTAAACCGACTAAGTATGAGGTAGGGGACTATGCTATGGTGAAAAATTTCGACTCTCATCTGGGGGCGTCAAAAAAACTGATACCGAAATTTAGAGGACCTTATCGCGTTGAAAAGGTTTTACGAAACGACAGATATTTACTGAAAGATGTTGACGGTTTTCAACAGTCGCGGTTACCTTATCAAGGAGTATGGGCGGTCGGCAACATGAAACCGTGGTTAAGCAAAAGCAAAAAGAAAAACGGATTGTAAAACAAAAGATCAGGTGATCTTGAAAGTCAGGACGGCCGAGTTGTAGTAGTATTGTCATATTCCCCGACCCGTTGTTAGATTACGTATACACACGTAGTAGCATTATTATATTATATACAATTACATACATGTATAAGCATTATCTTATACGTATTACCAACCCGCTGTTGTATTATATATACACATGTGTATGAAACACACATGAACTGTGATATGCATGTAAGCCTAGATCTAAGTAGAATAAGGAAGAATAGGAATAAAGACGGAGAAGTAGGCAGTCTTACGCCGAAGCAAGAAGCGACCACACGTGTATTATTCGAGAGCAAAACCCCTGCTGCTAAATTAGTTAATTATTTAAATCTAAAATTACATCGAGTTCATAATAACAGTTTTACATAATATTCTACTCATATTGATTGTAATTGACTGAAGCCTTAGTTATAGGATCATTTCGACCATAGTTTGTTCTGTGCCGCGAGACCTAAAAAAAATATTGTTCTCTAGGTCGAAGGATGCGTAAAAAACTAACAATCAATATTAGCGGTGATTACATCATGTGCAAAAAGAACTGAGTTATATGTTCTTCTTTTAGCAAGAATTCATAATTCAAATTCATAAGCGCACATCTTGCTTCACTTGAAATTCTCCTAGTTAAGAGACTTGCTACATATAGTCATAAGCGGGCGAACTAAACTTCTTTTATATGAAATAATCTTCAAGGTTACAAATATCTAAAAGACCAAGGTTTATTAGAGACTGATTTTTGGAATTTTTCATAATCCTGCAACAGTGATACATTTGCATTCTTCCGAAAAAAAAATAAACACGAATGAACGGTTGATATAACTTTTTTTTTGGCAAGCCCATAACCAAATATTTACTGAGACAGAGTTTAGATTTACTGTGCAACTACGCCCGGCTTTCAGCAAGAAAAAGGTCGAACTTCTTATAGAGGAAGCAGTCTTGCCAGCCACCTTTACTATTTACCGGTGGATGGTTCGTACGTACACCAATAAGAGACGGGAAACAACAGTTCTGTCAGTTGACTAATACGATATGCAACAGCTTGTTTGATGGCCGATTTCTTTAATCTTCTATGATTTTTCAGATGAATTGAACTAAAAGCATTGCGAGCTTCGATATTTTGACAGAAGTTGATATAAGAGGTATTCCTTGACAGCTTTTGGTCTTTTGCTGGAATCCGTGAAGTTGCGAGCTTCGATATTTTGACAGAAATTGATATAAGAGGTATTCCTTGACAGCTTTTTGGTGTTTTTGCTGGAATCCGTGAAGATGCCTGTGTTATTCTAAGAGAGAGAAGCCTTCTGACGTTGGTATTCGTCGGCAATTCACTACAGAGACTTAGCAACAGGACAAGTTCATTCAAACGATTTAATAATGGCCCTGTTGAAGTCTGCTAATTTTTTAGCTATTTTGCCATTTTTTAAGTTGAAAAAAGCACTTCGAAAATTTTTCCGAATTAAATTTAACGCGGTTACCTCTTGTAGTGTTAACCGCTTGGTTAGTTCTAAATTTGCAGAGTTGCTTCAGAAATGACACTTTTTCTATCGCCGACTCTTTTTCTGCGACTTTTCAAAATTCTGCAGCGATCACCCTGCACTCAAGAGACTTACACCGCTTTTGATAAAAGTGCCACCAAAAAGTATGCCATTTGTTAATTTTTCCACAAATATCTCTTTCAAAATCTGGTTTAAGTCGCCAATTAACTTGAACGACATTGTTAAGCTATATTCTACCCAACAACCATAAATTACGCCTATTGGCTTACCTGGAAAGAAAAACAAAAGACATTTGTCAATAAAAAACACTTGAGAGCGATGTAACATGTAAATATATTAAGCACTTAATCACATTATCCCCAGAGGTGTAACGTAGTTTAACTAAACCATCTTACATTCGAACACCATCAGACGTGAAATTTTACGTTTGTGCTGGTACCCAAAGCCATACTGCATCTTCCATTTATTATATCAAATCTAGCTACATCCCACAGAATGCTCAGCTAACATGAAGCACAAAGTGTCATAATCGTAATCATCCCCAATCGCAATCTCAATCCCTAATCATCAATTAACAAGTGAGTAATGTCATAATTAGCAATCTAATAAATAAGTATTTGTAATTTATCTATTTCCCTTGCATGCGTGTGCCACTGTCAGTGAAGGGTAACGCTCACTCGTACGACGGTGTCCTTCGGAAAAATAATTGGAAAATGTATTTCATCCCCCTTGAGGAATGCTGCGGATAGTAGTTGTGAGTGCTGCTCAATTCATATTCCCACACTGTCATAAATCGCATATCGATTGAAACCACAAAAATGTGTAACTCCATATTTGCAAATTTTTCAGGAGAGTATTAAAACATTATATTTTTAAAGCAGCTGACAAAATATGGCTGATAGTTTCAGATATTATAATCTACGATATTTGATTTATACTTCTTATTGGAGATACACTTTTTGCTCTTGAAAATGTGACGGAGTTGGTTGAAAATGGTAAGGAGTTTCACAGTTTTCTTTTGAATGGGTAATTACCAAAAGTGACCAGAAGAATGACTGCAACAAACAATAAATCTTGAATAAAACTCTGATTCTGCTATATTTTGTTACCCATCAATTTTATTTTTTATTTACAGTTACCATATATTATTAAAAAAAAAAAAATTGGAATAATAAACGAACATAAAATGAATTAAAATGTTCGTATGTATTTATTTTTCGGTAAAAGGAATTGTATCGTAGAAGGCGTGGTAATCGGATGCTAAACTCTTCTTTAGGATCTGTAAATGATCATATTTTTCTTTCTTGATTTTTCTTCTTTCCTGGTAGAGACAAGGTAAAGTTTTCATATCGTGTTGTTTCGTATGGCTTGTTGTTGTTCGTCTTTGATCTAATTTAGCCCAATCATAGTCTGTGTGCCTCAGTTTGTACTCTATTACAGCATTCGGTGTATATTTGATCTGTTTAAGATTATTAACTGTTGGATCACCAACTTTACGTCCTGGTCTTATGGATGCAATATATCTTACTTGAGAAAAGTTTTTAAAAAAAGTGTGGTAGAGGTATCGAACTTTGTATGGGAATGGCTTTTGCCGTACATTTTGGCAGTGAATAACATAATCTGCCGGAGCATTAATGTCTATGTTTCTGAGTCTACGTTCTATAGCAGAGTGCATCGAATCAGCCTCCATTTGCGTATGGCCTTTGAAGAGGTATTTTTGGACTATAGTTACCTGATGTATTATAGATGAATTCAACAATGCATTAGATAAACATGCATTGCGATTCTGTCCGGAACAGCCATCGCTCCAGAAAATAATTTTTGAAGTTGTATCTGGCAAAAAGGGTAAAATATCCTCTTCAATAAAACTAACTATAATGGAGGAGAATTCATTTGCAGTTAAGGCACCTTCAGTCTCATTCCACAGAAAACAATAGGCTTCGTGGGTTTTTATATTATATATTGTGAAGTTATGAACTGCTAGTTTTGTCTTGTAGTACATAGATCCCAATTTGTTTTTAGGAGCTAATAACACAGACTGCATAATCCATTGTCAATACGATGTCAGATGTATTTTCAATTTTGTTCGCACTCTTTGCATCTCTTGCTTCCTGTTTAAGTACAAGGTGGTGTTGGTAGTCCTGTTCTCTTATGTTTTTTGACTTATAAGCGACACAAGTATCGCATTGGTCTTTCCTTGGACGAAATAGCGACAAGTTCATTTTCAAAAACTCATCATTAAATGTGGTTCTCGAAGCAGGGGCTACCACATCTTGTTCTTTGCAATAGGTATTTAAATAAAAACGATAGAGTTTCTGTTTGGTTTGCCAAATCGGTTCCAAGTAGAGCCTTTGAGTCGAAGCACGGCAATAGTGGGATTCAACTTTTGGCAGTAAATCGAAAAATGCGACTAACTTGTTTCGTATTAATTCGGATTCCTTTTGTCTTGGTCTCGAGTTTTTTATATTATGATCTGCAGATTTATTATTACATATACCATTAGTGTCATCATCATGACAAGGTTTAAGCCACAAAAGAGTGCAGTTTTAAGCCCAAGAGTGGTATTGAACATCTTTTTGCTGACTCTATACATAATATAATTGTACTCTAATTGGTACTTTATGGTATAATCGCGTCTCGAATTCTGAGCTTCCACCCGTCGTCGTATAACAGTTTGTAATTTAGCAAGGCCCCTGACATATTCTCGTTTTTCCTGCCAAGTTTTTTTTCTAAAATGAGTTGAATAGCGAACGTCTTTGCTGTTCCGTCAATTTACGACAATCGAGGAGTGTGTTTTTTTGGGACAGCTTACATTTGCATGGATTGCTTAAAAATTTTCCTGGTTTCTCTATTTTATACTCCCACTTTCCGTCACATTTCTTTTTACCATTATAAGGCAATCCCACTTCCCTCTTTCTTTTATTTTCTTTATAGTTATTATCTCTCTTTATGTTGTTAACTTACGTTTCTTTGCCAATTTCATTTCTTCATCCCTATGCAGTTCCTCCTCGATTTCCATCATTGGATCGTCTTCGTCACGATAAGTTCCCTTTTCGGAGCTTTCCTCTGAATCTGAAGGTTCATAACTAACATCAATGTCGTCTTCTATTTCATCGGCTTCTACCAATTTCGTTGCTATTTGATTATTTATTGATGCTTTTATGTTAAGTTCCTCCGGCGAAGACTCATTTCCACTAAGATTTAACTTTGATGTATCAACTTCGGCAATGTCTAAAGCTATCAAAACGTCGTTTTTGAGCGCTTCATCAAACAAATCTTTATTATTATTTTTTTTTAATTTTATGTTTAACATATTCAGCATTTTCATACCACGAGACATGATGAACAACTGAAAAAAAACGGTAATTTTCTGAATTTAGCACTGGTACTAACGGTTTTTGCTGACGCAAAAGGTGTATCTCCATCTCTTATTGAAGAGCTAAGTCAAAGGAAACTGTGTAACTCCTTTCTAATGTTTCTCACAACTTTGTGTGAAAACTATAGAACTACGACATTTAAAAATAACAGCAATACACTCACCTTAAATTTTATATTAAGAAAATATAATGACCAATATGTTATAAAGCCGCTTTTCGCAGTTTGTCTGCACTTTTTAGGAAAACGATGTGAATCACACTCTTATTACCTCTTAAAAATTACCTTAAAACTTCAGAGGGAAACTTGTTACATACACAGCCCCCTCCTCCCCCGTTTTGCCACCCCATTGGAAAAGGATGAATAATAATACGGTAGACGTCTGGTGGGTCTCCATTTCAAGCGTGACGGCAGCGGATGCCGAGCAATATTCAAGCGTGTAAATGAATTTGTCCTCGTGAAATCACAATAACACTTATCAAGGGATGACAATCGGGACAATGATTCTTTTTATGGGATACATTTCGCTAAGAGGAGCTCTCTCCGCCAACTGGCTAACCAGTGCCACTCGTTCTCTGTCTCTCGTTCACTGCCCTATACGTTCCATGCGAGTACACATCGCAAACCCCAACCCTAACCGAAGAAGAGATCATTAAACAGGTAGCTTGAGGAGATGTGAATACAAAAAAAAAATCAAAAAAAATAGAAATTGCAAACGACTTTTTCTTGTTTTTCGTGCGCTCCATGTGAATGTCACGGTTGGGAGCACTGGTGTACTACACCCGAATAGGAGCGATCAATAGCCTTAAATAGTAAACAGAACACACCACAGAATAGATGTCTGGCCTTGAATTGGGGAGATTCTCGCTGAACATCCTTTGTATGCTGATTGGGTCTCTCTAATCTCTAATTTGGAGGTATGGTTAAATGGACCTTAAAATGAACAAGCATTTGATGAGGTATAATTTAAAGCGATACAGTAAAATAACGAGACAGTAAAAGAATTTCATCTTCTGTTAGGAAAGAGTTCCTAAATTAGTAATTCGTTCACAAATAGGTAATGAATTGCAATCATTAACCATTTACAAAATTTTATTGAAACTATGATGCAAACATGTTACATATTTCATTCAGGTTATCACTATCAACTCCGTTATAACTCATAATGGACGGCACACCAATTGATTTTCGCTTAGTGTTTATGAAAGACCAAAAAGCTTTAGCATCGAGTTTAATATTAGTTTCCATTGATGAAACGTATTGCATATATACAAATTTCTTTAAGAATTCATATTCTATTAAGTTTACTTAATTTATTGGCTTTTTTCACAGCATTCTTCAATCTACATAAACTTTTATTGAACCAAATAGGTTTATAAGAACGTATTATTCGTTTTGTTGGTATAAATGTGGAAATCGTATTATCAAAAATTTCTCTAAATTCTTTAAATGCAACGCATAAATTATTAGAGTCTAGAGTTATTTGCCAATTTATGGAGCTCAAACAATTGTTTATGGCATTATAATCTGCTCTAGCAAAATGCAACTTGTCAGTATTTATTCCCGCATCATCGGCAAATAGTGTTCACAGGCGGCTTGTTTGTCCGCTTATAGCGGTTTGTAAGGACTTTAAGGCAATATAAGTTGATTTAAGTGATTATAATGACATCGAAATTTGGTGCAGCCATTTTGACCTGACACTCACCGCTAAAATATGCATCGTCTGTATCGATATTCCATCTGGTGCGAAATTAGATGTTGTTACTAGGTACTTACGCTATATTCGCTTCATGGTGATTTTAGTCAACCCAATAATCAATGGACATCTCACCGATTAAAATCAAATTTTATTATTAACTATGGACATCTAGTTCCGAAAGACTCATATCACCAGTCTTTATGAATCCTTCAGATTTGATTTCGAAAATGCTTATTATAGACCTCCGTCAACTTAGCCGAGAACATTTATGTCAAAAATCGATTTTGAGTAGCCCTGAATAATGAGCTAAGTTTTTCATTTTTCGGAGAAAATCGACATTGAAAAGTGTTCTGCCAAGTAAACGTCAAGCCAGCAGAGCACATAGTGAAATCGGCCGAAAAATAAAAACACTAATATCCCATATTGAAGCCTGATTTATGTGCTAAGTTTCCAGCTTCTCAGACTGTTTAGCTAGAAATCGCATTGGCAATCTATTCTAATAAGTTCATAAAAAACTGCGAATCCTAAAAACGGGTGAAAATTGAAAATTAAAAAGTACATATATAAAGGGTGATTTTTTAAGAGGCTTAGAACTTTTTTTAAAAAAAAAACACAAAAAATTCGAAAAAATGAATGAAATATTTATTTGAATCGATAGTTTGAACCTTGCAATTTAATGTTTAAAGATAATTTCATGCAAATGTTGACCGCGGCTGCGTCTCAGGTAGCCCATCCGCTGAGTCCAATTTTGGCATACTCTTTCACACATATCGGCCGGTATCTCACAAATGAATGCATGGATGTTGGCTTCCAGTGCGTCAATCGAAGCGGGCTTGTCCCTATACACATTAGCCTTGGCATACCCCCACAAAAAATAATCTAATGGTGTCAAATCGCACGATCTAGGCGGCCAATTGACCGGCCCGAAACGTGAAATTAACTGTTTCCCAAACTCGCCTCGCAATTGCGCCATTGTTTCGCGTGCTGTGTGGCATGTGGCACCGTCTTGTTGAAACCACATATCATGCAAGTCAAGAACTTCCATTTCGGGCAAATAAAAGTTTGTTATCATCGCTCGGTAGCGTTCACCATTGACAGTAACGCTGCGATTCGCATCATCTTTGAAGAAATATGGCCCAATAATGCCGCCGGCCCATAAACCGCACCAAACAGTGGCTTTTTCGGGATGCATTGGTAGCTGTTGCAATGCTTCTGGCTGATCTTCACTCCAAATGCGGCAATTTTGCTTATTTACGTACCCATTCAACCAAAAATGAGCCTCATCGCTGAACACAATTTTTCGATAAAAAAGCGGATCCTCGGCCAGCTTTCCAAGAGCCCATTCACCAAAAAATCGGCGTTGTGGTAGGTCGGCTGGCTTTAGTTCTTGCACCAGCTGTATCTTAAAAGGCTTTACGCCCAAATCCTTCCGCAAAATTTTCCACGTAGTGCTGTAACAAAGGCCTAACTGCTGGGAACGGCGCCGAATCGACATTTCGCGGTCTTCTGTCACACTAGCTGATACGGCCGCAATATTTTCTTCACTACGCACAGTACGTAAACGTGTTGGTGGTTTAATGTCCAACAAAGTAAATTTGGTGCGAAATTTGGTCACAATCTTCCGAATAGACTGCTCAGAAGGTCGAGAATGCCGATCATAAAATGGAAGCAGCGCGCGATGAACATTTCGAACCGAGCACGAATTTTGATAGTAAAATTCAATAATTTGCAAGCGTTGTTCATTTGTAAGACGATCCATGGTTAAATTGCAAACCAAACTGAAACTGTTTGACAGTGACACAAGGTACTAAACACACGTCAGCTGTCAAAACCAGTGTTGCCAAAACCAAACCAGCTAAAAAATCACCCTTTATATATCTGATTTATGTGCTGATTTGCTAGGTCATTGATTTTTGTGCTATTCTAATTCAGCCTCTAATCCTAGTCTTAGGTTTGGCTCTGGTAATAAAAGACCTTTTACAGCTCTGCTAAAAATTTCTGCGCAAGAAAGGAAAATCACAATGCAGAACGTCAGTCATCATAAAATAGAAATATGTCAACATTTTAAGGCAAATACAATCCATATAACCAGGCCCAAAGCAATTATAGTAGGTATGGGTAGAATAATCCTTTCAAAATAAATACATTTCCTTTGTGCACTGGTATGTAGGCTGTTTAGTATGCGTGAATCAATACATATGAACCCAGCCAAATGTTGTTATGGCTAGCTGTGTGGGTAGCCATGCGTGGCGGAAAGGGAACACAAATTGTGTTGTGAGGATGTTCGTTGAAAAAGTTACCGTAGTCTGTAAATAATATGTTCGCATCTGAATGAGGATCGGCATACCCCTATCCTACTAACCGCAATTTCTTGCGAAAAAGAGGAAAGCAAACCGGTGTGCCCGATATCGGCTTATCTTCCGTATGAGTCGATGACGGTGCCTTCCGACAACATAAGGCAGCTGTTGCACAGGGACAAGTGGCTTTTCGTCCTAGGATGCGATGCTAATGCGCATCATACGCAATGGGGAAGGAGCGATACTAACGCAAGAGGAGAGTGTCATTTTGATTTCATCTTTTCGACCAAACAGACTATATATAACAAGGGCAAAACCTTAACTTTTGTGGTACGGAACAGACAGGAGGTGTTAGATATCACTCTCGCATCCTATACTGATTCCCTCACAATCGCGAAATGGAGGGTACTAGAAGAGGCATCCCTATCGGATCATAAGTGCATTCGCTTTCAGATAGGCTTCCACAGCAATGCTACGAATACTTATCGGAACCCCAGGCATGCTGACTGAAATAGGTATAAGTCCATAACTAGGCATCAGCTAGGAAATGAAGTACCATGTCTTGACACTTTATTAGACTACGACAAGGCAGTTGATAACTTAGGCCAGATAATGAACATGGCTTAGGTTAGGTTAGGTTTCCGGGTAGATGCGGCAGAGCAGGCCCTGCACAGGTCCACATGGACCTGTGATGCCGCTGTGATTGTGATGCCCTTGTTGAGGATTAGCCGATGTTGTTGGCGATGATGTTCGCTCCCTCACGGTTACTCGACTTTGTCCAGCCATCCTGATGTGTTTATGAACCTGGAAAGATCAGATAGAAAGACTTCCGAAAGTTCATGTATGTCATGGAAGTTTTAGTATCTACCAAGTGTTCTATTCCTCAAGTGACAAAGACTTGGGCATTGACAGAGGAAGTGAGGTGTATCCTCGTGTACCTCCTCGTCTCCGCAACACCTACATATATCGTCATTCTTGAGTTTTAATTTCATTGTGTGGTTTCTTAGGAAGTTGTGGCCCGTTAGGGCCCCTACCAGTTTATACAGCGACGTTCTATCAAACCGTATTAGCTTGCTAGTCCGATTTGGATTTTTATCCGGCCACATCTTCCGTGATATTTCGCAGGTTGTTAATTCTTTCCACCTCTTGTTGGCTTTCATGCGAATCTTATTTTCCACTCTCTCTCTGAGGTTACAGAGTGGTGGTTTGATAATTTGAGTTGCACGGTCTTGATCGCAGATCAATTTCTTACCAGTTCGTCAGCCATCTCGGTACCGGTTATGTCCCTGTGTCCAGGGACCCAGCATAAGCGCGTGGTGTGCTGCGAGCAGAGAACGCGGCAGCGGCGAACTAGCTTCGATTTTATTTCAATAGCAGATACTGCTTTTATAGCCGCCTGGCTATCAATGAATATAGTAATATCATCATTTGGTATTTCTAACATTGACACCATATGGGCAGCTTCGGCGATAGCCAGAGCCTCCGCCTGAAAGACACTACTATGGTCAGGTAGTCTGATCGAGTGATGTATATTCAGTTCTTCAGAGAAAATTCCAGCACCTGTTCCACAGTCCATTTTAGAACCATCTGTATAGAGGGATATCGATTTCCTTTTTGTGCGTTCCTCTGTGTTCCATTCTTCTCTGCTCGGAAAATAGCAAGAGAATGGTTTATCGAAGTCAAGGTAGGGAGACAAGTAGTCGGAAGTGACAGTATCTTCCATGTATTTGTTCAGAATCTGTGCGTGTCCCATTCTATAGGGTTTCCAGCTTTTGGATTGGCTGATCCTAAGGGCACTTTTGGCTGCGGATTCTTGCATGTAAAGGTCTAACGGTATCAGGTTGAGGATTGCCTCCATTCCAGCCGTAGGTGTTGTCCTTATTGCACTGGTTGTACCTATACACGCTAGTCTTTGTATTCTGGTCATTATTTTGAGATTCGATGCTTTGTTTGTGGCCTGCCACCAGATGATGAAAGATGTTAGGCTTATAGGCCTGAAGTCCGTAGCAGTCGTTTGGCTTTACTTGCCTGCCTTCGGAATGAAGACGACCTTTACTTCTCGCCATACCCTGGGAATATGACCACATTCTAGGCAGCGTGTGAAGAGTCTCATCAGGGTTGGTATAATAATTGACCTGGCTTTTTGGAGCATGATTGAAATTATCCCGTCAACCCCAGGTGATTTAAACGGTAAAAAAGTCTCAAACGCCCAGTTAATCTTTCCCTCGGTTATTATACCCTCTGGAATTGTTACAACGGTAGTTGCTATACTTGGTATAGCTTGGACGGTTGTTTCGGGGATGCATCCCGGGAAGTGCGTTCGTAGAAGCAGACTCAAAGTTACCACTGTTGTCTAGATATCCTCGAACCGCAGGTTCTTTAGATAGGATTTTCCTAAGTCTAGCTGATTCGCTAGTATCTTCTATTTCATTACAGAATTTCTGCCAGTCTGTGCGTTTAGCGCTAGTGACGGCACTTTTAAATTTACGTTGACCGGCTTTGTATAAATCCCAGTCTGACTGTGAGTTAGTGCGCTTGGCCAAATTAAACAGAGATCTTGCTTTCCTTCTGAGTTCGAGGAGATCTTTGGACCACCACGATTGAGAGTTCTTTTTCCTGATTGTCCGTAAAGGACAGGCTTTCTCGTATGCCTTGCTTAGGATTTTATTTAAGCTCTCTGTGAATGCATCGATTTCGTCTGGTGTTCTTATTTCTTGGTTCTTAAGATTTTGACCATTCCTGACGACCTCTGACAATAGCGACGCGCAGACTTTCCTTCAGCTTTTCGGCGAATTTCAGCCTTTTTGCCCGCCTACCTACTACAGGAGAGATCGTGTCGTCGTTGTGACCTCTTTTGGAGACCAACTAGAGACAGCCCCTTGACACTTTGAACCAGTCGCAGTCGAGGTGAAAGGCAATCGGCATTTCGCACCCGCTACGGCCAATCTCATGTCGCCTCCTCCAGAAGTCTGTCTCGCGTCATTTCTACCAGGCAGAATCTTTTTCGAGCAACCAGGTGTCTGCTCAGCCTTAGACCAGTCCTTGGCACCTGATTTCACGGGTTTTGCCTTTCCCAAGGCGGAAGGCAAGCGGCATTCCTCCCTTGGTCCAGACAGCTTCCCTTTGTCGATCGGGTTCTGCCTCCTCGCTACTAGGCTGCTGCGCCATACGTCTTCGGTTGACTTAACTGTCTCCCGGGTCCTAGCTAGTTGCGCTTTTCCTTTCCGTGAAGGAGCTGGGGTCGCGGTCAGTCACTGTGCTGTTCAGAGTCGAGTCCGCCTCTCCCGGTGAAACTACGTCCTCTTTGTCTACTTCCTTTGCGGGGTCAGATGCATCCAACCCGTGCCCCGATAGGCTGAGGCATATCACAGGTATAGATGGCCGCATAAGAGCTCCCTCGCTCGAGATTTTCGTAGGGTCAGCCTCAGGAGTGCTAGCATAAAGCTCGCCACTATCCTTGGACTGCTTTTCTAGAAAATCAAGGGCGTTTTGAAGTCTTTGTTTGTCTTTATCCTCTAGTTGGTGCTTCTTCTTCAGTTTCTTGATCGTCATCTAACAGTTCAGCACTCTTTTCCTAATTGAAGCTGTAGACGATATGGAGAATTTGGATTAGCAGGCGATAGAGCGGTTCTCATCTTCCGCGAGAAAAAGATTCTCGAGTCCGAAGTCAACTGTTCTAACGCTTCCCTCAACCGAAGCTGCCCTACTAGTTGACGGTTCTTGGAGTAAGCGATTGTCTTCCTCCTCCATCATATTCGTATGAGAATCGGTGTTGCCGAAGTTCTTGGTGCCTTTGTTTTGTGTTTTGGTTTTTTTTTTTGTCTATTTTGGACCCACGAGTAAAGGGGAAGGAGATGTCAATCTGTACTCAACCCCCTGTATACAGAAAAGGGGAATTTGGATTGAAACTAGAGGTCCCCAGGTATCTAGAGTTCGCCGCTAAAAGACACATAACTTTGTGCCATACATCCCATGGGCGCGGTAGTTAACCCGGGATTACGGGTTTTATAGAGTTATTCCCCTCTAGATCCGTTATATTCAGTCAAAAGCAGTGGCACCTCATGGAGGGTGTGGTTCTTCACCACGTACAACGGTCTTGGGCAGTCCCTTGCGGAACGACCCCTGGTTTCCTTACGTGAAAACCTCTCCACCATGAACATGGCTTACGAACAAGTTTGCACGCTCAAGAAACCAACCAAGAGGTCCCAACCTCAGTGGTGGAATAAGGAGTTAAACTCCAAAAGAAGGCAGTTTAGACATTTGTACAATAGGGCCAAAGTTGTGGGGACGACATTACATGGCATATCTGTCTCTGTACATAGAGAGCAAGAAACTGTTTAAATTTTTGATCAGGCAATCTGAGAGAAAACGTTTGAAGCTTTTCTGCGAAGCAATCACAGACACTAGCGACTCCGCAAAATGATGGCCAAGGACGCGGCTGTCGCTAGCTTTATCAAGAAATCGGATAAAGCTAGCGACATTCAAAGCTCCGTTCAAAACACTTTGCCCTGATGACATTTTGCCGGCAATGCTTCAAAGGACTCCGGGTACAGTTACAAATATGATCCGAAACATTTTTATACACTGCTTACGATCAGGCTATGTACCTAGGGCGTGGAGAGAAGTACTAGTGGTTTTTATACTTAAAGTTCGTAAACCAAGTCATACTTCAGCAAAAGACTTCAGACCTATTAGTCTGTGTCATTTCTCTTCAAAACACTTGAAAGGCATATTGACATTTATATAACAAGCAAGTGTTGCAGCGGAATTCTATGTAATGCTCAAAATGCATATTTAAGAGGTTAATCAGTAGAGACGGCTCTACACGAAGTAGTAGGCAAAATAGCAGGCTTCACCAGAAAGAATTTGCACTAGCTGCCTTTTTGGACATTTAGGGAGCCTTTAATACTGTGAGGAGAGATGCAATCAAAAATGCCTTGGTATAGATCAATGTCGAACAACGCATTTACAATTGGCTATGCGAAATGCTCTCGACAATAAACATCAATTACACGCTCGGACACAGTTCAATAAGGAAATCTGTTACTAGAGGCACCCCCCGAGGAGGAATCGTCTCCCCCCTTCTCCGGGTGCTGGTCATAGATGATATGCTCAAAGAAATAAATAATGCAGGATTCAGCGTCCCTGCTTATGCGGATGACGTAGTTATCATTGTTCATAGAAAATTCCTTAATACGATAAGTGAACTTATGAAAACAGCCCTTAACAGGCTCAGAATATGGGCCGAAGGGAGTGGACTACGAGCCAACCCGGAGAAAACCGAGCTCGTACTATTTATTTAGTACAAACTACAAGATACCACCCTTCAAGCTGTCCAGACTTGCTGGAGTGGAGCTTTCCCTCTCGGAGAGTGCAAAATATCTTGGTACGATATTAGATAGGAAGCTTAGTGTCCAGGAAAGAGTCCAAAGGCTCACAATGCTCTCTTTATTTGCAAGGGTACACTTTACCACTGGACTTACAAATACAATTGCAGGTAATATTGCGCTACGGCTCACATATCTTAAAGGAATCTTTATCGTAAATACCGGAAAAAGCGGATGAAGGTCTTGGTAAACTTGACTTTGACACTCCATACGTTGTGTCGTACCCTGACAGACAGGACTGGCATAGGAACTTAGTCTCGAGGGAAGATCAGACCTCAGTATATATTGAAGTTTCCAAAACCAGTGAGGGTACGGGGTCGGGTATATACTCCAGCGAATTGGACTTACATATGGCCCTCAAACTTCCGGGCACATGCAGTGGGCTCCAGGCAGAGATTCTGGGCGTACTCAAAGCTGCGGAGGTACTTTTGATAAGATCGATATCCAATAAGAATATCGCCATCTACATTGATAGCGAGGCTGCGCTCAAAGCGCTAGAATCACATACCACTAAATCTGAACTAGTCAGGAATTGCCGCACAATGCTTAAGGCGTTATGTTTGCAGAACCGCGTCAGATTGTGTTGGGTACATGCGCATTGCGATATTGAGGGTAACGAAAAAGCCGACGTTCTGACTAAGGAAGGAGCGGAGCTCCCACTTCATACAATGATTAGGGGTATCAGACCACCTATAGCCGCTGCTAAGAGGGTTGTCTTCGAGAAAACCTCCAATAAAGCAGCCAGAAGATGGTCACAGCTAGAAGGGCACAGGGTTTCAAAGGCACCATGGCCCGTGTTTAATATTGGAAGAAATTTCTTTATTTAAAAAAAAGGAATATAACAAACACTTAATCTGATGGACTGTATTTTCCGCCCGCACTGCTCAAAGATTATTTTACGAATGAACCAAAATGTACTGGGCACCGTATATATAGGTGCCGGTGGTGTTCTGCATATCGCAGAAAGGTCGGTCGTAGGTACCGCTGCCAGCGCACATCACAGACGTCGGTCCCAGGTACCGCTGCCCAATCGTGAGTTGTCGGCTCGTCTCCTTTGTGCGTCCTTCGTTGCGCCGCTGGAATGTTCTGTTGTTTCTGTGCTGTCTGGCTGTTGGCGAAAGAATTCGCTCTTGTTGTTGTCGCTCGTGGGGTCTGGGTTTGTGACCATCTGGCTGCCCGTTGTATTCTTGTGGTGCGGTGAATCACACACAGCCAATTACAAAGGCTGCGAAATTTACAAAGCCCTAAAGGTGCAAAGATTCCCTGCCCTTCGAACAAAAAACATTGAAGTAAAACAAACACTAACTGATACATCAGTCCAAAACCTAAACCCAACCAGAACTAACTCGATAACGTTCGCTGACACCGTAAAGAATACAAAATATAATGACGCACTAACCCAAAACAATGTTCTAACTAATATAAATCCCTCGACATCCGCAGACTCTGTAAAGAACAAAAATAACCACGAAATACAAAAACAGCAAAAAGAAGGCAAACCAGACGACCTATCTGAAATTAAAGACATGATGAAACAACTTATAACACAAATGTCTAACATGATGAACATTCTAACCTTAATTATTACTAAAATAAATGGACAATAATACCGACCTGAAAATACTAGTATGGAATGCAAACGGACTTAGCCAACACGCTATGGAGCTAAAAACATTCATAATCGACAACTCTATTGACATACTCTTAATATCCGAGACACACTTCACAAATAAAAGTCACATACAAATTCCTAAATACCGCACATATAATGCTAACCACCCTAGTGGTCGAGCTCACGGTGGTGCAGCAATAATTATACGAGAAACAATCAAGTACGATGTACTAGATAAGTTCGAAAAGGAGCATCTACAAGCTATGTCACTTCAAATAGAGGACAAGTATGGACCATTAATATTATCTGCGTTATACTGCCCACCTAAACACACAATTAGTACTATTCAATATTCAGACTACATAAAAACAATAGGACCACGATTTATTGCGGGAGGTGACTTCAACGCTAAAAATACAGACTGGGGTTCAAGACTAACCAACAAAAAAGGAAAAAATCTTATGGAAGCCCTAATGAAAAACAACTGCAAATACATAACCACTGGAGAGCCGACATACTGGCCTACTGACATCAAGAAAAAACCAGACCTCATAGACTTCTGTATCACTAAGGACATTAACCATAATCACTTAACAACAAAATCTTGCCTTGACCTTTCGTCTGACCACTCTCCTATTATAGTCGAATACTCCACTAACATTGCAGTTCGACGCCCAAATCTTTCCCTAACCAACCATAAAACCGACTGGGATACTTTCCGGAAAGTAATTGACAGAAATGTAAGGATTCCTCTCAAATCACATGAAGACCTTGAAAGCTCTATAATTTACTTTAATGACTTAATACACCTAGCAGCAAATAAAGCAACACCTGATATTACACAAAACGAATCATCCACCTATACCCCGAAGCTAATACGACAAAAAATCAAAGAAAAACGAAAACTACGAAAGACTTGGCAAAGCAGCAGATCACCTCTCGACAAAGAAAATTACAATAAATCAGTTAAAGAACTCAAAGACCTTCTAAAAACAAATAATAACCAAAACATAAACGCATTACTGACAAAACTCACAGCAAACCAAGCTACAAACTATTCACTCTGGAAGCTGAACAAAAAACTTAAGAAAGGAATAACCCACCAGCCGCCTTTGATGAAGAATGACGGAACGTGGTCCAGAACAAGCACCGACAAAGCAAAAACATTAGCAGACTATTTCAGAACAACTTTTACTAATGCCTACGATGCTCAAAATATACCTCTCCCAGACAACAACATAACAATGCATAAAGTAATAAAGAAAATCCACACGAAAGAAATAAAACAGTACATACTAAATAGACTAAAATGCAACAAATCACCAGGATACGATTTAATCTCAGGGAAAATATTAAAACAATTACCTGACAAAGCCATAATTTACCTGAGGAATGTATTCAACTCAATCTTAAGACTTAACTATTACCCAAAAGTATGGAAAGTTTCGAAAATAATTGCTATCCCGAAACCAGGAAAAGATGCAACTAAACCCTCATCATATAGACCAATTAGTCTTCTGCCGATCATCTCCAAGATATTCGAGAAACTGCTATCTGACCGTATTGACATATCACTAAAACAAAAACACCTTATCCCGGATCATCAATTTGGCTTTCGAGAGAAGCACTCCACCATTCAACAGGTACATCGAGCGACAAATAAAATACTAAACGACTTGGACGAGCAAAAATTCTGTGTCGCAGTTTACCTTGACGTTGCTAAAGCTTTCGATAGTGTATGGCACAAGGGACTCTTATGTAAACTAAGGACAATACTACCTGAATACTACCAACTTATTAAAAGCTACCTTTGCGATCGGCATTTCTACATACAATACAACGACGAATACTCGGGTCTACGAGAAATTGACGCAGGCGTTCCACAAGGGAGTGTGTTAGGTCCCACTCTTTACCTCCTTTACACATCGGACATACCTAAACCAGTAACACAAGACTCCATGCTAGCAACATTTGCGGACGATACAGTGGTCCTATCTTCACACAGCTGTCTACAAGCTGCTACAAACCAAGTACAACAACACCTAACCAAAACAATAAACTGGTTCAACGAATGGGGAATTCAAATTAACGAGGAAAAAACGCTCCAAGTCATATACACCACGAAAAGGAACTTCGACCCTCAACCCATCTATATCAATAACAAGAACATTACTACAGCCAACTCAGCGAAATACCTGGGCATGACAATAGACAGCAAGCTAACATGGAAACTCCACATAACTCAAAAACGCAACCAAATTAAAAACAAGTTTAGACAACTATTTTGGCTCCTAGGAAAACAATCGAACCTTTCAACGCAAAACAAACTATTAATATACAAGACTGTGATAAAACCGATATGGACTTATGGCATTCAAATATGGGGAGCCGCTGCCAAAACAAATATCGACATTATACAGCGACTGCAATCAAAAATACTTCGGACTATTGTCAATGCACCCTGGTACATCCCTAACGAAGACATCCATCGTGACCTCAAGATATTGAGTGTTATAGACGAAATTAGAAAACAAAGTAGGAAACATCAAATTACAATATCAAACCATCAAAACAACGACATACGTAATTTACCGGACAGTGAAATAAATTCAAGAAGACGATTAAAAAGACGCAGACCAGTAGATCTTCAATAAAATTATATACATAAATCTATTTTAAGTAGCCGTCCAAAATTTAAAAAAATGTATTGTATAACTACTCTGTAAGAACGAAGCACTTTAGACAATGGTCTAAAGCCTGAATTTACATCCCATTGTATCCACTGTAAAAACAATTACTAATTGTCCTTGGACAGGCGTAAATAAAAACTGGGGAAAAAAAAAAAAAAAAAAGACATTCCGCCCCCAATTGAGGACTAGTCTTCAATTACCGTTGGTCTGTGAATCGTCCTTGGGGAGGATGGACAATTTTTGCACTGGACGCACTAATGTCGTATGCTCCATCTTGACGGCTGCACTCCGCACGAGTCCGTCTCTGCCCTGATGCACCGCGGTAACTCGTCCCAGGGGCCATATGGTGGGTGGCATGTTTTCCTGCTTGACGAGAACCAAGTCGCCCTCCTGCACGTTCTTCCGCTCTTGGTTCCATTTGTACCGCTGCTGCAAGGTGTGGATGTACTCCTCGCTCCACCTTTTCCAGAAATGCTGCTGCATTTGGTGGATGCTGCTCCACATCGTGAGCCGGCCCTGTGGCGTCTCGCTGACATCTGCTACCAACGGCTGTATGATCTGCTCCCCTATTAGGAAGTGCCCCGGCGTGAGTGCGCACAAATCGCTCGGGTCGTCGGACAACGCGCCAAGAGGCCTTGAATTGAGGCATGCCTAGATCAGCACTAGCGTTGTGGACAGCGTCTCAAAAGTAAATATGTGCCTGCCCATTATCCTACGTAGATGGTGTTTTGTGGACTTGACACCAGCCTCCCAGATGCCCCCAGTATGTGGTGCACCTGGCACGATGAATTTCCATTCCGTGCCCATGGCATTGATCTGCTCGATTGAAAGCCGGTTTCTGCTGGCTGCCGCGATTTCCTTCAGCTCCCTGTCTGCGCCGACAAAGGTTGTCGCGTTGTCGCTCCAGAGCACCGAACATGCGCCTCGGCGCCCAGTGAATCTTTGAAACGCTGCCAGGAATACTGCCGTTGTCAGGTTGCTCACTAGCTCCAGGTGAATCGCTCGTGTCGCCATGCAGACGAACACCGCAATGTAGCCCTTCTCGATGGTCTTGCAACGACCTGCTCTGGCCTTGATTAGCAATGGTCCGGCGTAGTCGACTCCACTATGCCGAAATGCTCTGGCTTGTCGCACACGGTCTCCTGGAAGACTGCCCATCAGCTGCTCTGCTACTCGCTGCTTCTGTCGGAAACAGACCAAGCACTGCCCTATGCTCGCCTTTAATGCACGTCTTAATGTAGGGATCCAGAATCTCCGCCTGAGGTATTGCATGCACAGTTGGACCCCGCCATGCAACGTGGCGAGATGTGCCTCCTTCATCAGGAGTTTGGTGAGCCTGCTCTTTGCTGGCAGAATGATGGGGTGCATGCTCTGGTATGGCAGCGATGAATCCTGTAGCCGCCCTCCTACTCGCAGGGTTCCCCTTGCATCCGCGAAGGGGACCAGTGCTATGAGAGAGCTCGAGCTGTTCACTGGTTGGTTGCGCCCAATGAGCTCGAGTTCCTCTCGATATGCTTCGTGTTGGACCGCCTTGGCCCAGTAGACTAACGCCTCTTCCTTCTCTGATGGTGTGACGGGTCCGACCTGCGCTGTCTGTTCCTGCTTCCTGGCCTTCCGCACGAATCTCCACACTAGAGCCGTTACCCGGAGTATGCTCTGCAACTTGGATTTCCGCTCTAGAAGGCTCACGTTGTCGATGCTCAATTTGGGTGGTGCTGCGAGGGTGACTTTTCCGACGACTGCTGGTTTCTGTTCTGCGGTCGCCCCTGCTCGCTGTTGCGCGGTCATATTCGTTCGCCCCTTTGGCCAATCTTGCTCTGATCCCCTTAGCCAATGCGGTCCCTCCCGCCATAGGCTCGAATCGATCATCTCTGCTGCTTCGACTCCTCTTGATCCTAGGTCGGCTGGGTTGTCGCCTGTAGCGACATGTCTCCAAGGGTGGTCGCCAGTGAGCTCTTGGATGGCACTGACTCTGTTGGCGACAAAGGTTTTTAGCTCAAACGGTAACCTGCCGATCCAATACAGCACTGTTGTCGAATCACTCCAGTAGGTTCTCTGCACATGATGGAAGTTGCATGCTTGGACGACCTGTGCAGTTAGTCTGGATAGTAGCTCGGCGGCACATAGTTCTAGTCTCGGCACCGAGACTGTTTTGAGTGGCGCTACTCTGGTCTTTGCTGCTACTAAGACGCTTTTCGTCTCGCCGTCGCTTGACGTCGTTCGCAGATATATAACTGCAGCGTATGCTCTCGTTGACGCGTCTGCGAATCCATGGCGCTGCATTTCACTCGCTGTGCAGCTGCCCAACCATCTCGGAACTCGTACTGAGGACAATATGGGTAGCTGCTCGTAAAAATGCATCCATGTGGGTACCATGCTCTGCAGTATCTGCTCGTCCCACTGAACTCCAGAGCGCCATAGGTCCTGAATGAAGATTTTCGCCGCAACGATCACCGGGGCGAGATATCCATTAGGGTCGTATAGCCTTGCAATCGCACTGATGACTGCTCGCTTGCTCCAGCTCGAGTTGGGTTGATTCAGGCGAACCTTGAACATGATGTCGTCCGTCGATGAGTCCCAGACCAGTCCCAATATCGAAGTCGCGCAGTCTTCGGCGAGGGGCAGTTCCGTTTCGCCGTTGCTTGCTCTGCCTAGCTCGGATAGCACCTGCTCGTTCGAGGACATGAATTTGCTCAGCTCAAAACCGCCAGCGCCTAGGGATGAGATTATCTCCTTGCCCAAGTGTACTGCTTGCTCTTCGGTCTCTGCTCCTGTCAGCATGTCGTCCATGTAGAAGTTGCTGGTTATGGCCTCATACGTCATGGGATGCGTATCCCTATTGTCTTGTGCGCATTGGTGCCTTGTGCTGGATGTCATGCCGTACGTCACAACGGTCAGCCAGTATTCTTGCAGCTCGTCGTTGGGGTGGTTCCTCCAGAATATTGTTTGGAGGTTCCATTGGCTCGGGTCGACGCACACTTGTCGAAACATTTTCTTGATGTCAGCAGTTATGGCCACCCTGTGGCACCGGAAACGAGTGATGATTGCTGCTAAGTCATCTTGAAGCTTTGCACCAGCAAATTGTATGTCGTTGAGGGGTGTGCCGCTATCGCTCTTGCACGATGCGTCGAAGACAACACGAAACTTCTTCGTAACACAATGATGAGGTATGTGGTACGTATGCTCTTCGTCCCGCTGGGTTCCGTCTACCCTCGTCACGTGGTTAAGCTCCTGATATTCTCGCATGAAGTTGGTGTATTTCTCCTTCAGCTCTGGGTCTGCGCTCAGCTTGCGCTCGAGTTGGAGAAATCTCTTCATGGCGACCGCTCGTGTGCTGCCCAAATGGTGAGCCCGAGGGTTGAGGGGAATGGTTACCACGTATCGTCCGGATGAGTCCCGATGATGTGTGCTCTTAAAGTTGTCCTCAACCCATTGGTCGTCTGGTGACATTGTGGATGGCCTGCTCAGCTCTTCAATCTCCCAGAACTGTTTGAGTTGCTCGCTCAGTTGCACGTCTGGAGCACGTCCGCCCCCGCTTCGGCTGCTGCTGTCCAAACACTATCCAGCCCAGTTGGGTGTCTTGCGCGGTGAGGCCGGAATTGTACCTTCTGATGTCGCTCTTGATTATCTCCGCCCAAACTTGTGCGCCAAGTAGCACTTCTACCCTGCCAGGCTTGTTGAACATGGGATCAGCCAAGGTCAGCTCGATTGTGTCCGCGACTTGCTCTTGCGGTAGATTCTTCACCGGAAGGCACGATGCTATTTTCGAGATTACGCACATGTCGCAGTTCAGCGAGAACGATGGATCTGCTCTTGAGAGGATGGTTACACTTACGGATCCGGTTAGCCGCGCATTGTTCTTGGAGCCGATTCCATGCACTAAGAGGTCACATCTGCGCGTAATTATGCACATGCTTCGAGCGCACTGCTCGGTTATGAGGTTGATTTGGCTCCCGCTATCCAGGAGCGCCCTTACCTCCATAATTCGCTCTGCTCCCGCTCGAATCTTTACAAGCGCGGTTGCTGGTAATGCGCCTTCTATCTCCGTACTCGCTCGCTCGACGTTGCCAGTCGTGCCCTTGCTGCTCGGCTGATTAGCACTCTGGGAGGATGTGGCATGATGAACAACCTGCGGCTCTGCTGGATGTTTGTTGACTGATTGCTATGCCCCTGCTTGGTTCGGCTCGGCTTGTGAAGTGGTTGCTTGCCGCTGTTCCATTGTGGCTACCGCGTTTAAGCTGGATACCGCACCGAACTGCTCTAGGCAGAGAACGCTGTTGTGCTTTTTGTTGCACCTGCGGCAGGCTCCGGAGGGACAATTTTGTGCTACATGTCCGCTCCTCAAGCAATTGGCACATAGTTTCCAGGTCCTGACCTTGTCGTTCCTGCTCTCGATCGACAGTGCCAGAAAGTCCCCGCACCGGTATAGCGCGTGCTGCGCCTTGCATAGCGGGCATTTGGGTAGCACCGCTGCTCTACCTCCTCTAGCTGGATTAGAGTTGCTCCGCTCCTTCCTTTGCTCGGCCAGTTTTGCTGTGCGCTCGGGTATTTCGTGTTGGTCGTAGAAGGCTGAGTCTAATGCGGTTGCCCGCCGCTCCAAGAAATGAAAGAATTCTTTGAGAGTGGCAATTTGACGCACATCGTCTCTGGTCATTTGCCATGCGTGGTTCGTCTCACAATCGAGTCTCGCCCTGAGCATGTTGACGATGAAAGGATCCCAGGAGGTAATGTCCAGGCCGAGCACCCGCAGTGAGCTGAGATGAACGTTAGCTTCATTTACTAGATCCCGAATCGCACGAGGTCTAGATGGTTCTGCCCCCACCTTGGGAATTGCATGTAAGGCGTTTAGATGCGCGTCCACGATGTTCTGCTTGTTGTCGAACACCTCGTTCAGCTTGGACCATGCCTCGTTGTAATTGGCGTCTGTTATCTGCCACCTACTGACTAGCCTCGCAGGGGCACCTTCCAGGGCTTGCCTCAGTTCGCGCATCTTAGTGACGTTCGCCATTGCTGGGTTGTCGTGCACTTCGGTTACGAATTGATCTCGGCTGCTGCCAGCTTTGTTTGGAGTAGCTGTTCGCTAGCTTTTCCGAACTCATCATCGGCGGTGAATTTGGATATCCGGGTGATGGTTGATCGGGAAACGTCTCTTCGTGCTAAATCGCCCATTACTCGCACCTTGAGCGTGGATCCGCACAATATCCCTTTGCTCTACCGTAAGACTGTACTCGATCGCAGCAATTCAGGTCGACCCTTCGGAAATGACTACGAACGCGTACAGAATCGAGATGTTGCTAAATTGCGCGCAAGTTCACTATTATTTATTAATGTTTTTGTTATTTTGCACTGTGCGCGCGCTGCTCAAATTGGACTATCGCACCAAGAATTTTTTTTTTTTTTTTTCTCTGAAACTGAAACCGCTTTTTCGCGCAAGAATTTATTGCTTCTTCTTTTTTTTTTTTCTTTGCACCGCACGATGGTATGCTCGCGCTGCACAATTGTTTTTTTTTTTTTTTTCACTGCACTGAGTTTGAGTTTGATCGCTCGGAAATGTATTACTATTTGCACTGCCCTGCACTGGATGATAATCCGGCTCCGATGGACCAAATGTTTAATATTGGAAGAAATTTCTTTATTTAAAAAAAAGGAATATAACAAACACTTAATCTGATGGACTGTATTTTCCGCCCGCACTGCTCAAAGATTATTTTACGAATGAACCAAAATGTACTGGGCACCGTATATATAGGTGCCGGTGGTGTTCTGCATATCGCACAAAGGTCGGTCGTAGGTACCGCTGCCCAGCGCACATCACAGACGTCGGTCCCAGGTACCGCTGCCCAATCGTGAGTTGTCGGCTCGTCTCCTTTGTGCGTCCTTCGTTGCGCCGCTGGAATGTTCTGTTGTTTCTGTGCTGTCTGGCTGTTGGCGAAAGAATTCGCTCTTGTTGTTGTCGCTCGTGGGGTCTGGGTTTGTTACCATCTGGCTGCCCGTTGTATTCTTGTGGTGCGATGTGTACCGGTGCATCTCGCGCCACCGATCCGCGCGATTCTCAGACAGCCCGTCTTAAATAGGAAAAAGTCTGAAGAATTACTAAATCTCAAGAAACAAAGTTAACATTAACGGTAGGAATACTCTCTGGACACTGCCTTCTAAGGAAGCATGTCATGAGACTTGGCTTAGCTAATACGGATATATGCAGATACTGTGAGCACCTACAAGTCAAGGAAGACATCTCCCACCTTCTGTGCGAGTGTCAAGCAATTGCTCGGAGTAGAAAAAAGCACCTATTCAGGTACTTCTTTAACAACTTAGAGAAGCTTGGTTCCTCAAACAATATTGTTACAATAATTAAATTGACTGCTTGGCCGATATGGTTTAGGTTTTTAACTGTAATGGTTCCCTGGGGATGGCGATGGGCCCGTCTTGGTGCTTGGTCTTTTGTGACGATCTCACAACCCCACTCAACCTCACCTAACCTAACCTAAAGAATCAACAAAGTTGTAGTTGATTGTACGACCTTCTCTGATCACATGCCTATCGTTGTTGAACTCTCGTGTAAAGCTTTACCCAGCGGAATAAACCTTCGCCTGCTCCCTCGCCTTTGTTGGAAAAATGAACTTAAAGTTTTTTATCAACGTGATTTGAAAGATGTCCTCCTGAAAAACAATATATTAATGGAATCCACAGGATCACTTTGTAAGCAACTCACGAAATATATTCGTAATTCTGCACCGAACATGAATATAAGTCAAAACTCACCTCCCACTCAGAAGTGGTTTGATCAGTTTTTGAAAGCACGTACAAGATCTTTTGCTCTTCCGCGTGCCTTGAGAACCTCAAACAATTGTTACCTACGGATTTGGTACACCGATTCTAATTACACATCAAGAAAACCTGTGTCTTCAAACGAAAATTGAATTTGAAAACCAACAAGCACGAACATTGGGTCAAACTAAAAGCTCTAAGGACTTCTGGAAGAGAGCGAGAAAGATCAATGGAATAGATTATAAAATCGGAGTAGGCGTATCTGCTGAAGATCTTTCTGCTTGCTTTAAGCGCCTTCTTTTCAACCATCCCAATCTTATGTTTTCCTACGCTGAACCGCTAACTGTGGATGAATCATTAGATGCTGATATATCGATTGAGGAAATACAAGCTATGATTTTAAATGTTATTAAAATGGAAATGCTCCAGGTGAAGATGGGATTCCTTACGAGTTTTTTAAAAATGCAACATCTACATTTACAGCTAACTTGCAAACTCTGTTCAACAACACTGCGGACATCCCCTCTTCCTTTAAAAAGTCGGTAATATTTCCTATACTTTGTGTATAGGAAGAATTTCCGACTTACGGACCATTAGACGTTGTTGATAACAAAGGAATCTCCTTCATGAATGTCATAGCAAAGATATTCTGCGCGGTTCTTGTAGAAAGACTAGAAAAGTGGGTCGAGACGACAAATTTTCTATCTGACTTCCAAGTGGCTTTAGAAAGAATTATTCTCTCTCTCTATTGTCAAAACTTTTCATGTCAGAAACAAAAAAGTGTATTCCTTTTTTGTTGAATTTAAAGCAGCTTTTGACCTAGTTAACAGAAATGCTCTCTTCTATAAGCTTTCTCAACTAGGCAAATATTCGAAATTCATTAGGGTGATCAAGGAAATGTACAGCGGTGTGGGATGGCTCAACCTATTCCGAATGGTTTAGATCAAATACTGGTGTGAAACAAAGTTGTTTACTCAGTGCATTGTTGTTTTCTTTGTTTATAAACGACGTAGTAGAAGATCTTCCAGGAGAAGAGCGCGCAATGAAAGGCAATGCAAATATTATGGTCATATTCTGGAAACAGCTAAAGAGATTAAATGTTTGGTAGTCAAACTGAATTAACTTTAAATTTCAGCAAACACAAAAAAGCTTTGCTTTTCAAGTTTGGGGGTCATATGAGTACGAGGTAATCGAAAAATGACATAGGAACTTTATAAAAAAAACTCTTCAATCTACCTCTAAATACGCCTAGTTGTGCCGTATACTTGGACACCGGACTTCCTAAACTTCTGTCGAGCACACTCAAGTCACAGGCTGACTTCATAATTAAGATATGCAGTAACTATGAAGAATCTAGACTCTAAAAAAAAATAGCTTTTATATGAGTTGAGGAATAATTGCCAGCAATTGTGGTGAAACATTTCATATTGATACGCACCACCTGTGTAATTTAAAACACCAACTCTATCGCATTATTCACAAAAATGAAGACTTTACTCGAGATGCGTTCATCATAAAGGCTAGAGAGTCCGAAAGTAGGTTATTAAACAGACAGATTAACTTTAATCTAAACCGCAAAAACTACTTCCATGAGTCACTAAGCTTTGATGAAATATCCTTGATATTTAAATCAAGGTGTGAGCTCCTCCCCTTAAATGGTAGCCCTTACAATGGAAGCTTCAATCAATTCTGTACGCTCTGCAACCTAAAATCGAAGGAAGATTGCCCTATATTTAGACCACAGAGGCTAATTTTCTTCGGTAAAAAATCATTAACTATGCAGGAAACTATCCAACTTCTAAATGAGTGTGACTGGAAACATTTTTCGGATTGACCTATACATTTCAATGCCGGCAATGCCCGGCTGGTTTTTATTATTTAAGAATACATTTCAAGTCCATACAAAATGTTAGATATTAAGAATCAGAATAAACAAGAGTATAATAGTTATTTATTGAAGTAACTTAGAAATTCATTATAAAATATATTAGTTATTAGATATTGTAAGCGAGAAGCGCGTGCTTCTCAAATGAAGCCAATGAGTCAACTGACTCAACAAACAAAAGGATGTTGTTGTTGATTTGTTATGATAATGACGTATTGACATTGACACATTTGGTACATATACATCATTTCCCTTCTCATATTTCAGAAATTGAATCTCTCAACAGGTTTTCGGGTACGTTCGGATCTTCTGAGACTGTTGGACTCTGGTTCAGCGGCATTACTGGTTGTCCTGTAATTAGTAAGAATATTTTTAGTACTGTTCTCGGGAACTAGAACATCTGTTGTCTCGGTCGATTCAGGGATGCTAAGCTGGGGTTCTGATAAGGAGGTTTGTATACTTTGATCATTAGACGATAGTAATTGTTGAAGCTGAGTATGTTGATTGTTCGAAGTTGTTGACTGCTCTGGCCGGGTAAATGGATCGTTACACGATGTTGATTATCGAGTCTGGGTGAAGTTTGTCTTGTTGGAATTGGTACTTTCCGTAGTTGTTGCATTTCGTAGGATTTGGTGTTGTGGCTCGTGACATTCCCTAGAAATTTTGTTTGGTCTAAGCTGATTTTGGTGACGTCTCATTGTAAATCCATCGCCTTCAACTATATACATCTTCCTTCCCAATATGTTCACCACTGTTGCTTCTTTCCATTTTGAACCACGACTTAAATTCTGAGCAAAAACGGACTGTCAGATAGCGAAACGGGTTTTTTGGGTTGTTCTTGCAGGTTTATTGCTGTTTGAGGCTTGTTTTAATAGGGAAAGCAAATTCCGGGGTTGTCTACCATGTTAAACTTCGGCTGGGGACCTGCTAGTGATTGGATTAGGCGTTACTCGGTATGCACTAAGGCATGTTGACAAAGCGTTTTCTGTGTTGTTTGACTCTTGTAGGATTTTTGATATTGAAGTTTTAAAAGTCCTAACAAAACGTTCGGCTTCCCCATTAGAGGCAGGGTGAAATGGGGCAGTAGTTATATGATCTATACCATTCGATAAACAATCAGAAACGATAGTTTTTGGGAGTCCTTCAATTGAAAATATGCTTTTTAACCCTTTGATAGTTGCAAATGTGGTTATAGTATTCATTTTGATAATAAGGGGAAATTTTGAAAAGGCATCTATGCAGATAAACCAATAACTTCCAAGGTAAGGGCTAGCAAAATCAATGTGTAATCTTTCCCACGCTTCTTGCGGCTTTGGCCATGGGCTTAATTCGTGTCTCGGAAGCGAACTACTTTGTTGACAGTTTGCGCATGTGGCTACTTTAGACTCAATACTCTTGTCAATATTTGGCCACCAACAATAGCGACGGTGCTAGTTGCTTGGTGCGAATTACACCCCAGTGATCTTTTTGGAGCATTCGCAAAATTCTGTTTTGGAGTGCTTTTGGAACGACTACACGGGAAAAATCAGTTTGGAGCAAAATTACATCATTTTTTATGCGAGAGATAACGCCTCTTTTTCTAATCGGCTATACCTACGTTGATGAATATCCAACGTTTTTGAAGCATGTGCAATGGGTCTTTCAGAGCCATCCGGAAAAATATGTGAAATTACGGCACCTATGCCATAAGCCGAAGCATCCGTGGCTAATACAATGGCGTAGCTATCATTAAAATGAACTAAGTTAGTAGTATTAACTATTTGCCTTTTTCACTCTTGAAAAGCTTTCTCTTGTAGCGCCTGCCATTTAATGTATCCTTTCTACGAAACTTATTTAAGGGCGCACATAGTTCCGAAAAATGATTGATAAATTTGTTGTAATAATTTACCTTTCCAGTTGTTTTAACTCCTTGGGTCTGGGTAAATTTTTTACAGCTGCTACACCAGCTATTTTTTATTATCAGCTATGATCCATATAGATCATCGATTTACATGCACTTACAACAACAGCACATGATCCTGCTTCTCATCGAGATCACTAATCATGATCTGAAAATGTATTCCACTATTTCCGGCTGCGTTGTTTCTTTTATTTTTAAATGTTGGTGTGCCTGTAAACCATTGCCACACAATCGCATTGCCAGACTAAAAAATGGAACACAAAATGATTTTTTTCGCATTCGAATAAAGTCCCTGTCCGTATTCCGAGTTATTTTGTTTTTTCTCTTTCTATAAAGGTATGTCCACACCAGCCAATCATTTGATAAACAATTAAATACCTTCATGTTCCATATTTATTTCTAAAACACTTATTAAACAAAACAATTCTTATAAAATGCTTAGAAATGTTTTGCTGATTTGGATCTGGACACCAGAAAAACGTTTATGAAAAGTTTCACAGTTACCCAATCGTGATGGGAAATAATTTTTGTTTTACAAGTATCCCTGCAGAAAGTGAGCGCTGTTTTTCGATTATTATTTGTTTTTAAATAAAATAAAAATGTCCAGAAAAGCTTTGAATACCTAATGAGAAAGTGATTCACTTAATACGATTATTTGAATTAAATAGCGTGTCGCGTGATTGCCAAGACCAAAAATACAAAAATAAAAACTTTACTCGCTGCTAATAATCCCACCACATTATTTGCTTCTCGTCCAAAACAGGATAAAGGTGAAACATTTAACAAACATTTACCCCCGTATTAATAAACAAATAAGTATACAAAAATTTTACGTAACTGCTGAATAACGAGTTGATAACTTTTACGCAGTGTTTATTAATACGCGGGTTAGTAAATAAAATTCAGAAATCTTTTATAAATGTTTATAAAATCTGTCCGATTTGCTTCAGAAACATTTCATAAATATTTCTGAAATATTTCGGTGGTCTGGACACACCTTAATATGCCAAGATAAACTCAAGCGGTAGCAGCAAATATTGTTCATGTTTTACATATTTGAACATAAAATACTAAATTTGTTTCACAAAAATATATTTGAAAAAGAAAAATTATGCAAATTTGATTCAAATATGGTAACACCCCCGACTTTGCAAGTGAAATGACATGTGCCTTGTGTGACGTCACATTGAGAATAATATTTGCAATATGGCTGGTGGCAATATGAAGTTTGAAATACCCTGTATTATCTGTTTTGTTTTTGAAAGCAACTGTTACCACAACTCCAAAATTTAACTTTTCAATGATCCGTTTTGTTTTATTTTCGTGATCTGATTCGGATCAGATCACGCTGATAATAAAAAAACAGCTACCATCATCAGAAGGGCGAATACCGGATGCGTTAATTATATGCCCCAAATAAGTGACTTCGGGCTGCATAAAAATACATTTACTCCGCCTACTCCTCATCATTTCGTCCCGTGATAATTATGTCATCAAGGTAGTTAGCAACGTGGTAGACTCCCGAAAAAATCTGTTCCAATAACCTCTGAAATATCGCCGGTGCAGAGGCGATACCAAAGGGCAATCGCTGGTACTGGTACAGCCCGAGGATTGTATTGACAACTAGCAATTCCTTTGCATTGTCATCGAGTACCACCTGTAAATAAGCATCTGATAAATAAATTTTTGAGAATTTTTTACCTTGAAGTTTATAAAACAGCTCTTCGATCCTAGGAATCGGATGTTGATCAATAGCAAGCTGTGAATTTACCGTCACTTTGAAGTCCCCACATAGTATAAGATGGAGGAACCATCTCGCTTTGGTGCAATTACGATCGGTGCTGCCCACTGACTGAACTTAATTGGTTTCCAGATGCCGGCATCAACAAGGCGTTTGGCTTCTTTTTTAAACGCCTCCATTTGAGAGAATAGTAAAAATCGTGGCTTGCAAAATCTTGGTTTTGCGTTTTGTTTTAATTGAAGGCTAGCCGTGAAGTTGAGATATGTGCCTAGAGAAGATTCAAAAATTAATTGATATTTATCACAAAGTTGATTTATTTTTATTTCCGTATTTTGCGAATCTGTAATAGCAATTTTATCGATCCTCAACCGGAATGCGTTATGCTTTGAATTGGTGACCAATAGCGGCAACAACTGTACGCGCACTTCGCTTAACCCCAAAATTGGAACTGGCCTATTTCCATACGCGCGAAGTTTTTGTTAAGTTGATCGGCATGGTGGGCGTCCTAGTTCGCGATAGCCATTTAAGCTTATAATTGAACAAGTTGCTCCAGTGTCCAGTTGAAATACCATGTTTGTGTCGTTTACCTTTAGATTGATAAGAAATTTGACTTCCTGATTACCTCTTGTCGTCGAAAATAATGAATTTATTGTATAAATTTTCTCTATTGACTCAATATCATTTACATTTTCTCTATTTCGCGGTTTAAATCATTTATTTCGATTTATACGCATGTAACACACATGAGCATGCGATGTTGAGGATATGAAAGAACTACTTCTGCAGACTGTTTAACGGCGATGACGACCTAAATCCCGCTGTCAGGCAGAATGAACCATCCAACCTGGACGATGAAGATAGCTATAAAGCCTAGCCGCCGAGCTGTTCAAAGCGGCACGCGATGACTTGGTTAGGAGCATGCACCAACTCATCTGTAAGATATGGTCGGAGAATGGAACCTCAGCATTGTTTGCCCGATCCTAAAGAAAGGAGACCCTCTGAACTGCGCCAATTACAGAGGTATCAGTCTACTTAACATTGCCTACAAGATCTTATCAGTGTGGCTTCAGCCCAGGAAAGTCAACCATCGACCAAATATTCATACTGCGGCAGATCTTGGAGAAAACCCGGGAACTTCAAATCGATACCCATCACTGACTTCTTCAACATCGTTCTTGAAAGAAAAGTGCAAAACTCAAACGCCAACACCAGAGGCACGATCTTTCAAAAATCCGTCCAATTACTCGCGTACGCCGGCGACATTGACATAATTGGAAGAACGCAGCGTGATGTAAATGGCGCGTTTGTGAGTCTTGGGACTGAGGCGGCGAAGATGGGTTTGGCGGTGTACGAAGTATATGCTGTCAACTAAAAAGGACACCCAACACCGACGGCTCGGACAGAACGTCACAATAGACAGATATAACTTTGAGGTGGTTAAGGACTTTGTCTACTTAGGCTCCGCTATGAACTCAGACAATGACACCAGCGCTGAGGTTAAACGTAGAATAGCTCTTGCCAATCGCTGTTTCTTTAGGCTAAGGCAATTGAGTAGCAAAGCCCTCTCTCGAACAACTAAAGTGACCCTTTATAAGACCCTAATCGTCCCAGTCATATATGGCGCAGAGGCATGGACTCTATCAAAAGCGGATGAGGTAACTCTGGAGGAGGAGATTCAACGACGAACTGTACGGGCTGTACAGCGACATCGACATAGTCAGAAGAGTGAAGGTCCAACGACTGAGGTGCCTGGGTCATGTAGAGCGTATGGACACAAATGTTCCGGCCCGGAAGATCTTCGAATCCACACCCGAGGGAAGGCGCAGTAGAGGAAGACCGCGACTCAGGTGGCGCACGCAAGTCGAAGGAGACCTTAACCAACTTAGCGTGCGAAACTGGAGACAGCTAGCTAACGATCGCGCTGGCTGGAGACGCTTGTTGGTTGAGGCCCAGGTCCACCCCGGACTGTAGCGCCACCTTAAGTAAGTAAGTAACAAACATGAGCGATATGTCCAATTTTACTATATTTGTGACACAGTGCATCGCGAAATTTGCAGAACTTTTGTAAATGATGCGATCCGCAGCCTGAACACGATTGTAATGTCATTCGGTTGCTCTCTCCACTATCCCGGCAAAAACTACGGTTTTTATTTTGTTGCCTCTTAGCCAAATGCATGCTACCATTTTTGTCTTTGTTGAATCTTTTAATGCATGTCTTTGTTTTTTTCTTTATTCGTGCTTCTCCCGTAATTGTTATTTCCTTTTAGCTCGTTGACTTCTACTATTGGCGCTTCATTAGTAATCGTGCGAATGGTTTTTTGTGTAGCTTCAAAAGCTTCCGCTATCGCTAGAACGTCAGCCAACGATGGGTTGACCTTTTGAACAGCAGCGGTACGCACTGTATCATGCGGTGTGTGCAGTACCACTACATCTCTAATGAGTTCGTCTACATATTCATGCTTACAGGTATCATTACTACATGCGTACTTACATTGTCGTGCTATTCCCCGTAATTCCGCTACCCATTCACCGTAACTTTGATTGCACTTCATTTGTGATCGAAAAAATTCGCATCGTGCTGTTAATACATGTGTCTTTGATTCGAAATGCTCCGTCAATTTTGCAACTAGCTCCGTGTATGTCTTTTCGTTTACATTGTTATTCCCAAACAGCTTTTGCAGTAATTCGTACAGCTCAGTCCCGATCCATGACAAAAAAAATGCTTTGCGAGATGCCTCCTTTATTACTTCATATGCTTTGAAGTGTTGCTCCAGTTGAGTTTGATACGTACCCCAGTTGTCTTCTGATTTATCAAAATTTTGAAAAGCAGGAACAGTTCCAACCGCCACCATCGATGATGATCCCTGAGCCATATGCGCATCCATCCATCTCTTTTGGTCACTTATCATTTTTTCCATGAAAAGTTCAAGTTCTAAAGTTATTCTAATGTTAAATTCTTTAGGTGTTTTTTTCTTCTTTATTTTATTTTGTTTTTGTTTCATTTTTGATTATTATAATTTTTATATGTATACGTTCGATTATTCGGTAAAAACCATTAAAATTATTATTAAATTAAATAATTCAACACACATGCTCAAATGAACGTTTAAAATTTTAAATATGATCACTCACCTTTAAAAATGATATCTTCTTGGGACACCTCAGTGCACGATGTCCCTTTGGGTGAAGTAAGGTAAGCTACATTTCTCTTGGCGGATGAACTGAGCTGTTTTGGACAAACGATCCAATGGAGAACTTCCTAGGCCAAGAATTGACAGGTAGGGTGGGTATTGGCCGCGCTCATAACACCAACGAGAACTTCTCGATGTGGTAAACGTCCGTCCGCTGTCAACAGGAATCCCCACGATTCCGACGAGTCCCGCCGTGCAGAACCAGCGTGCCAAGTTTCTGGATGTTTACACTCTCCCCCCACTCTTTGACCATCCTTTCCTGTCCTTTTATCTTAAATCATCTCTGCCCTTCTAATCCTCATCCTTGCTTATTACAAGGGTTTCGATGCAAAATGCGACATGGTGCGCGAGTTATGGTAGACTTCCCCGTGAATATTAAAAAAAAAATATTTCTTGGTAGTTTCGGCAAAGGTTTCTGTACCTTGATTTGAACAGTTGGAATTGCTTTTACAAGGTTTTTATTTATTCATTCTGCTGACAGTGCAAAACTGCAGCGTGGGACCGAAAGGGTCTTGAATTTGATTACTGTGTGAAATATTGCATTTGAAAGATTATATTTCATTATGTTGTGATCCGCACAACCATACCATGACCCACCCTACTCATCACCTTCTCATGTTTTCCCACTCAATCCATACACCAAATACACTACCAGAGCGCACGGCTATTAATAGGTCATTCGCTTTGTTTTCATTCGTTTTCCTTTTGCCCAAACGCCACCCAAGCGCAATGAGTCAAGTGTCTATCTACCCAAAACGATACACTCGTAACCCAACTCCGATTGCCCAGCGGCACGCCAACATATCGCAAAACTGCAATAGTTGCATATCGGAGTTTTACTACGTTGAGCTATCGGGGACGTAATAATAAATTATGAATGGATGACACTTGACACCAGCGTAAGGCAAATGACACCCAAGATGTCATTTGGGTACTTTTAATGGGAACGGAAAACAATTAAGCAATACCTAAAAATAGCGCGTGTGCACATATGGTAACTGTTAAGGAAACTATGGTGCAAGGAGGGGGAAGATAGGAGACAGGTCATGAAGACTAAATGTATAAAAGGCAAAGGTTGTGAGCAGGAAGGACAGAGTAAATTTAACTATCAGATTGATCGCAGCCAAGTTCTAGACAGCGGGTCAAATCCTAATTAATTAAATAATTAAACATAATTAAACAATAAACAAATACTATTGGTCGCAGCCCTGCCGAAGACAGCGGGCCAATAGATATTAAAGTAACACTTGAGCATTTTTATTTTTACTCTCCGCTTTGCACTCTTCCCTCTCAAGAGGAAGCACGGTGCAAATCGTAACATTGGTGGCAGCGGTGGGATACCCAAATAGAGGTCCCGACTACCAAACCAACTACAGAGGTTAAAACACTTCTGAGGCGTACTGGGGCTATACAACAGTAAAGCAAAAAGTGTTAAAGTGTTGTGTAGTGAAGCGTTACTGGGGCTATACACCAGTTGAAGTGAAAACATTTTTTTTTACAAAGTCCCAAAAAGAATAAGACCTGGCGAACTCCTAAAAACAGGACGCGGAGGCAAACATTTGGGCAGTGAAAAGACCAGGCTGTAATTGCACCTATAGGGCGTGAAGCCTGCCTGGCAAACAACTTCAACAGTAGCAGCAACAACAATAACTTCAACAGCAGCAGCAGTAACAACAATAACATCAACAGCACCAGCAGTAACAACAATAAACCACAATATTTTTATTTAAACATATAAGGTATTTTTTTTTTAGACAACATTTTTTCTTTGTATATACATATATAATTACATACAAACAAACATACATACCTAACTATACTATTGTTACCTATTCCTATCTTCTCCCATTCCTATTTTACCCTGTAAAGTTTTTGGGTTCGTTTACTTCCATCACTTAGTCACGTGGGCTGTAAACATTAGGCGTGTTACGAGACAAGCTCATAGGCAAGCATTAATCACTGCTGGTCTGTTCAAAATCCTCCCCTTCCATTCTCCTCCTGAAGAGATTGGAATTTTAAACTGTCCACCTTTTAACGAAGTAGACATCCCGGTGAAAATGGAATTCAAAGTCACCATTACGGACATATTTAATATAGTCCCGTTATTCAACGGTGATCCCGTTGAACTCAATAAGTTCACTTCCTGCGGTGATATACTTTTTTCCTCGGCCCAGGCCAACGAGAAGCCAATGTTTTTAAATATCGTCAAAACTCGACTTCAAGGCCCCGCTTTCGAACTAGTACAGTTCAGTACCATCAACACCTGGGAAGAACGAAAGTCTATGCTGGAGACAGAGTTCAAAGAAACAAAGTCTCGATCCTCCGCTCAGAATGACCTCCTAGCTGCGAAACAAAGGCGAAGAGAGACTATTACAGAGTTCGGCAACAGGGTGGGTAGCTTATTAAATACTCTAAAATCTGCCACTCTTCATAGGCACTAGTGATATCTCAGTGCGAACCTTTCTGAATGCCGAAAATAATAAGTTGGCAATACAGGCATTCGAGGACGGCCTACGAAATGACAATCTTAGGATCATGGTCCAAGCTCATGGGGAAACAGACCTTAAAAGTGCTATCACCTACGCAGAAGACCATGCTACAAGATTGGAGAGGCTAACCGTCACTCAAAAATTACCTTCAAGGCCCCCTTACACGCAAAAACCCATTTGCGAATTTTGCGGAATACCAGGCCACACGAAACAAACGTGTTACCGAAACCGGCAGCTTCCAAACCTTCCTAGACCACCCATTAAACAAGAAGTGAATTTTATTAGGTGCAACTATTGTGGGAAACGTAACCACACTCAAAATGAATGTAGATTGCGTTTGTCCAGAATTGAACCTCAAATGAACTACCCTCAGGGCGCACCGGCAGTACAAAGTGCGCAAAATAATGCGAGGTCCAGAGGCAATAACACTGCCGATCCCGGTTTTAGCGGAAGACCTCCCAACAATTCCTGGCCCCAAGATAATCGCGGCGTAAGATATTCCAACGCAAACCCGAGGCCCGAATCGGGAAACGAGAACTCTCGGGAGGAATCAACCGGCAATTCCTCTCGAATTATCACCCAAGCCGAGGTCCATCAAATCCAACACTAAACTTGAAGTTTCTCGTATCGTTCTGTCCGGAATTCAAGGAGCCAACGATACGACTCAGATTTAGTCCCTCGGATAAAACATACACTACCTTTCTGATAGACACTGGAGCCGATATTTGCTTGCTAAAAAATTCTCAGATAAAAGGTTTGGAAAGCGAGAATGGTCTATATACCATCTCCACCATAGCCGGGGACTCTTTAAAAACCCTGGGACTGGTAAACGGTACTATGGAATTAAAGACAACCGAACATTCCATGCATTTAGATCATCCTTTCCACCTACTTACCAAAGAAATCAATCTACCATATGATGGTATAATAGGTAACGATTTTTTAACCAAGTTTAAATGTGTAATTGACTACAAGCAAAATCTACTAATAATACCTAAGCCCAGTTTATTAGAAGTAGGAAAGAATTTCACTTCAGGTTTTCAGCCAAAAGACTCAGCAATAGCCAATAAGACTGAGCAAAATAAAATAAATAACCCAGCACAACGTAAGACTGAGGACAAAAGAACCTCAGCAGAAAATAAGGCTGTGGTAACAATAGACTCAGCAATAGCCAATAAGACTGAGCAAAATAAAATAAATAACCCAGCACAACGTAAGACTGAGGACAAAAGAACCTCAGCAGAAAATAAGGCTGTGGTAACAATAGACTCAGCAATAGCCAATAAGACTGAGCAAAATATAATAAGTCCAGCACAAAGTAAGACTGACTTCAAGAATAATAATAAATTAAATAACGACAATTTCGAAGATCCAGATAAAATAACAGTCATTCCTTACGAGGAATTGCCTACGGGCACAAGGGCTGGAAAATCTACTTCCAAACTAACACCCATAAATGAGCAAAAACCAATTGTCATACAACCCCGAAGCCAACAGGTATTGAACGTTCAGTTAAATGATAAATATGAATCCACATTTGGAGATATTATCATACAAAAGAAACAAATCATGCCAGGCTTATACGTGGGCGAAACTTTAGTCAGACCCAACAACTCAAGAATAAAAATATTAATGATGAACACGTTGGAAACTGAACAACGAATAAACATCGAAGATTTTGATCTTGAATGGGATAAGTTGGATAATTTCAACCTGGTATCCAACCAATCGAATGACATAATTAAAGGTAGATTAAATACACTACAATCCGTCATTGATCTCAGTCACTGTAACCTGGAAGAGAAACAATCTATTTTTAAAATATGTAGAGAGTACAATGATTTATTTTTTCTTGAAGGCGATAACCTTACATTTATAGAGACATCGAAACATAGGATCATAACAGACCAAAACAAACCTCCTTCATTTGTCAGACCATATAGGCTTCCTGACTCACACAAAACCGAGGTCCACAAACAGGTGAGTGATATGCTACAAAACGACATTATTCAGCCAAGCGCTAGCCCATGGAATTCTCCTCTACTTCTTGTACCCAAGAAACCAGACAAGGAGGGCAACAAGCGATGGCGTGTCGTAGTTGATTTTCGCAAACTAAACGAACTAACAGTTGCCGATGCATATCCTCTGCCAAACATCACCGACATTCTGGATCAGTTAGGCAGAGCATCCTACTTTAGCACCCTCGATTTGGCAAGCGGATTTCATCAAATCCTAATGGATGACGAAGACAGATGCAAAACTGCTTTCAGCACTCCATATGGTCACTATGAATACAATCGCATGCCATTTGGCTTAAGAAATGCTCCCGCAACTTTCCAGCGGTTGATGAACACTGTTTTGATTGGCCTACAAGGTTTTGACTGTTTTGTTTATGTCGATGACATAGTCCTTCACGGATATGACCTTAAAGACCATAATAACAAACTTACAAGGATATTTGACCGCTTACGAGAACATAACTTAAAGCTTCAACCAGACAAATGTAACTTTCTGAAAAAGGAGCTCATGTATCTTGGTCATATTATTACTAAACACGGTCTGAAACCAGATCCCGAAAAGATTAAGGCAGCAAAAACATATCCAACACCCAAAAACGTAAAAGGAATAAAATCATTCCTTGGATTCATAGGATACTATAGACGGTTTATTGAAAATTTCTCAACCATAGCAAAGCCACTAACCAAATTGTTGAAGAAGAATGTCGTATTTAAATGGGATGCATTCTGCGATGAGGCGTTCCAAACTCTAAAAGGTAAACTTATAAAACCTCCCATCTTAGCATACCCAGACTTTAGCAAAGACTTCATAGTGACAACCGACGCCAGTGACATTGGGCTGGGAGCCGTACTATCACAAGGAGACATGGGTCAAGACAAACCAATTTGCTATGCCAGTCGAACACTGAACGACGCCGAAACTCGGTACAGCACTACCGAAAAGGAACTATTGGCGATCGTCTATGCTGTCCAACAATTCAGACCTTACATCTACGGACGAAAATTCACGATATGTACGGACCATAAGCCACTACAATGGCTTATGAACCTTAAAGATCCGACGTCAAGACTAGGTCGTTGGAGAATATTACTAGCCGAATACGAATATAGCATTGTGTACAAGGCAGGAAAATACAACTCCAATGCGGATGCTCTCAGTCGTATCCCAGCAAAAAGCAGTGATGCAGCTACAACAGGCAGAGTTTTAGTCACTACTAGAAGCAAGGCAAGAAGCCAAGACGTTGACGAAATAGTCCTGGTGAGTAGCGAAGAAATCACACTTCCACCAGCAGAGTGTAAGATAGTCGAAACATTTAAGCCAATAACTCTCACCGAACACCGTTCGCCCATTCAAATTTTCATTTTATCTCACGAAAAACGTCAAGAGGAAGAATTACTCAAAAATATTACTAGCTATACTCGCCCGAATCCAAACGAAATAAAAACCTACCCAAACGCAGTAAAATCCTCTACGTATATCATTACCACTCTTCCATTATATACAACAGACACATCCTCTTTTCAAAAAACCCTTTTAAAAATTCGAGACTATTGTTTAAAAGAAGCCGCAGCGCAAATCGATATTTCCATTCCATCTAGCGAACCAATATACTGTCGCCTTAAAAACTGCATATTGCAAGTATTTTCTCAAACAAAAATCACCTTATTCATCTACTCAGACAATAGAATCAATCTAGTCGATCCACAAGAAATCGAGAAGATCCTATACGAATACCACGATTCACCATTCGGTGGCCATCAAGGAATTTCCAGGACCATAAAACGTCTAAGAACAAGGTATTTCTGGCCGACTCTCGTTAAAGATGTGAAGGAATATATTCACAAATGCAAATCATGTCAGCAAAACAAACTAAGTAGAAACCACAAGGTACCAATGAAAATAACCACGACAAGCTCCACCCCTTTCGAGCGAGTAGCTCTAGACATTGTAGGACCCTTACCTGTGAGCCATGATAACAATAGATATCTGCTCACATTTCAAGATGACTTAACGAAATTTACAGAAGCCATACCGCTCCAAAATGCTGAAGCCTCTACGGTGGCTAGAGCATTCGTCGAAAAAATATTGTGTCGTTTTGGCTTCCCAGAATCACTTCTCACTGATCAAGGCACAAATTTCTTAAGTCAACTTTTCAAAGATATTTGTAAACTTTTAAAAATAAAGAAACTACAAACTACCTCGTACCACCCTCAAACCAATGGAGCTTTAGAACGTAGCCACCGTACCTTAGCGGAATATCTTCGACATTATGTCAACAAAGACCCCCTCTCATGGGACACGTGGATACCCTACGCCATTTTTGTTTTTAATACAACCAACCATAGCAGTACTGGTTACACTCCCCACGAGTTACTTTATGGATATCCAACAAGGATACCCAATCCTCTCGAACAAAATCCACAAATTAGTTACAACTACGAAAAATATTCTAACGAGTTGAAAGCTCGTCTCCAACACAGTTTTCAAATAGCACGCGAACGACTGTTAACAAACAAGGTAAAATCGAAAGATTACTATGATATCGGAACAAATATCAAACTCTTTAATGTTGGTGATAAAGTTCTGTTAAGAAATCATGTACGTAAAAACAAACTTTCATCACTTTGGGAAGGACCCTATGACGTAACAAACATAATTTCTTCAGAAAATACTGAAATTCGAGTTCGGAACAAAATTAAAATAGTCCATAATAACGACCTTAAATCCTTCACGGAATAAACTTACCACTCACTTATTACTTCATTCACACGCACACACAGATAGGCTTATCAAACAACCCCAGCTTAATATCTCCCCTTCTTTTAAAAGATGGAGTTGGTACACTACGAACCAGATTCGCAATGGATGCTTTTCAACACGGTAACCCAAAAGGAACTCCGGATACGTCATGGAACCACCAAGATAGGCAGGGGATACCCAAACGACGTAGAACTGGATACTCCGCTTGTGTCCCCTGGTCAGTCAGCAATCCACATCGACCTCAATGACCAAAAGGTACACATAGCTGATTACCATATCTCCCGTGGAACTTACGTCAATGGAGGTTCTAGATCTCACTTTGGCAAGTCCATTTATATATAATATCATCACAAACTGGCATGTTTCCGGAGAAGTATCCATGTCGGACCATAATCACATCAGATTCGACTTGGAGGCTTATTCCATAAGAAACACAGTTTACAGGAATCCGAAATCCTCTGACTGGGAAACCTATCGGTTAGTCCTCGAATCAGAACTAAATCGTTCTTTAGTTCCACTGGGAACCATCCCGGAGCTGGAAATTGAATCCGAACAGCTCCAAAAAAACATAACCTTCGCCTATGAAAGCAGCTGTGCCCTCAAAAATAGGACAACACGAAGAGATGTTCCATGGTGGAATAAAAGACTTGACGTCCTTAGAAGCACGGCAAGAAAACTTTTCAATAGAGCTAAGAACAACGGCAATTGGTGCCAATACAGAACAGCTCTAACTGAGTACAATAAAGAACTGAGAAAATCAAAACGAGTGACTTGGAGAAAACACTGCGAGGACATAGAAAATCTCCCTGCAGCTACACGACTCCAAAAAGTCCTCGCTCGCGATCACTCAAATGGCATTTGCTCTCTGAAAAAGCAAAATGGGGAATTTACTGATACCCCTGAGGAAACCTGTCAACTTCTTCTTGACACACACTTCCCAGAATGCATCCACATGGCCAACCCACTCTTACCGATGAGGCACCAGGATCTCACGGTATCAAAATGGGATTATAGTCTATCCGGAAAGATATTTCAACGAGACAGGGTGAAATGGGCGATCTCGTCCTTTAGCCCGTTTAAATCGCCAGGAACTGATGGCATCTACCCCTGTCTATTACAACAGGGTATGGATCTATTGGCTCCTCAACTCGTTAGGGTCTTTAGATCCAGCCTATCTCTAGGCCACGTACCATTGAGCTGGACTAAGGTCAAGGTAGTTTTCATACCAAAGGCAGGTGGGAAATCAGAACAATTAGCGAAATCATACCGCCCCATCAGCCTTAGCTCTTTTATACTAAAAACCATGGAGAAAGTCCTGGATCAATACATAAGGGATCAGTTCCTTACGGGTAACCCACTTCATGCGAGCCAGTTCGCATACCAAGCCGGCAAGTCTACCGAAACTGCCATACATAGCCTTACAATGACTATTGAAAAAGCTCTGGCAGAAAAGGAAACGGCTCTCTGTGCCTTCATTGACATCCAGGGAGCGTTTGACAATACCTCCTTCGATGCCATAAAAAAAAGCTATGATAAGAAAAGGCATTGCCCCACTAATCATAAAATGGGTTCTAAATATGTTAGAAAGCAGAATCATCAATCTGGCGTATGGAGGCTCACAAAAGACTGTAAAGGCCACTAGGGGCTGTCCTCAAGGAGGAGTACTTTCTCCTCTACTATGGACTTTAGTCATAGATGAACTCCTAGACCACCTCACACAATCGGGGTACATTATACAAGGATATGCAGATGATGTAGTAATCACTGTTAGGGGCAAGCATGACTCCACGATATCGGAGATCATGCAAAGGGCCCTAAACTTAACCTACAAATGGTGTCAGAACAAAGGATTGACCATAAATCCATCGAAAACAGTCATGATACCATTCTCAAGAAAGAGAAAACTAGAACTAAAACCGATCAAGCTGAATAACGCAGTCATTGACCTTTCAAGAGAGGTAAAATATCTAGGAGTAATCCTAGACAAGACTCTCACCTGGAATTCACACCTTGATCAAGTCACCAAAAAGGCGACAAAGGCAATTTTTATGTGCCACCGTCTTTTCGGTAAAACCTGGGGCTTAAAACCAAAAATGATCTATTGGTCATACAACACGATCATCAAACCAATGATCACCTATGCAGCGATATCATGGTGGCCAAAAACCGAACAAATAACGGCACAAACAAAATTAAACAAGATATATCGCTTAGCATGCGTTGGTATAACGGGGGCAATGAAAACTTGTCCAACTGCAGCCATAGGGGCAATGCTCAGCCTTCTGCCTTTACATTTAGCTGTAAAGAAGGAAGCCGGCCTCAGTGCCCTCAGGCTCCCTGATATATCAAATCTTAAAGCAGGAAACCTCACAGGACACCTTCGAGTACTACAAATGCTCCAAAATGATCCTGTGATCAAGGTATCAGATACCATGCTTAAAAAGCTGCGCTTCTCCAGAAAATTTAAGATAGTCATATCTGACAGGAACACATGGAGAACAAACCAATTCGTAATACCATCGGGATCACAAATCTGGTACACCGACGGTTCGAAGATGGAAGATGATGCCACCGGGGCTGGGGTCTATGGGCCTAGGTTCCAAAGAGCTGTAGCACTGGGAAAATCACCAGACATCTTTCAAGCGGAGGTTCACGCCATAGAGATATGTGTCCGAGAATGCTTACGAAGGCGCGCTAAAGGTGCCCGCATCTACATCCTATCAGACAGCCAAGCAGCTCTTAAGGCCCTAAGATCATACACGATCAGGTCAAAGTTGGTTTGGGAATGTCTTAATCTCCTCGAAGATCTGGCCAAGGACAATACGGTCACCGTTGCTTGGATACCAGGTCATGAGGGATTTGATGGCAATGAACGAGCGGATTGCCTGGCGAGAAGAGGCGCATCACGCCTGCTCACTGGTCCTGAACCCTACTTTGGGCTACCTTTGAGCTACGTACACTCAAAATTCAGGAAATGGGAAGATGATCAATTTGCCGAACACTGGACGAAATCCAAAGGACAGAGACAAGCAAAAAGATTCATAAGACCAGCTCGTAGTAAGGCAAAAAAGTTACTCGAGCTAAACAAAGAAGACCTAAGGATACTAACGGGTTTTCTTACTGGGCACTGGCCACTAAGATACCATCTCAAAAAGATGGGACTATCCGACGATGACTCCTGTCGGCTATGCGGAGAGGAGGAAGAGACAACGGAACATATACTCTGCGAATGCCCTGCAGTGGCAAGGGGCAGAACGGTCCATATGCAGAGGGCATTTCTAAGTCCTGCCGATATAGAAAACATGGAACCAAGAAGGGTGCTGAGGTTTATAAAGAGCCTCAACAGCTCCCTGGGTTAAACATTAGAGGCCAACACAATAGATCTCTTCTGGTCGCAGTGTACAGGGCCTATTACTTACAATACAATACGTCAATGGAGACAGACTTCCCCCTTGTACTATAAGGGAGCTCCATTTTGGGGACACAATAGGTTTTGGAGTTTGGGAAGAAGACTTCGAATCAAACTTCTGTCCCACCTATGTACTGAAAGGTCCACTCCCACGACGTTGGAACCCCGTAACACGTACTCCACCACACAAAATCGAACACGAGAACGAGTCGAGCGATGGGTACGAATCAACCGATACCGTAGTATGGGAACCATCAGAGGACCCAAGCGACTCCTATGCAAATGATGACCAGGTTAACGGATTATTGCAGGTGCTAAAAGAAATTGACGAGTTTGAAGAGCTCGAAGACATTGGGGAATAAAACCTAATATATAGAACAAATATACATTTAAAAAAAAAAAAAAAAAAAAGGGGGGTTTTTATGCTCAAAATCCATTACCCACACGATAAACACACCCCACACCTCACTTACACACGCAAACAACCAATCATATGCGAACTCAGTTGAAGAACTTCACCTTTTACAGGAAATGGATTCACTGATGTTCATTTTGACACTACTATCATCCACAAACGGAATCCTACACATAACACCGATAGACCATAACCCCGGAATCTACTTCGAACAATGGGGAAAAGCCGAGTTATACTCTAACGAATGGAAACTAATCATTTACTACGATTTACAAAGGTTGGACGACGCACTAACACAGGCAAATCAGTACGTGGTCGAAATGAATCAACTATGCGCACAACTGCAAGGTAGAGTGAGCTGTGACATATTGTGTAACGGAGCAACCAACGAACTGAACCATTTACTAATAGATGTCTTACAAAAGTATACCTTGATATCAACAGGTAATGGCAATCGAAAAAAACGTGCACTAATAAGCGCAGTAGGAATACTAAGCAAATCTCTGTTCGGAACCCTAAGTGAAGAGGACGCCGATTACTATAACAGGCAGATAAAAAAATTGGAGTCAAACGAAAGGCATCTACTTTCTCTGATTAAAAACCAAACTATAATCCTCGAGACTACAGCGAACATATTTAATAAGTCCGAACTCGCTATGGAAAATCAGCTTCTGGCTATAAATTCAAAGCTCGAGACCGTAAGAGGGTTAACAAATAAACTCAACGACTTCGAATACGAACAGCAACTATTCGCAGAACTAGAATCCCTAACTTCACTTATCACCCTGATAATCATGCGTTACCAAAACACGGTAGATGAAATTATAGACCTCGTTAGCAATGCTAATCATGGCAAACCCCATCCTTCAGTAGTTACTCCAGACCAACTCAGAGCAGTTTTAACAAAGATCAGACAAGATCTCCCCAGTGGTACAAAAATATAATCCATAGTCACAAACGACATTTTATCTCTTTACCAAATCAGCTCAATCAGTGCGACTTTACGTCAGCAAAAGGTAATTTATGAATTTAAAATTCCCTTACCATATCTAGAAAACTTCCACGTCTACAAAATAATTCCTTTACCTACAAATTACCGTAATCGCTTTGTATTTATACAACCAACAACAGAATATTTAATAATCGACTATAACAAAGAATACTATACTAATATTAACGCAAATGACTTGACAAGCTGCAAGAACCAAAAAACCACATTCTTATGTCCAATGGTACACCCTCTGTTTAATTCAAACTCAAAGTTATCCACATGCGAGGTAGAACTATTACGACGACCCGAAACAGTACCATCTTCATGCGAAATAAAACAAGCAAATATCTCAACAATATGGCTACAACTGACTACCCATAACAAATGGCTGTTCTCTACAATACGTAGCTATGAAATCGATGAAATTTGCAAAGATGACGTAACAACGTACACCCTTCAAGGTACAGTTTTAGTCGAGATTTTAGGAAATTGCTACGTGAAATCTAAGGATTTAATCATACGTTCGTACAATGAACAAAATACGATTTCACACAATTTTTATATACCACCCATAAATATTTCAAAAACTTTAGCCAATATTACTCTCCCGGCAATCAGCAAATCTAATCCAGTGGCGTTTATAAAATTCTCAAGCCAAGAAGGATTTAAGCTCATTTCAGAGGGAATAAAACACCTTAAAGCAAAAGAAAATGTGTCCCTCTTATCTCTAAACTCCCACGACGTACATCACTACACATTGATTTACGCTATTCTACTGCTGATTTTTGCATTTAGCCTTTACCGCCTAGTAAAACGTCTAAAAGAGAGAGGTAACAAAACGGGAAATGCTAACACGAACCACGAGACTATAGAATCTTTACCAACCACATCCCAAGCCCAAATTAAACATGAACCCCTTTCATCTTCAGGACCGAAGTTAGTTTTAACTACCGGCGTTTAAAAATGAAAGTATTACCCATTCCATTTCCATTTCCAAATTATAAGCAAATCTATTATACAAAATTACGCTATTTTTAACCTTTTAAAAAAAAAAAAAAAAACATGTGTATTTGAAGAACCAGATTGTTTTTAAGACATACTTTTATAACCTAGCATATTAATAGAATTTGAAGAACCCAATTGTTTCTAAGACAATAAAACGTTTTCATTACTTTACTTTTATATACATTAATTTTATACAAAAAAAAAAAAACACTAAAATCTAGCATATTAATTATAATTTAAAGAATCCGACTATTTTTAAGACAATAAAACATTTTTATATACATTACTTTTATATTACATTTATAGATATACATTAATTTTATATATAAAAAAAAAAAATAATAACCTAGCATATTAAGATACTAATATTAAGAAAAAGAATATGTAATAACTTATAATCCAACAGGGAACCACGAACCTCTTCAAGGGTGGAATTCTCTGATAACTCTTGAGTTATTTATTTCAAATTATGTAATTTTTGTAAGATCTTTGTTGTTCACACCCAAGCCTTCTTGCAGAAAATTCTAACCCTTCAGGTAAGAATTTTCTTTTTCTAAGGGGGGTGGGATGTTGTGATCCGCACAACCATACCATGACCCACCCTACTCATCACCTTCTCATGTTTTCCCACTCAATCCATACACCAAATACACTACCAGAGCGCACGGCTATTAATAGGTCATTCGCTTTGTTTTCATTCGTTTTCCTTTTGCCCAAACGCCACCCAAGCGCAATGAGTCAAGTGTCTATCTACCCAAAACGATACACTCGTAACCCAACTCCGATTGCCCAGCGGCACGCCACAATATCGCAAAACTGCAATAGTTGCATATCGGAGTTTTACTATGTTGAGCTATCGGGGACGTAATAATAAATTATGAATGGATGACACTTGACACCAGCGTAAGGCAAATGACACCCAAGATGTCATTTGGGTACTTTTAATGGGAACGGAAAACAATTAAGCAATACCTAAAAATAGCGCGTGTGCACATATGGTAACTGTTAAGGAAACTATGGTGCAAGGAGGGGGAAGATAGGAGACAGGTCATGAAGACTAAATGTATAAAAGGCAAAGGTTGTGAGCAGGAAGGACAGAGTAAATTTAACTATCAGATTGATCGCAGCCAAGCTCTAGACAGCGGGTCAAATCCTAATTAATTAAATAATTAAACATAATTAAACAATAAACAAATACTATTGGTCGCAGCCCTGCCGAAGACAGCGGGCCAATAGATATTAAAGTAACACTTGAGCATTTTTATTTTTACTCTCCGCTTTGCACTCTTCCCTCTCAAGAGGAAGCACGGTGCAAATCGTAACAATTACAAAGATAGAAAAACATTATATTTTAAAGAATTGCAAATGAGGCTTAAATGACTACGCGTGGATGTTGAGGTTGAATAACCCTAACTCCTCCCCTCTTGGATTGTGGTCCGGGCGTCGAGGTTGAAGTTCCTGGGCTTTGAATTTCTGGACTGTTTCTTATTGACAGGTAATGCTGCTTCCAGTAAATGGATAGGATGATTATGATGATTAATAGTATGGACCCCGAGAAGTTATAGTAGGCCTGTAATTGCAGTATTTTGTATACTCCTTCATTTGAAGTAATCTTAATATTTTGCTTTTCTAAATATGCATAAATGTAGTACAATTCAAGAGGACTGAGTATGATTGTGTTTTGAGATCATGTTTAATTTTGTCATATTTATAGAATCTGTTATATCTTCAAGGTATGCTTTGAGAGTGTCTATATTGAAGTTTGTCTGATGTATGTATTGTGTATATTGAAATACGTCTTGGGCTGAGCTTTATTTGTAAATGCTAGTTGGTATTTGTTCAAAAAGTTTTCTAGTATGTCTTTCAAATACTTTATTATTATTATTATTATTAAATAATATAAGTACAATAAGACTTGGTCTTTTATAATACAAAGAGGGCTTAAGTAAGTTAACAATGTTCTTAAAACTACAGATTATTTATTTATTTATTTATGGTTCATCTACGTATTCTTATAACTAACAGATGTATGAAATAGATATATAGGAAAATTGCAAAATAATAGAAAGTTATTAGTTAAAAAATAGCTATGTACAATAATTTGTTTTTAAATTGAACTCTCGGTAAACATAAATCAATGCTAGGGTAAACGCTATTGTGTAACGATCCGTTACGAAATTCATCACTACAACACGCCACCCAACCCTGATCACCTGATAGCCAGAACCACCGACCACCAACACGAAGCCCAGTACCCACCGCCGGACCAGAGAAACAACAACACAAGGGACAAATTTGCACTGGAAATTATAATTCACACTCACTACTCAATACAAAAACCATGAGTACCCGTAGGCGAAACTGATTCGGGAGGAGAGTACACTCAGTTTCGGGTGCAATACACCTGAAGCTGACCCTTTCCTCTATCACTGTGTGTCCGTATTGTGAGTTATCCGATCGACCACAGCCTATTCCTTTCCTTTATCACTGTGTGTCCGTATTGTGAGTTATCCGATCGACCACAGCCTATTTCCTCTATCACTGTGTGTCCGTATTGTGAGTTATCCGATCGACCACAGCCTATCCCTTTCCTCTATCACTGTGTGTCCGTATTGTGAGTTATCCGATCGACCACAGCCTACCCCTTTCCTCTATCACTGTGTGTCCGTATTGTCAGTTATCCGATCGACCACAGCCTATCCCTTACCTCTATCACTGTGTGTCCGTATTGTGAGTTATCCGATCGACCACAGCCTACCCCTTTCCGCCATCACTGTGTGTCCGTATTGTGAGTTATCCGATCGACCACAGCCTATTCCTTTCCTTTATCACTGTGTGTCCGTATTGTGAGTTATCCGATCGACCACATCACCTCTTTCCTAACGTATCTAGAGTTTAAGTATGGATTGTTTGTTAAGTTAGTCTAAGCCAAGTAGAACCACAATAAAAGGCGGAAGTAAATAACGCACGAAAGTTAGTGTTTCTTTGGGGGCAACCCTGGACCCGACGAGCATACCCTAGCCTTAGACAAAAAGCACATCACAATTGAAAGCTTGTATGGCTCTTGTCATGGGCTCATTGCAGCCGTAGTTTGTTCTATGACTTCTTTGAAAGAGAAGATTACGTATTCTTAAGGATCGCGTGGGTGTATAAATTGATATCATCGAGAGCAAACTAGAACATCTTGTATGAAAACATAGCAAGTCTCTTACAAACATTATATCATGTATTTGACGGCGGGATTTTAAAGATTTAATACCAAGTAATAAGCACCTTGCCTTATAATTAGGAGAAAATTCCCAATTCATTTTATAAAAAACGTATTTTGTAAAACGCCTTTGGATCTTTTCAAGGCGATCAGAATAAGTTGAAAAAGCAGGATTCCAAATCACGTCAGCATATTCAAGCAGGGATCGAACTAATGCGGTAAACAGTGAAAGTAAGGCAAAAGGATCTCTCAAGTCTCTTCCATTACGTTTAATAAAACCTACAACTGAGTTAGCCTTCGCAATAGTATATTCAATATGACACTTAAAGGCAAATGTTGTATCGAGCATGACTCCCAAATCTTTGATTTTCATAACTCTATTCAAATACATTGAATTTACCGAGTAAACATATTCAAAGGTAGACGCACATCTATTGAAAGAAATCACATTGCATTTCTTTATATTTAGTTTTAAGCCATTGGCGTTGCACCAATGAACAATATTATTCAGATCTGATTGAATCAAAGAGCAGTCATCAATACTTTTAATACTTAAATATAGTTTTAAATCATCTGCATACAGTGAGCATCGACTATTTTTGACTGTTGAAACAATATCATTTATAAAGATAACGAAAAGCAGTGGACCTAAATGACTCCCTTGCGGGACACCGGAAGTACAGCTTATACTCTTCGAAAGCGATGTTCCAATTTTTACTCTTTGGTAGCGACCAATTAAAAATGAAGAAATCCAACTAAGCATTTTAGAGTGGATTCCAAAAGCTTCTAGCTTCTCAAGAAGAATTGAGTGATTGACTGAGTCAAATGCTGTGCTGAAATCGGTATATATCGCGTCCACTTGACTTCTGTTTTCCATCTCATTTAAAACATAATTTGAAAAAGAAGCCAAGTTAGTGATAGTAGACCGACCAGATATGAAACCATGCTGAGCTTCAGACAAACATTCCTTCGTTAAAAACTCAAGTTTGTTTTTAACGATACTTTCAAAAAGCTTAGGAATTGCGGAGAGTTTACAAATACCGCGATAGTTCTCAACATCACTTTTATCCCCAGCTTTATGAATAGGGACAAGAAAGGAAGTCTTCCAATCATTAAGAAATGTTCCTTCATGGAGAGAACGGTTAAAAATGTTTAACAGTGGAGTGCAAAGACCTATAGCACAATTTCTTAATATTATTGCTGGAATGCCATCAGCCCCACAATTAGGGTTCGGCCGGAGAGCCTTAAGACCTAACAGGACCTCTTCATAGCTCAGTTCGAGAGATCCAATATTAGCAAGATTGCCAGTACTAACATTTGGATTGTTATGGCAACTGCTATTATTATAAACCGATTCAAAAAACGAAGCGAAAAGTTCTAAAGTTGACCCTACATTAGACGATTCCGTGCCTTTGTAATGCATTGTGCTTGGAATCCCAACTGATTTACGCTTGGAATTTATAAAATGCCAAAAGGATTTACTGTTTTTTTTAATTTTACTTTCTATAGAGGTGATATAATTTTTATAAAGGAACTTACTAAGAAAAGCAAATTCTTTACGAAGTTTACTAAATTTATTGTAATCATCGATATTACCAGATCGTTTGAAAATTTTAAAAGCTCGGTTTTTCAAATTCTTTATCTGGTTTAATCTTTTATTATACCAAGGGGGTTTGGATAATGATCGATTATTGGAAATTGGGACAAATCTACCAAAGCCATCATCAAGTATTTCAACAAAGCGCTTATACATGCAATCTAAATTCGTATTGGGCAATTCATTAAACCAATCTATATTATTAAAAAAATTATTCAGTTAAATAAAACTCGTTTTAGAAAAATTAAAACGATTCAGATTATGTTTACAATTAACATTTGTGTATTCATAGGTTTCAATTTCCATAAATAGCTCTTTATGGTTAATCGATTCAATTAATAAAGAGAATGGTAATTCAGTAACAGTCGCTTTCAATTCATCGCAACAAACAAAGACTAAATCTAATATTTTAGCAAGAGAGTTCTGAATTGGATTAATTTGACTTAAGTTTAACGAGTGCATAAAATCAATGAAAAAATATTCATGAGGGTGCTTGACATTATTAGCAATAAGAAATGAGTTTAACCACGTCCAGCAAATATTGGTGAGATTAAAGTCACCTAAAATACAAACATTTTCTAATGCAGAACATTTGTTATTAACGAATTCAATATTTTGCATATGCTTCTGGTAGCAGTCAACTTTACTATTAGGGGTTACATAACTGACTACAAAAAACATACGCTTTTTACAAATACTATTTATAATCACTGAAAAACCTAGTTGTTCCACATCAAGAACTGGCAGATTGACTTTTTTTGCCATCAAGATCAGTACGAACTGCTACGATGATCCCACCTCCACGCTCAGCAGCTACTTTACACCGATCAAATCGGAAAACATCATAAAAACGTTCATCAAATATTTCCTTCGAAGATATATCGGGGTACAACCAGGTTTCGACAATAATGATGACATCGTAGTGCAAATGACAAGATTTAAAGAACAAACTTGCAACTTTTGTACGGATCCCACTTGCGTTGAGGAAATAAATCTTTAGGCTATTTTTATACGACGACAGACGATTATTATTTACTCGGTTGCCGTCGCTCCCAATACGTTTTTTGATTTCACTGAATCATTTCTTGATTTAAATAGGAATGGTCTAATCTTGACACCATTCGGCCAAAAAGAGTCCACATAAATGCTTTTGGCGAACTCAACAGGAACTCCAATTTTGAAATTAACGAATTTAGACTTTGGTTCAGATTCATCAAGCTTCGTTAATTTATAGCATAATATCAATGACGAATCAATTTCAAGTGAAGCAGAAATAAAACTTCGTATTTCTTCCGTAGACGTGGACACTAAGAAAGAACCAATGTGATACCATTTATGATTTCTTACAATTTTAAGTTCATGGTTTTTTGAGTTTGTCCCAACAATGAACTTTTTTTGTTTAGCAGTTTGATTTAGAACTTGAAATTCATTTCGCACTGGGTGAATATTATGACTGGAAAAATCAAAAACGGCAGCATCAGAACTTAAACCACGAACAGTTTTGTCATTGAGTTGTAAGTGTGAAGAACCAGTAGCACAGCCAATTTCAGCATCGACAGCATCAACAGCAACAACAGCATCAACAGCAACAACATTTTTAGCAATATGAGTATCATCAGCGACAGACGATGCGGTCGAGATAGCAGTAGCAGTGTTAGCAATAGGCGAAGAAATGGTTTTAGGAGAGCAAGCAGGCGAATTTTTTGCAAGTCGATTCTTGGGCAAAGCAGCAACTGCACGGGGGCCAACGGGTGTGCTCTTGTTAATTTGCGTCGGAAAACGTGCGAAAAAGGGAGATGATGACGGTTTCTTGACTGGTTCAATGACCTTTGTTTTTCTTTGCGCACGAGTTGTTTCCCGAGTACTACGATTTATAGGCGGTGCATGCAGATCGCTAGCTGATTTATTATTTCTTTCGGCATCAAGCGAGAGACCGAACTTGTTAATGCATTGTATGTTATCATGCAAGTAGGTGTAGATATCATTAATTTTTCTTATACTTGCAAGGGGTACATTGTGTATGCAATATTTACACTTGTAAAAAATGCTTGGATTTAATTGAATCACTTTCAGATCACTTATTGAAATGTCACTGCATTCACTGTGTATGTTAAGACCACAAATACCACACGATATAAAACAGGTGTTAGTGATCAAAGCAAGACATTTATTACAATAAGAATTCATAGCCATAGAGTTAAATTTGCGCGTGCGTCTCAGGCAATAGGCAGAACAGAACAAAAGATTTAGACTAACAGTGGTTTTATACCTAAGTAAGTTTAGAGAAAAGAGGAAAATTACAGGAAAAAGAAATTATAAATAGGGAGGAAGAGAAGTAAAGATAGAGAGAAAAAAAAAAAAAAAAGAGGTTATTGCTGTGTTGAGAAGAAATTTATAACTTCGGATTTAAATTTAGCGGATCTATTTATACATTTAATATGCAAAGGCAAAGAATTCCATAGCCTAATTGCGTGAATATAAAACAGTCTGGAAGAGTTAAGATATTTGTAGGAAGGAATGTTAATGTTCATGGTTCTATTAGATCGAGAAAACTCTAGTTTTTGATAAATGTAGGGAGAAGACTTGGAGCAGAGAACCCTATGCAAAAATATGCAGTTCCTAGCATTTATGTAGGATATGAGAGGACATCCAAGGAAGTTATTGGCGTAGGCGGAGATTCTATCCCACCTACGAAGACCATGAATGTAGCGTATAGCATCATTAAAAGCTACTTGGAGTTTATGCATTGATTGATGTCTTGTGACCAACAATGACATTTCCTTTTTGGTTGTAATTTGTTCTAGAATAGTTTCGTCCATGTTCCCTGTTATCGTCTTTAACACTGTTCCGAGTCCGTCTATTAGTCCTCTTCTATTTGTTTTTCTGGGTGTTAGCATTTAAATATGTATTTCTAGCTCTTTGAATTCAAAATTTGTGATTTGAGCCATGAGACTCATTTCTATTGCGATTTATTATTTCTACTGATTTCCTCGTTTTTTCAATGTTTTCATTGTATTGCTCTAAATCGATCACGTGAACAAAATTTATGTACCCATCAATAATTCTTGCTTTTTCTAAATTAAGTGCCAGTAGGCCTTTACTATTGCTGAGGTCTTGAACTTCCAGTTTCTGCGATGTTGTTCGTACAAACCTGAAATTTACGTTTTCTTTAAATTTTTGATTTGTGTAATTTCTTCTCTTTATGTGTTATGAGTGTGACCCTATTATTTTTCTGGACCCTATGCTTACTAAACCTGGGCGTAATTTTATTTCTTCTATTTTCTTTTCTGAAGACAATTGATCCTGTCCTGCTTCTTGGTTATTCCCTATTTCTATTTAGTTTCTCTATATTCTGAGTGACCTGTTTTTCTGCTTGTTCTTTGACGGAGGTATACAGGTGGTTCTGGAATTCATTAAGTTTACTTTAATAATCGTGTACGTTATTGTAATTGAGATTTTTGAATTTGTAGGTACGGCCATAGAATAGCTCGAATGGGGTGAGCTTTGTGCTAGAGTGATTGTCGTCGTTCAATGAAAACTCCCTAAGTCCATTTTGCTCAAAACTGAGATAAATACACCATCTATAATCAAATAACAAAATCTGTGTTCTGTGAAAACTCCCTAAGTCCTTAGTTTCTCTTTTTATAAAATATACAAAATGAAAATTCCCTAAATCAAAACGTTTTGAATTTCTTGTCAGTGAAAACTGAAATGGACTAAATGGGGGTTTTGACTTGCAAACGTTTTGCAGTTTTTTGTTATTTGAAATTCACTTTGCCTACTAAATATAATCGATTGTGAAACGTTATAATAAACATAAATTTCCTGTTTAATTTAATTTTAAAGTTGAGTTATTAGTGTAGTGAATTTTAACAATGGAAAGCAGAGAAAAAATGATGGTAAACTTAGCTTTACAAAATACAAGCAAAGCAGAAGTACAGGTAAGAAAAGGAAAAGAATATAGATGAATAGTACCTACTAAGATACAATTTCATTATTATGTATAGATAATAGATAGTTGTAATAATAATGATGTGACTGTGAATTCCTATGAGATAGAAGTCGAGCAATCCGATACGGTAAATTCACCTGCTTATTTAAGTTTTAGTCAACACAAAATATCTATATTTTAACATCAACAGGAAGACTTTGATTTCGATAACGATGATGAAAATCGAGATGTAGATTTTGTACCAGATGACAAAAGTTCATCTGATTCACCTGAAGAGATCAACTTACCCCCAAAAAAACGGAATAGGTGGAACAAGGCAGATCCTGAGAGCTGGTTGTACAACGTGGAGAAAAAAAAAAACGCAGTTTGGGATAAACCTACGTTTCTAAAAATGCTGTAGTTCCTGCGAAGTCTCCAAAACCTATTGATTGTAGCAAATGCTACTACAAGTGTACTGACAGCTTTACAAACAATCAGAGAAAAAACATTTGCAGGGAATATTGGGGAATTGGAGATTATAACCGAAAAAAAGATTTTATTCTGCGGAGTATAACATGTAACGAACCAGCAAGACAAAGGCCACGGGGCGAAAATGCAGGGCATAGAAAACGAGCAACCAAATATTTTTTTTTGAAAAACGAATCTAGTGTTCGAGTTTGCCGCAACTTTTTCCTTAAGACGTTATCGATTAACGACGGACCTCTTAGATGTGCTATCAGAGGAGCAAACTTAGTAACCGGTACCTTTGGGGGATCGGATAAACGAGGCCGCCATGCTCCAGGAATAAAAACAACAGAAGCCGATAAAATTGCAGTCAATAAGCATATTAAAAGATTTCCAGTGATGGAGTCTCATTTTTGTAGAAAATCTTCACAGAGATAGTACCTTGCTTCGCAGTTGACAATTGCAAAAATGCATGAGCTTTATCAAAATGAAACAATTGCAGAAAACCGAAAAGCAGTTAGTCTAACGACGTACAGAAGGATTTTCGCAAGTGAGTAAAACTTGTCATTTTTTAAGCCGAAAAAAGATCAGTGTGCGGTTTGTGCCAAATACTTTTCTGCGAAAAATGATAGCAAACAGGAAATGGAAGCTGAATATTCTAAGCATAAAGAACGTGAAAAAGAAGCTCTTTCCAGCAAAGCAAATGATAAAGAACTAGCTAGTCGAGAGAAGTCGTTTGTAACTGCCACTTTTGACCTTCAAAGTGTTCTTCAAATTCCATGTAGTGACGTGTCACCTATGTACTATAGTCGAAAGATCTGTTGTTATAATCTCACGACTTATGAGGGTGCTCCACCTAACAACGCGTATTGCTATGCCTGGACGGAGATTAACGGAAAAAGAGGAAGTGCTGAAATTGGGACATGCTTGTACAAATATCTTCATCAACTGCCAGACTACGTCAAATCAGTTTCTCTGTTTTCGGACACTTGTGGTGGCCAAAACCGCAACCAGAATGTGGCGGCTATTCTTTTGTACTGTCTACAAGAAGATTTGATTCACATTCAGGAGATAGAAGTATGCATCAGTTTACACAATGCATGACTGGCTAAATATATTTCGCCTTGCTCGTTGTAAAAGAGGAAACAGGAAAAATAGCCAATATAAAGTTACTGAGCTAAGGTTTAACGAATTCCTTAATATTTGATCATTAGCCAAAGCAGCACTTAAAAATTTAAATGTTGACACCGAGGGAAGAAAAGTGAACTGGCTTAAAGTAAAAAGTTTTAAGTATTTGAAAGGTCGCCCAGATACATTGCAATACCGATACGACCACCATAGCCCCTATGCAACTATAAGTCAGTGGAAGAGGGAGGCCTAAAAAAGTTTAATTAGAAATACTTCGCAATGAGCCACTGCCAATATCGTCCCAAAAAAAACGAGACTTATTGCGTTTGTGTGAGAACGGGGTTATTCCAGAAGAATTTCATGGATGGTACAAATCGCTTCCAGTATCCACCCTTCCATTACTAGATCGGATTCCTGAGGCAGCAGTTGAGAGCAGCAACGATGAAGACGAATAAGACTTTTTTTAAGACGTTTATCTACTAAAATGACTTACCTAGATAAATAATAAAAATTTTAAAAACTATTGTGTTCTCGTGTTTTCTTTCAGAGAAAACTCCCTAAGTCCATTTTTCCTATTTTACCTTTTCCCGACTAACCAGTTCCAACATATTTCATATGTTAATGGTTACCCAAAGTTCCTTCTATATGCGAAACCCAAGATCGAATACTTACGAACATTTTCGTATTTTTAATATTGATTATCAACTTCAAATGCTAATATCTCAAAACCAATAAAATGGACTTAGGGAGTTTTCATAGAACGCCGACGCATTGTTGTAAGTGATCAATGTTTCTTCGTAACTTTTGTTTTTATTTTTGCTGTAGATGAGTCGATATATTTCTGTCATTGTAGAATGCATTCGTTCGACGGGTGCATTGCTGCTTGACTGTTGAAAGGATGTGATATAATGGTTGATGTTATATTGTTTAGAAAAGACCTTAAATATAAAAGAGCAAAATTTTGCGCCTTGGTCTGTAATAAGGGTTTTTGGTATGCCGTGAAGGCTCATGAAGTGTTTTAAGCAGGTTATGCTGTCTCTTTTCTATCAGCAAGTGTATAGGCTGCTCCGAATTTAGAAAATGTATCTATTATTGTTAAAACTTGTTTGTTATGTATGCTGTAATTTTCAGCATGAACAATATCTAAAGGTAATTCTGGGTTTGGTGGAATTTTGTATTCTAGTTTTTAAGGATTTCGATCGTATTTAAAAGTTTAACATTCTTCGCAATTATTAATAATTTTTTGTAATTTTGTATTTCATCTGTAGGTATTGTGGTATTATCATTTGAGTTGGTTGAGGGTTTCATTTTTCCCTCTGTGATTTGTTTTTGCATGATATTCTGTAATAATTTGGTCTTGATTATCGTCAGGAAGTCTGATAATGTGCATTTGTTTATTTCTGAATGGGCTAACAAGAGAGATAGGGGGTTTTCTATTTGATATTTCGAGAATTAGTTGAGAGCTGAATGAATGGAATGGTTGTTCTGATATGGGTGTACCGTCGTCTACGTTTTCCACGGTGGAATGTATCGTTGTTCCACTGGTAGGTACCTTGTACAGATTCGGATTCGTTTAAATTGAGTTCCGTTTTTATTGGATTTTCCTGTTTAATTCTACTCAGAGCATCGGCATTGGTATTATCTTTTCCCTTCTTATATATGACTTCGTATTCTTCTAACTTTAAACGCCATCTAATGAGTTTTGAATTCGAATAGGATTCGAGAGGCGTAACAGACCGGTTTGTCGGAGCCGATTGGTCCTTGACTTAAGACGGCTCCTAAAGCGAAATCACTTGCGTCTGTTGTTAAAATAAAGGATCTAGAAAAATCCTTACAGTGTTTGAAACATCTTATGTAACTGTCGTCTAGTTTTATGTGTCGTCCTTTCTTCAGACATTCTGTTAACGGTTTTGTGATATGGACAAAGTCTTTAATAAACTTCCTATAATATCCTAGGAGTCCTAGAAATGCCTTAATCTGTCTTGGGGTTTTTGGAATGGGGTAGTTTTTTATTATGTGTATTTTATCAGGATTAGGCTTGACACCGTTTTCTGTTACGATGTGTCCAAGAAAGGCTACTTGTTTCTTGAGAAACTCTGATTTATCAAGTTGGACTTTTAGATTCTCTTCGCCTTATTTTCTTAAAGACTTTACACAAATTCTCTATATGCTCTTGGAGGGAACTGGAGTATATTATTTTATCGTCCATGTGTACCAAACAGAATTTTCCTTGAAATTCTTGTAGGTCGTTGTCCATGACACGCTGGAATGTCGCTGGGGCATTTTTTTTTTTAGCCCAAACGGCATTCGGATAAACTCATAATGTCCATTATTGACTGTAAAAGCCGTTTTGTTTACATCCCTAGGATCTATCTCGATCTGGTGAAAGCCAGATGCTAGGTCTAGGGTTGTGAAGTAGTTGCAGCTCCCTAACACAAGGAATCACAAAATCTGTTGATTCAGTCATGCAGTCCAAATCGAACTCATGCATATCTACCGTCAACGAAACTGATGCTATTGCCATAGCTGCTGCCACATCGGATGCTGTTTCATCCACTACTACCTCTGCCACCACCACCGCTGCTAATGCGTTTGCTGTTGCTGCGAATACTGTTGTTGCCCCCGCTATCGATGCCACTACCAAAACTAGAGACACCTTCAGGAAAAATGCTGCAATTATTGGAACAAACATAAGTTCTAATAATAATGGTATTGAATTAGAAGTTGTAACCAAACTGAAATGTCTTCATTTGTCATCATTCAAGCCGTGCACGACTTTTCAGCCCATACTCGAATATGTTTCGTCTGCTTTTAACGTAAAGTGCCATAGACTTATTCGAGAAGGAACCGACCAAATTGCTATAAAGCATGTAAACTTCAAACTGGGAGTCCCAGAGGATTTGTTGGTGATTTCTCAACTCTGATATGTGGCTTAATGCCATTCGTGTACGCACATTTAAGTTCCATCAAAAAACGAGTTGCGTCCACAAAACCAAAATGCTCAAACATAATTCATTCTGCTTATGTTGCTGCTACTAGAATTGTTGCTGTTCCGTCGTCCACTGTTGCATTCTGCTCTCTCTCTCTCTCTACTACCAAAATGTTGGAGGACTGAGAACGAACAAAAAACTATTTTTTTCTTAACACCGTTGAATTCTCTTACGATGTTGTTGCTGTAACTGAGACTTGGCTGCATAAAGAAATCGCCTCTACTGAATTATTCATCACTGACTTCAATGTTTACCGGAAGGATCGATGTCCGGAGTATTGTTCGCTGTTCGTTCATGTTTTTTAAGCAAAGAAATTGCATTACTTGATTCAACAGGTTTGATTAAACAAATCTGTGTGTGTGTTGATTTCTATATTGAAAATGGCAATCTTATTCATATAAACTTCTTTGTTTCGTACATTCCACCTTACTCAGGTATTGCAATTTACAAAGCTCATATGAAAAATATTAGGTATTGAAATTGTTAAAAATGTAGATGACTCTTCGTTTGCTGGGTTAATTTAATTTGCGTCATATAGGTTAGGTTAGGTTAGGTTAGGTAAGGTTGAGTGGGGTTCTGAGATCGCCAAAAAAGACAAGCACCAAGACGGACCCATCGCCATCCCCAGGGAACCATTACGGTCAAAAACCTGAACCAAATCGTCCAAGCAGTCAATTTCCCTACAGAACTTAATTATTGTCCCGATATTGTTATAGGAACCTCCGCTAAGTGCAGTCACCTTGACGCTGGTGCGGAGGCTTAAGTCGCAATGATTCAACAGGCTATGCTGTCGGAGGCGGTAGTCGTCTGGAGGGTCACCCATGGCAGACAGGCTGTTTGAAGAGTGACGAACTAAGAACTGCAAACCTAACTCCAGTGGTGGCGTGAGCGTAAACAAACCGTGCCGAAGGATGGAAGGTTGGAGGTCAAACCAACCAAGTAAAGGGTGATTTTTTAAGAGGTTTAGAACTTTTTTTAAAAAAAAAACACAAAAAATTCGAAAAAATGAATGAAATATTTATTTGAATCGATAGTTTGAACCTTGCAATTTAATGTTTAAAGATAATTTCATGCAAATGTTGACCGCGGCTGCGTCTCAGGTAGCCCATCCGCTGAGTCCAATTTTGGCATACTCTTTCACACATATCGGCCGGTATCTCACAAATGAATGCATGGATGTTGGCTTCCAGTGCGTCAATCGAAGCGGGCTTGTCCCTATACACATTAGCCTTGGCATACCCCCACAAAAAATAATCTAATGGTGTCAAATCGCACGATCTAGGCGGCCAATTGACCGGCCCGAAACGTGAAATTAACTGTTTCCCAAACTCGCCTCGCAATTGCGCCATTGTTTCGCGTGCTGTGTGGCATGTGGCACCGTCTTGTTGAAACCACATATCATGCAAGTCAAGAACTTCCATTTCGGGCAAATAAAAGTTTGTTATCATCGCTCGGTAGCGTTCACCATTGACAGTAACGCTGCGATTCGCATCATCTTTGAAGAAATATGGCCCAATAATGCCGCCGGCCCATAAACCGCACCAAACAGTGGCTTTTTCGGGATGCATTGGTAGCTGTTGCAATGCTTCTGGCTGATCTTCACTCCAAATGCGGCAATTTTGCTTATTTACGTACCCATTCAACCAAAAATGAGCCTCATCGCTGAACACAATTTTTCGATAAAAAAGCGGATCCTCGGCGTTGTGGTAGGTCGGCTGGCTTTAGTTCTTGCACCAGCTGTATCTTAAAAGGCTTTACGCCCAAATCCTTCCGCAAAATTTTCCACGTAGTGCTGTAACAAAGGCCTAACTGCTGGGAACGGCGCCGAATCGACATTTCGCGGTCTTCTGTCACACTAGCTGATACGGCCGCAATATTTTCTTCACTACGCACAGTACGTAAACGTGTTGGTGGTTTAATGTCCAACAAAGTAAATTTGGTGCGAAATTTGGTCACAATCTTCCGAATAGACTGCTCAGAAGGTCGAGAATGCCGATCATAAAATGGAAGCAGCGCGCGATGAACATTTCGAACCGAGCACGAATTTTGATAGTAAAATTCAATAATTTGCAAGCGTTGTTCATTTGTAAGACGATCCATGGTTAAATTGCAAACCAAACTGAAGCTGTTTGACAGTGACACAAGGTACTAAACACACGTCAGCTGTCAAAACCAGTGTTGCCAAAACCAAACCAGCTAAAAAACCACCCTTTACAAGCTCCCTCAGGTGCCCAGGCGAAGACCTGAAGGTAAGTCAATGCCCTACCCCGGTATGGCGGCGCTGCCTACAGACCCCAAAGCACACCGTAGCTCCTCAGCGAAGAAGGTACCAAAGAAGGAACATCGGGAGACCGACAATAAGTCGGGCCTGAGTGGAATCCAGAGGAGGCTTATCGCTGAGAGGCTTGGTAACAAAGAGCTAGCCTCGAAGAGGTTGAGGTCGCCAGAGGACGCCCCCAATATTCCGAAGAAGGTGAAGCGGAGCGAGAAGAGCACAGGCAGCCCCAAAGGGACTACCATGTGCGGAAAAGGCCAAAGCGGTTAATACAACGAGGTGACCAGAAATCCGCTGCAGCTAGCTGTAGTGGACTCGAGGAAACCAAGTGGCCAATACCCGGCGGAATGTGGCAAGATAATCGAGAATGCACTAGGTGCAGAGATTATCTCCCACATCCCGCAAGATGCGTTGGTACAAAGGCATCACCTACATCGATTGCAAGGACCAGGCATCAAACGATTTTGCCAAGACGGTGTTAAACGGAGCTCAACTATGGGAGGGAGCAATACTCAAAGCTGTACCATTAGAGGAAGTCCCCGTAAAGGCAAAGGGTAGAATATCTATCCCAGAGATAGGGGTAAAACGCGAGGAGATCCTTAGCGTTCTACAGGCACAAAATCCCCAGATTCCGATGAGGGATTGGGAAATTGTGTCCGAGGAGGAGCCAAAGAATGGTGTAAGAGGGTACATCATCATATTTGATGAGGCTCCTGCAACATTGAAAAAAAAAAAACATGCAGATGCCGCTATCATTTGCAGCGAGCGAGGTTACCCTCAAGCTCTTAAAGCGGACTGCAGAAAGCAGAAAGGCGCCTGAGACTGTGGAGGAGGCGGCTACACCCAGAAATGAGGGTAGTCCAAATAAACTTACATCACAGTAAGGTGGCCTCAGACAACCTGAGGCTGTTTCTTGAGGAGGAGCAGCTGGATCTGGCCCAAATCCAAGAACCATGGATCAATAAGGATCAGGTGATGGGATTAGGGTCGTCTAAATATGATGTACTTTATGTCAATAACAAAGGTAAGGTAAGATCGTGTATTGTGGCGAAAAAAGAACTACACGCACTAATACTGGTTCATTTCAGCACAGGTGATGTTACGGTAGCGGAGGTCAGAGGCAAGGGTGAGAGCTGCAGAGTGGCGTCCGTATACATGCCATACGAGGATAACATATCAGTACCACCCGAACCGGTAAAGGCACTAATAACAGCGTCGGAAAAGGGTAAGAAAAACTTAGTCTTAGGATGTGATGCTAACGCCCATCATACTATTTGGGGTAGCTCAGACATTAATGCTAGAGGTGAGGCTTTGTTTGATTATCTTCTTTGCTCCAATCTGCTTGTCTGTAATCGGGGAAATGATCCCACTTTCATTACTGCAAACAGAAGGGAAGTTCTAGATGTAACCCTTGCATCCCAAAATAATTCTGTCCAAGTTGCAAATTGGAGAGTGTCCAGCAAGGCATCACTATCGGATCACTGCTGGATACTCTTCGACCTGCAAATGGTCTCTCAGGGTAAGAAACAGTTCAGAAATCCTAAAAGGGCGAACTGGGTAAGATTCAAAGATGAAGTACAGAGTTACAGGAACCTCTGCGCGGTAAAGGCTCTCACATCTGCTGAAGAGGTAGACGTTGAAGTCGAATCTTTAACAGATGTGCTATCCAGATCTTTTGTAAAATCCTGTCCAAAAAGTAGATCTAGTGGGAAGAAACGCCCTCCCTGCTGGAGTCCCAAGATCGCGAAACTAATACGAAGCTCAAGGTCTTTGAGCTTTGGAATGTCGCAAAAGAGGGACATATCGAGTGGTCAACATACAGGGAGAGCGTCAGAATCCTGAAAAAAGAGATCAGATTCGCAAAGAAAACCTCCTGGAGAACTTTCTGCGAATCAGTTGAATCTACAACAGAAGCATCTAGGTTGAGGAAAGTCCTCTCAAAGGCACCGACGCCGATATCTTCGATAAGAAGGAGCGACGGAAGCTGGACCGAATCACACATTGAGACGCTGGAAATACTAACGGAAACTCACTTCCCAGGATGCACGGATGTGTCTGACGGCTACGATGTAGTAGCACCAGGCACAAGGGAGGGAATGGAGGAAGCAACAATCGCCGAGATAATAGACGAGAAGAAAATAGCCTGGGCAATCAACACATTTGCCCCCTTCAAAGCACCTGGAATAGATAATATTTGACCCATAATGCTACAAAAGTCAGAGGAAGTTATTATTCCATGGCTAAATTGCATTTACACGGGCTGTTTAAGGCTATGCTACGTTCCTAGGGTATGGCGAGAGGTACGTGTGATTTTCATCCCAAAAGCAGGGAAGGCTAGTCACACCACAGCCAAGGACTATAGACCAATAAGTCTGTCGTCATTCATGCTAAAAACAATGGAACGATTAATTGATCTGTACGTACGGCAAGTGTCGGCGATAACTACCTATCAAAATCACAACATGCGTACATGAAAAGCAGATCTGTTGACACGGCGCTCCATAGGGTAGTATCGGTAGTGGAAGAATCACTACAACACAAAGAGTACACACTGAGTGCGTTCCTAGACATCGAAGGGGCCTTCAATAACATCAAAGCTGACGCTATTTTAAGCAGCTTACGAGGAGCCCATCTAAATAGCAGCCTATGCGACTGGATTGGACTCATGCTAGGCACACGGAGGATCAAGTCACAGCTAGGGGACGTGAGCACTGAACGAAGGGTCAGTAGGGGGACATCTGAAGGTGGTGTCCTCTCACCGCTCATATGGCTCCTCGTAGTTGATGAACTGCTAAAAATACTGGAAAAGGAAGGTTTCATTGTGAGCGCATACGCAGACGATGTCATCATTCTAGTTCCAGGCAAATTCACCTCAGTTCTTAGCGAAAGACTCAGCTACGCAATCCTGCTAGTTAATAACTGGGTCGCAGGTCGCGGACTTGGAGTGAATCCATCGAAGACGGAAATTCTACTGTTTACGAGAAGAAGGAAGATCCCCGCCTAGGCGAAGGCTATTGAGAAGAAATACCATCTTTCAAACCTGACCAAAGTACAAAGGGCAGCATGTATCGGGATTACTGGGTCCTTACGGACCACTCCTACCGCAGCTATGGAGGTGATGCTAAACCTCACCCCTCTGGACATCTACTGCAGCAGCAAGGCGGTCAAAACCGCGATCAGGCTGAGGGAAGCTGGACTGTGTTCATCGAAACCTTATGGTCACGCCTCCATTGAAAGCCAATGGGAAGCTGCGAAGGAGAAGGTGACTACGGACTACATACCCTCCACCCTCGCTTTTGAAAGGAGATTCAACACTAGAATTCCCAACAGAAGCGAGTGGGAGAACAACGCAGTTACGGACGAAGAGGAGCTAGCCCTCTACACCGACGGCTCCAAGATGGACATCGGTACAGGCGCGGGCATCTTCAGCGAAGCTCTGGACCTGCGTGAATCATTCCGAATCAGCGATGATTGCAGTGTCTTTCAAGCGGAAATAGCCGCTATTACCCAAGCGGCGAAGGACATAAGGAGACGTCACATTGTCGGTAAACAAATCACTATTTACTCTGAAAGCCAAGCGGCTATAAAAGCCATGGAGACAGTCATGGTGAAGTCAAGGGCAGTAAGTTACTGCAAGAAATATTTGGACGAAATATCACAAGCCAACGTGGTGACCCTATGCTGTGTACCAGGGCATATGGATATTCCAGGAAATGAACAAGCGGATGAGCTTGCACGAAACGGGTCAAATATACATAAGTCTATTGCCCTAAAATCAATAAGAACTCCGCTAAGCACGCTCGCAAGGAAGATTGACATTGAATCCTGGAGTAGAACTAACCTACGCTGGACCAATCTCATCACCTGCAGGCACACAAAAGAATTATGGCCAGAGCTGAGCCAAAAGAGATCAAAATATATGATCGGACTTAGCCGTAAGGATATTCGCATACTCACGGGAGTCATTACTGGACACTTACGATAGGTGTACATGCGGAAAGGCTGGGTATACTGCATAATGATTTTTGCAGAAGCTGTAGGGACGTTGAAGAAATAGAATCTGTTCGCCACCTGCTATGCGAATGCCCAGCCCTTAAGAACAGCAGACTAAGGATTCTCAACAGCCACTTCTTCGACGACTTAGAGGATCTGAGGAATGTCGATCTTAAAGCACTCCTGAGATTCATACTCAAATCTGGGTGGTTCTTGTAGATAGACAGACCTCATATCATTAGGTACTCTTAGGACGAACTAGAGGATATAGTCATAACGGAGCTTAAGAACCCATGAGATTCATACTAATCTATGCGGCTCTAATATAAAAGCGGTCTATTTTTGTCGTTCAACAGGTATGCAATGGATGGTTCCCGTAAAATGGACACAATGGACCCGACTGATGGTCTAAGTGAAGCTGCGGCAACTGCCGCAAGAGCACCCTTCTACCTACCTACCTTGTTGGAGGAACCAACCTCCTCCAAGCTGTCAAAGAAGTACCTGCCTAGTTGCTTCCTTCTACTCCGTGGAGTTGCTTGACACTCGCACAGAAGGTGGGAGACATCTTCCGTGACTTGTAGGTCCTCATAGTACCTGCATATATCCGTATTAGCTAAACCTAGTCTCATGGCATGCTTCCTTAGAATGCAGTGTCCAGAGAGAATTCCTACCGTTAATCTTAACTTTGTTCTACTGAGATTTAGTAGTTCTTCAGATTTGTTCCTATTTAAGACGGGCCAGAGTGCTTTTGAGACCCTGTGCCCTTCTTACTGTGACCATCTTGTGGCTGCTTTATTGGAGGTTTTCTCGAAGATAACCCTTTTAGCAACTGCCATAGGTGGTCTGATACCCTTAATCATCGTGTTTAGTGGAAGCTCCGCTCCTTCCTTACCCAGAACGTCGGCTTTCTCGTTACCCTCAATATCGCAATGCCCAGGTACCCAGCACGATCTGACACTGTTCTGCAAACATAATGCCTTAAGCATTGTAGGGGAATTCCTGACTAGTTCAGATTTGGTGGTGTGTGATTCTAGTGCTTTGAGCGCAGCCTGGCTATCAATGTAGTTCGCGATATTCTTATTGGATATCGATCTCATCTCAAGTTCCTCCGCAGCTTAGAGTACGGCCAGAATCTCTGCCTGGAACACACTGCATGTGTCCGCGAGTCTCAGGGCCATATGTAGGTCCAACTCGCTGGAGTATATACCTGACCCTGAACCCTCACTGGTTTGGAATCGTCTGTATATACTGAGGTCTCATCTTCCCTCGAGACTAACTTCCTATGCTAGTCTTGTCTGTCCGGGTACGACACGTTGCATGGAGTATCAAAATCAAGTGTACCAAGACCTTCATCCGCTTTTTCCGGGATTTCGGAGAAAGATTCCTTTAAGATTGCCTCATATAAGTTGGTTGTTTTCTCACGATGTAAATGTATTATCCCATTTAATGTTTACAAAGCTAATGAAGTTGAAGTAGCAGACACTATGTCAGCTGGTAATTTCCGTCACCTAAATGAAGTTCGCAACTCTTTGGGAAATGTTTTGGATTTAGTTTTTGTCAGTGAAGAGCTTGAAGCTACTGTCACTGACGCCGATTTCCCCTTACTTGTTAACAGCATTCACCACATTGCAAATTTCATTTAATCTGTCGGTACTGAATCCGCTGTCTCTTGAACAATTTAAAGAAAATACAAAATTAGATTTTTTAAAAGCAGATTATAATGCAATGAATAATTTTCTTAACGGTGTTGAATGGACAAATATCATTGATTCCCGTAATTTAAATAATGCGTTCTTGCAATTAAAAAAAATACTTGAACGTGCGATTTCTATGTTTGTACCAATTAAACATGTAAAAAGATCTAATAAACCGGCATGGTTTAAAAAGAGTTTATCTAGTAGACAAAGTAAAAGCGACCCATCTCTGTGTCAGGAATTTGTGAGTTTGAACTTTGTGGAAACTGGAATGTGATCATTAGTTATGATACGGTGTTTAATTTCGTTTGTGAAAGTGTTGATAACTTCTGCTTGGCAATACCATTCAACTAACTTAGAAATCCCAGCAGGAATTACAAATATTTTCCCTGCTTTGGTATTTGGTATATCACCATTTCGTGTATCGACTGGTATTCGTGCAACAATTTTGGAGTTTGGTGGTATGTTATATATGGGATGCAAAGTTTGGTTTAAAACACAGAGGAATAGTGGAGTATTTTCTTTAAAGTTTACCTTGGCTTCCAGTGAATTTAATGCTTGTAGGCCAATGAGGCCGTCGAAATAGTTATAAAATTTGAAGACAAGAAAATCGAGTTGTTGAGTTGTTTTGAATTCTGGGAACGCTTGAAGTGTTATTTGTTTATTTAGGGTGTGTTTATTAAAAATTGTGGATATTGCGATTGGTTCTATAGTTTGGTAGGATTTGGGGTTTGTATGTTCAGGGTTAATAAAGTTGGCGGAGGCGCCTGTGTCGATTAAAAGTTTAAGTATTTTTCCTGGTGGTGTTAAAACATTAATGTTTTATTTTTTTTTATTTCTAGATATTCTACTGGTTTTCCGAGGCAGTTTCTTGAAAATTAGAGTGAAAGTTAGATCTAAGTATGTTTCTAGTGTTTGCGCTAGTGGTATCCATGTCTTTGTGTGAATGCGTTGTGATTAAAGTTTGAATTATTTAATGTTGGGTTTTGTTGGGAAAGGTGAGATTGTGGTGGGTTTTGGTTAATAGTTTGTCTGAAGTTATTGTTTGGAGGGTTTTGGTAAAGATTCTTTTTATTGTAATTTGTAGTATTTTGGGTTTGGGTTTGAAAATGTTTGTTTATTACCGGTATCGTTTGATAAATATTGCTAAATGTAAGTCTAGGCGTATTTCTCTGAAGGTTTGGTAATATGTTTGATTGGTTGGTGAATTTAAATTTTTTAGTAGTGTGTTTCATATAAAATGAGTGCAGTAGCTGAATGCTTCGGGGAGGTTACCCGGTTTCATACCTCTGATGGTGGAGTTTACAAGGTTCCCATATTCCTGACTAAAATGTGTTTAGGCAAATTTCGGAAAAGAGATTTGTCTTTGCTACTATGAATATGATTTGTAAGAGTGCAGAGTATTTCAATTACTTTGGAGTAGTAACTTTCTATGCTCTTGTTGTGATCCGCACGACCATACCATGACCCATCCTACTCATCACCTTCTCATGTTTTCCCACTCAATCCATACACCAAATACACTACCATTCGCTTTGTTTTCATTCGTTTTCCTTTTGCCCAAACGCCACCCAAGCGCAATGAGTCAAGTGCCTATCTACCCAAAACGATACACTCGTAACCCAACTCCGATTGCCCAGCGGCACGCCAACATATGGAAAAACTGCAATAGTTGCATATCGGAGTTTTACTACGTTGAGCTATCGGGGGCGTAATAATAAATTATGAATGGATGACACTTGACACCAGCGTAAGGCAAATGACACCCAAGATGTCATTTGGGTACTTTTAATGGGAACGGAAAACAATTAAGCAATACCTAAAAATAGCGCGTGTGCACATATGGTAACTGTTAAGGAAACTATGGTGCAAGGAGGGGAAAGATAGGAGACGGGTCATGAAGATTAAATGTATAAAAGGCAAAGGTTGTGAGCAGGGAGGACAGAGTAAAATTAACTATCAGATTGATCGCAGCCAAGCTCTAGACAGCGGGTCAAATCCTAACTAATCAAAAATATAAATAATAAACCGATACTATTGGTCGCAGCCCTGCCAAAGACAGCGGGCCAATAGATATTAAAATAATAAATCGGCATTTTTATTTTATACTCTCCGTTTGATACTCTTCTCCTACGGGAAAGCACGGTACCAAATCGTAACACTCTCATTAGCTTGCTTAAGAGCATGCAGATCTCTGATAAGAGAGGTTTCATTCCGCTTATCGGAGTAGTGTAATATTAAGTTATTTTTTATTTGATTCCAGTCAAGAGGTGTACCAAACATATTTAATACTTCGTTGGCTTCCCCTGTACCTTTGTTTCTTATTGCTCTTAGAATAATTTTATTATTTTAATATTGTTGATAAACTCAAACAAAAGCCTTGGATTCCCATCGTATTGGGGTAGGTCTTTTATTGCGTCTGGGATTTTCAACATATTGAGGACACTATTTATGTTACTTAAATTATTTGATTCTATTCTTGAATTATTCCCTTCAGGGGCTCCGTTTTCTGCGGCGCTGCTTTAAAGATGTTTTTTGTGGTTGTACAGATGTGGGAGAAGTGTTCGGCGATGATACAAGTTGGAAATTTACGGAATTGCTTTACTTTGTCTTATGCGTTGTTATTTATTATTACTCGCGGTTTAATTTGTCCAGAATTATCGTGCGATACGATATAGAGTTATTATTATTAATCGCGGTTTAATTTGTCTATTACTATCGTGCGATACAGTATCGAGTTATTATTATAGCTCGCGGCACAAAATTTTACAACACAGATTTAATTTATTCACTTTACATTCAATTTATAAGCAAACCGTTCACCGCTCCGTGAGACTGCGCCAATAATGGTAGACTAAATACTAAAAAAAAACAATTTCTTGGTAGTTTCGGCAAAGGTTTCTTACCTTGGTTTATTTTTCCAGACTGAACAATTGGAATTGCTTTTACATGGTTTTTATTTATTTATTCTGCTGACAGTGCAAAACTGCAGAGATTGAAAAATATTATATTTAAAAGAATTGCAAATGAGGCTTAAATGACTTCGCGTGGATGTTGAGGTTGAATAACCGTAACTCGCGCAGTAAAAACTCGTCTGAGCTCTGTGCCTTGATTTTGTGCGGGTTTTCCCGAAATGTCGGTAGGGTAGATTTGAAGGTGTGACTGAGCAGCGCGCTATGACCGTTGTGAGTTTAATATGAGATAAAGATAACCTCTGAAGAAGAGATAGATGGAGATAGACCGCTACAAGACCATCTGCTCATGCTCATAAATAGACTACCTGCATGAAAAAGGATACATGCAGAGTAATTTATAGATGGAGACACATGTTGAGCAGATAAGGAAAGGGACACACCCAGTCGGATGCAGACACGTAATATGATTTTGGTGTACATGAGTCGTATAAGCAGATCCTGCAAAATTTACATGCCATCCAACCAGAGACCACACCAACTGTATAAGCAGACAGAAGACTTCATCTTTATACTAAACGAAAAAAAGTTTACTAGAACTTTGAAATCTGGCATATGATCGGAGGTCCAATTTTCGATGACTTTATCCAACATTTGTGGCCGTATATCGGCAATAACGCGGTGAATGTTGTCCTCCAAGCGGTCAATCGTTTCGGGCTTATCGGCGTAGCCTAGCAACTTCACATATGCCCAAAGATAATAGTCAAGCGGCGTTAAATCGCACGATCTTGGAGGCCAATTCACGGGTCCGCAACGTGAAACTATGCGGTTCCCAAACGTTTCCTTCAATAAATCAATTGTGGTACGAGCTGTGTGTGACATGTTGCGCCGTCTTGTTGAAACCACAGCTCCTGCACATCATGGTTGTTCAATCTATGAACGAAAAACTCAGTAATCATGGCTCTATAGCGGTCACCTTGACTGTAACGTTCTGGACAGCATTGTTTTTAAAGAAGTACGGACCAATTATTCCACCAACCCATAAACAGTCAGTTTTTGTGGATGTAACGGTGTCTCAATATACACTTGAGGATTATCATAACTCCATTCAACCAAAAGTGAGCTTCATTATGTTGACCGTAGAATGGACGTATTGCGCGATACGTATTTCGAACAGAACCATGATTTTTAAAATAAATTTGCACAATTTTGAAGCGTTGTTCAGGCGTCAGTCTATTCATGTTGAAATACCAAACCAAACTAAAAATAAATGCCTTGACAGCTGACAAAATGGCCGCCAGTTAAAATAGTGCTGCCAACTTAAAGTTCTAAAGGTACCTCTAAAAAAAACACCCTTTCTATACACCTACAATTAATGGAAGCTTAGCTATGAACAAATTTATAGATAATCTAAATGCTAACCAAGTATCCATCATCATTGCCCAAAATATTCAGAATATTAGAGAAGCTTATGAATTAATAACTAGATATAAGAACCCTAGTGAAAAATACAGAGAAACCCTTCCTAATCCGAAATAAAATAACCCAATTCAATCCCAGAGGCAGTATCATAATAATAATTATAATCAAAGTCCTGAGTATAGGCAAAATAATCAACAATTCCATCAAAGAAGTGACATAGGAATGAACACTAATCAAATTAGGGTATCTTATAATCATCTAAGGCAAAACAGCTCATCCAATAACTATAACAATCCTAGACATAATAATTCAGGACAGTTTAGAAATAATAGACCAGAGCCCATGGATGTTTATAATAGGCGTTTTTCTTTTTTAATTCAGAGCACAACCTGAACAGTTCTACAAAAAGTTCGTGTTTATTTTTTAGCTCAGATACATCAGAGCTTAGAGTTTGTGTTTTTTTTTTCGTTCAGAGCATGGTCAGAGCGCGCTCTATGAGCTCAGAATAAATTGACTGATCAGGTTGAGTTAAAAGCTGATTACACACTTCCACTCACATTTGACAGAAAAAAAAAACAGGATAAGCAAAATACAGGGTGTCTGTCGGGAAGGTATACTACTTTGTTTTGCCGCCATTTTGGTAAACATAAGTCTTGACAGTTCATATTTGGCAGTCGTGAAGTAGACACGTGGCAAATTTATTATGGAAAAATATTCGATCAAAATCAATCATCGATTACTGTGACAATGACAAACTTACGTGAAATTTTTGGGAGAAACATTTCATTTGAATGGATATGTGAATAAACAGAATAGTCGGCTCTGGGCAATGGAAAACCCTCAAATTATTCATCAGTCACCTTTGCATCCATTAAAAGTTACAGTCTGGTGTGCAATTTGGTCATGAGGAATCATTGGATCTTACTTCTTTGAAAATGAAAACGGCGTAACGGTAACTGTGAATGGGGAGCGATATCGTGATATGATTGAAAACTTTTTAACGCCACAACTTCATGCTTTGGGCTTGATTAACATGTGGTATCAACAAGACGTTGCCACATCGCATACAGCCAGGATTACAATGGAATTACTGCGAGCCCTCTTTCCACAACAAGTTATTTCAAGAAATGGTGATGTTGATTGGCCTCCACGGTCGCCTGATTTGACTGCTCCGGACTTCTTTTTGTGGGGATATCTGAAAAGCAAGGTTTATGAAAATATTAGTGATGAAATTAATGAAATAACGCGTGAAATGTGTGAGAATGTAATGAAAACTGTGCTCAAAAGGGCTCGCATTTGTGAGACTAACAGAGGCGGACATTTACCTGATATTGTATTCCATACATAATTGCCGACATTAAATACAACAGTTATCAATATAAGATCCATTCTCTTTCATTTAATCAAAAATTATAAACAAACAAAGTGGTATACCTTCCCGGCGGACACCCTGTAGTTGAAATGGCGGACGAACCTTGTTGTTCTGGAACTAAATACTAACCAATTAATTAAATAACAATTAATCAATATTCAATTTATACATATCTTTACAACAAATGTCAGCTATGTGCTCAAGTGTGTTTCACAAATACCTCAGAACAATCTGAGCACACTCGATTCAGAGCGCGCTCAAAATGCTCGAGCTCAGCTCTGAACTAAAAAAGAACGCCTAATGTAGACGTGGATTAACCTGAAGTAAGTTTTATTTTGATAGGGAAATCGAAACACTTCCCATAATAAGTACTACTATAAACAATATAAAACCACAAATTCTGATAGACACAGGTTCGACTACAAGAATACTAGATGAGAAAAAGTTGACATAGACCAACGCAATGAATGTATTGGGCAGGCGACATCCTCAATTAATAGAAATGAATTCAAACAAATCCATACACTAAATTATTTGAACTTAAATGAAACGAATCAAATAATTAGTGAAGATTTGAACTTCGAAAAGAAACAAGGTTTAGACAAATTTGTTCAAACAATTCAAAATGTTTTTTTTTTAGAAGGAGATAAACTAACATCTACCACTCAAACCGTGCACAATATTAGGACCGAACATGACAGTTCAATATTTCGCAAAATTTATCGGTATCCTAAAATACATGAACAGGAGATCGAAAGGGCAAGTTAAGGATTTATTAGCCCAAAGTATTACTGCTCGGTACTATACCGAATGTTGCGCCACGAGGTCACCCACCTGGTACGCTGGTACGACGCCCCCGACCAGCCCAACCAGCGCACACACGCCGATCATGACATTGTCGTCATGATATCTGCTGGCCTCATTATCATGCTAATGATCCAATACGAGGATGGCTCACACAACAATGTGTTGATCACCGCATTCCATCGTCTCATATCGCCGCCAACAATAACAAACATATTGGCATGGCACAGGGCATATGAGTTGGCAATGATATGGGACACGGCGAGCGATATGGCACTGGGAGCATATCGTCGCCTATCTATCTACTTGCCATGGTGCTCGGACACCTGATACCTCGCGCCGAACATAATGACCCAATTCCTATGGGGAATATATACGGCAGCGGGAATGGCACCGGAGCCAAACAACAACCAAGCAATACGGAACATGGACACAAGGAAGATACTGCTGATGGTCGCGGGGGTCGGTGCCATCGTCTATCTACTTCGATGGGTATCCAAGGCGTGGGCCTGGTACCAAGTGCTGGATGCACTTGACGTCTGGAATTTCTGATGACGGGGCGGTTTGGCGTCTCGTCTGGTGAATGGTGGGCATTGGCGTCCGATGGAACGATGGGTCCTGTGAGTCTAAACCGGAACGTCGACAGAGCGAGTCGTCGCTTTTCATCTCTCGAATAAATTGTAAACCTCAGAAATTGTAACCTTTGAAAATAAAGTTAAGGGATCTTCTTATCCGACTTGTTCGTTTTCTTATTTATCGGAAGTTATTTATCCCCGACATTTTGGTGCCTCCTGTGAGGAATTGATTTAGTGCATAAACTCTCGAGTCGCGATTACCCTCGTGAATACCCCTCGCGGTGCAACCCTTGTGAAATAGATGTGCGGTGGTTTTTGGCTCAGTATAGCCGTCGGTTTGACCACAGTTTGTGCGGCAATAGCGCTATTAGCTGCGCTCGGTTTATTCTGTTGTGCTCTGTTCGAGTGACTTTACCCTACCCCGGTGGTAATATATATCCCCTTGTGAGTTCAAATGGCTGAACTAAATCTTCGCGCGACGGCGATCAATGCCATTCAACGGGTCCACGCGCGGATCATGGCCGTCGATCTAAAAGACTGCGATGAGGCCCAGCTCGAGCAGGAGCTGCGTGCGATAGATGGGCAGTTCGCAAGGTTCACAGTGAACCAGGATGCCCTGGTGGCGACAGCCAAGCCGGACGAATTGGCTGCGCACGAACTATTGGCGCAACGCGTGGAACGCCAGTTCGACGAGGTGAGTGTGGTGCTGCATCGGCAGCTCAAAGCGCTGACGGCTCCTGGACCGTCAGGGCGCCAATCATCGACCACAGCTCCAGCCGACCCGGCGACAACGAGCACGACGAAGATGGACATGCGGTTGGATCCCATCTCCATCCCAACCTTCGATGGACAGGCGCAGAACTGGCTCGCCTTTAAAGACGCCTTCGAGCACTTGGTACACAACACGGAATACCCGGAGGCATTCAAGCTCCAACATCTGCGGGCAGCCGTCCGCAACGTTGGCCTGGTAGGCGACATCTACTCGGGCGGCTACGATGAGCCCTGGAAGGAGCTCACTGACCGCTACGACAATCCACGGGTGCTGGCGGAGACCCATGCGTGCCGATTGCTCAACCTCCAGGCAGCGCTGCCGCACTGCACCGGATTGTGGACACCGTGCAAGAAACGCTGAGGGCTCTTCGGGTCATGAAGCAGTCAGACGCGACATGGGACGTGTTCCTCGTCCCTCTGGTGGTATCCCGTCTACCATCCAACACACAACAAGCTTGGCGGATGAATAGCCCGGCCAAGGAGATTCCACGACTAGCGAACCTAATGGAGTTCCTGCTACAGCGAGCCCATAGTCTGGCGACGCAGATCATCAGCCCTGCTACACCACGTCGACATGAGGTCCGACCCCAGCTGCCTACTAGGCAACGTCCCACCGCTCGGGCCATGGCTGCCGCGGTGGATGAGAAGAGATGCGTCTTATGTAAGGGAGCGCACCGCCTATACCAATGCCCATCCTTCAACCACATGGAGGTAAACCAGCGCCTCAAGGTCACTAGGTCCACGGAGGTCTGCTTCAACTGCCTGACTCCCGGGCACAACGCCACGGGCTGCCCTTCAACGGTGGTTTGCCGGAGGTGCAATGGTAAGCACCACACTTTGCTGTGCCGTTCGACAGCTGCCCTTCAGCCACGGCAATCTAGGCAGAGAGAGTCTGGTCCCCAACCGACTGGACCGAATGGAAGAGACAACGCAGAGCAGCCGGCACGGAACTCAGCGAATCCAGCCATGCCAGATCCATCGTGCTGGCAGTCCTGGCAGAATCGTCCGTATGGCCCTCCGGATATCTCATGGAAGACGAGCATTGACTGGCTCGCAGCAACTCCACCGTACTGCTGGCAACGGCGCTTGTCCATGCGTACGGTGACGCCTCGGAACATCATCGGCTCGCCCGAGCCCTCTGCGATCCCGGGTCGCAGGTAAGTTTTGTCACCACCCGACTAACAACCGTTCTCTCGCTTAGCACATCCCGGCTAGAAGTCGCCATTCGAGGCATAGGCGCCTCCAACCTCGACCAGGTCCAAGGTCAAGTGACGCTGTCACTCAGGTCCACCCGGACTACGTTCGCCATCCAGATTCGGGCACTTGTAATCCCGACGATCACATCCATGCTCCCTGGCGAGGCAGTGGATGTCACCCAATGGCCACATCTGGGTGGTCTCCCACTGGCAGACAGACACTTTGGCACTCCTGGAGCCATCGACGTTCTACTGGGCGCAGATGTCTGGGGCCTCCTGGTCCAAGACGAGGTCATTCATGGGCGACCTCACGAACCGCACGCTCAGCTCACTCGATGAAGGGGCCACAGTAGTCTACGCCGGTAGCTAGGAACGGGCGGGCTTCGTTGACTCGATGAGTGGGCAGGGCGGCCATCTGCTGTCTGAAGACGGCACCTCGTTGCCTGCGGCAAATGGTGCACTTGTGTAGGTGCGTGCGAACCAATTGACGACCATGCAGGATCCAATATTTCCGTCGTAACGTATGCAGCATCAATTGCACACCACCATGCAGGGTTGTCTGATGTGCATGGAGAATGAGGAGGCCCACCAGGGCTCCTGTCTTCGGCAAGACGATGGGGAACTTCTGCTCGTGAGGAAGCGAAGCGTGTGTGAGTCGACCTCCGACTCGTAGGATGCCTCTGGCATCCAGGTATGGGTTGAGTGATAGCAGTGGGCTGGAACTGGCCAAGGGTGACCTGTTCCGCAGCTGATGGATCTCCGGGGCAAAGTGAGCGGCCTGCTCGATGGAGATCAGTCGTTCCATGGCCTGGTCGAGCTCATCCGCGCCGACCACAGGCTTTCGTAAGAGATGTCGTGCGGTGCCCCGCCATCGGAGCAGGTAGGCTATGGTCCTGAGGAGCGGTAATAGCGATCCAAATTGTTCGGTCAGTGGGATGACGACCCCATCTCGACGCCGGGTTGTCAAGACAGGCCTAGTGATGGCCACTCCTGTGAAGGTGGACTGACGGAGCTCAGCGGCTACCTGAGCGTGCTCCTCGCCTCGGAGCTGCCCGGTTGGGCTGAGGGGAAGCGGTCCGCTTGTCAGCCAATGAGAACCTTGCCACCAGAGTGAATGCTGCAGCAGTTCTGCAGCGCCTAGTCCTCGGCTTGCACAGTCGGCTGGGTTCTGAGCGGATCGCACGTGATACCATCGCTCTGGGGACGTTAACTCTTGGATCTGCCGCACGCGGTTCGCAGCGTACGGCCTTAGTGTGGAGGGCTCCTTCCGCAACCAACACAAGACGATGCTGGAGTCAGACCAAAGATGATAGGGGGCTGCTTGTAGCCCCATAGCAGTGCGTACGTTGTCCAGGGTGAGAGCCAGCAGGCTTGCAGCGCACAGCTCTAGGCGAGGGATGGATGCGCCCTTGAGTGGGGCCACCTTAGTGCGGGCGGTCAGCAATGAGACCTCAGTTCGTCCGTCAGCATGCGTCGTCTTCAAGTAGATGACAGCGGCATAGGCTCGCACACTGGCATCGCAAAACCCATGGATTGTGGGGACATGCTGGCTGTGCATGCCCAGCCATCGTGGTATCCAAACTCGGTTGAGTGCAAGCAGACCCTGTCTGAATGCCGTCCATGCAGTGAGCAGCTCGCCCTCGAGCGGAGTATCCCAGGTGACACCAGCCGACCAGAGAGTCTGGATGAACACCTTCCCAACGATAACGACCGGGGCTAGCAGGCCCGTAGGGTCAAAGAGTCGAGCGACTTCACTCAGAACTCGCCGTTTCGTGGCAGGTGGCGGGTTGGCTTCGGTTTCCACACGGAAGAAGAGCTCGTCAGCAGCTGGCTCCCAACGCAGCCCAAGGACAGTGGCCGTTGGGCACTCGATGACAAGCTCTGTGGAAAGAGAAGAAGGAACACCATTGTTAGTTACCAAGGAGATTACCTGTGCGCAATTCGAGTTCCATTTGCGCAACGAGAAGTGTCCGGCCATTAGGATCCTTTTAACGTCAGCAGCCAGTCCGACTGCGTCCTGGATGCTGTCACAGCTCGTGAGGAGATCGTCCACGTAGAGTCCTTCTCGATCGTCAGTCTTGCTGCTCGGGCTCGCAGCGGGTTGGTCACCAAGTGTTGATTATCCTGTGCGCACTGGATCATCGAGCGCACAGAGGTGTATGGACTCGAGGCCATGCCGTAGGTAACCGTCGTCAAGCGAAAGACCATAAGCTCGTCGGACGGTGACTCTCGCCAGAGAATCCGCTGGTAGTCGCGATGCTCGGGTGCCACCAGCACCTGCCGGAACATCTTCTCCACATCTGCGGTGAGCGCAACCTGGTACGCTGCGAACCGCGTGCGGCAGATCCAAGAGTTAACGTCCCCAGAGCGATGGTATCACGTGCGATCCGCTCAGAACCCAGCCGACTGTGCAAGCCGAGGACTAGGCGCTGCAGAACTGCTGCAGCATTCACTCTGGTGGCAAGGTTCTCATTGGCTGACAAGCGGACCGCTTCCCCTCAGCCCAACCGGGCAACTCCGAGGCGAGGAGCACGCTCAGGTAGCCGCTGAGCTCCGTCAGTCCACCTTCACAGGAGTGGCCATCACTAGGCCTGTCTTGACAACCCGGCGTCGAGATGGGGTCGTCATCCCACTGACCGAACAATTTGGATCGCTATTACCGCTCCTCAGGACCATAGCCTACCTGCTCCGATGGCGGGGCACCGCACGACATCTCTTACGAAAGCCTGTGGTCGGCGCGGATGAGCTCGACCAGGCCATGGAACGACTGATCTCCATCGAGCAGGCCGCTCACTTTGCCCCGGAGATCCATCAGCTGCGGAACAGGTCACCCTTGGCCAGTTCCAGCCCACTGCTATCACTCAACCCATACCTGGATGCCAGAGGCATCCTACGAGTCGGAGGTCGACTCACACACGCTTCGCTTCCTCACGAGCAGAAGTTCCCCATCGTCTTGCCGAAGACAGGAGCCCTGGTGGGCCTCCTCATTCTCCATGCACATCAGACAACCCTGCATGGTGGTGTGCAATTGATGCTGCATACGTTACGACGGAAATATTGGATCCTGCATGGTCGTCAATTGGTTCGCACGCACCTACACAAGTGCACCATTTGCCGCAGGCAACGAGGTGCCGTCTTCAGACAGCAGATGGCCGCCCTGCCCACTCATCGAGTCAACGAAGCCCGCCCGTTCCTAGCTACCGGCGTAGACTACTGTGGCCCCTTCACGGTCCGTGTGGGGACGAAACGATCCCGCACCACAGTCAAGGCATACTTAGCCATTTTCATCTGCATGGCCACGAAGGCTGTGCACATCGAGGTCATTGAAGATCTCTCGTCCCAGGAGCGAACCGGTGCCTTAAGGAAGACATCCTCGCCTTCCAGTCTTACTACAACCAGCAGGCATTGGCGCATGCCGGAACGAAATGGCACTTTATCACCCCAGCCGCGCCCCTCCAAGGTGGTTTGTGGGAAGCAGCGGTGAAATCTGCCAAACACCATTTAGTCCGCCTAGTTGGGTCTCAATCGCTTTGGTACCACCAGCTGCACACGCTGGCCACCCGTATCGAGGCATGTCTCAACTCTCGCCCGCTGGTCCCACTCCATGATGACCCAGAGGATAAACTGGCGCTTACTCCTGGCGACTTCCTCATTGGAGCCCCCCTCATCGCCATACCAGAGCCCCCGATTGGTGACGTCCCCTTGAACAGGCTGAAGCAGTACCAGTGGATTCGGAAGGTACATCAAGACTTCTGGCAGAGATGGAGTGAGGAGTACTTGGCAACTCTTCAGACTCGCACTAAATGGGCTAAGCGTGAGCCCAACATCCAACTCAACGACATCGTCCTGGTTCGACAAGAGAATCTACCACCCACCCACTGGAGACTGGGTCGGGTCATCGAGGTCCACCCGGGCAGGGATGGACTCATCCGCAATGTGACTTTACGCACTCAGGCTGGCGAATGTCGCCGACCAGTGCAGAAGCTATGTCGTCTACACGAGGCGTAGGCCACGACTTCCTTACGATTCTAGGTTGTGACCTAGTCGCTCTTCCTTGACCACGTAATCGTCCGGCATTTCATCTGGCAGATGCTGCATTTCGAACCGGATGGTTCGACCGGGCAGAATGTTCGGTACTATACCGAATGTTGCGCCACGAGGTCACCCACCCCCCGCTGGTACGACGCCCCCGACCAGCCCAACCAGCGCACACACGCCGATCATGACATTGTCGTCATGATATCTGCTGGCCTCATTATCATGCTAATGATCCAATACGAGGATGGCTCACACAACAATGTGTTGATCACCGCATTCCATCGTCTCATATCGCCGCCAACAATAACAAACATATTGGCATGGCACAGGGCATATGAGTTGGCAATGATATGGGACACGGCGAGCGATATGGCACTGGGAGCATATCGTCGCCTATCTATCTACTTGCCATGGTGCTCGGACACCTGATACCTCGCGCCGAACATAATGACCCAATTCCTATGGGGAATATATACGGCAGCTGGAATGGCACCGGAGCCAAACAACAACCAAGCAATACGGAACATGGACACAAGGAAGATACTGGTGATGGTCGCGGGGGTCGGTGCCATCGTCTATCTACTTCGATGGGTATCCAAGGCGTGGGCCTGGTACCAAGTGCTGGATGCACTTGACGTCTGGAATTTCTGATGACGGGGCGGTTTGGCGTCTCGTCTGGTGAATGGTGGGCATTGGCGTCCGATGGAACGATGGGTTCTGGGAGTCTAAACCGGAACGTCGACAGAGCGAGTCGTCGCTTTTCATCTCTCGAATAAATTGTAAACCTCAGAGATTGTAACCTTTGAAAATAAAGTTAAGGGATCTTCTTATCCGACTTGTTCGTTTTCTTATTTATCGGAAGTTATTTATCCCCGACAATTACTAGGAAAAGTACTTCACGCTATGATGCGCCCATATGTGTAGACCCCAAGAAAGTTCACAATTCTATAAAACAGAAGTTCCGTATGGTGATGGTCTATCGCAAATTGAACTAATATCGATGAGATATTGGACAAATTTGGAAGAACGCAATATTTTTCGACATAAGATTTTGCGAAAAGATTCCATCGAATTAAAATGGATCCGTCAAATAAATGAGAAAACAGCTTTCTCCTTATGCACACTACGATTGGTACGTATGCCATTTGGATTAAAAAACGCCCCAGCTACCTTCCAAAGGATGATAAACGAAGTCTTAGACGAACTGATTAATGAAATCTGTGTAGTTTATCTAGACGACATTATAAATGCACCAAACTTTATGAGACAACTAATTCACTTTGCGGTTTTGGCCAACGGATAACTTCCGATTACCATACGGTTTAATGGATAGCGGTCACAAATGACACAACGGGTCGCGAATTTATTAAGAAGCCGTTAATGACTATGGATAAAGAAAACGAAACGAAACCTCACTCGATTAAACTTTTCGCTATTTATCAAAAAAATATAAGAATAATTTATGACACCTTCACAAAACTCTACTTATCTTTTCTTTTTCTTTTCCTCCTAAGAAAACTCCTTAACGTCCTCTGTACGGGGAATGGGTGGTCAAAAGCTTCCCGCTACAATCACAGGATTCGGCACAGTCCAATTATTTCCACATATATTTTTCTGCTATCCTAGCAAGTGTTTTCTTTATGCCCTGCTAGCGGATGATCGTGACATTCTTCTAAAATCCTAATCCTGTCTCTTTTCACCACAACCGTCTTCCACTCGGAGTTGCTGTCGCATTTAAATAAGATTCCCTGTTCTACACGCCAAGCTGGAAAAGCTAATGGGTTCGCTTGTACCTTCTCCTTCATGTTTGTTATCCATGGGTGTGAACTGTGTTCTGAAATCCCAGCAATTACCGGTGCGCTTCTAGAAAGCAAGTCTGACACAACATGTTCTTTCCCCTTCCTATGGATAATATCAAAATCGAATTGTTACAAGCGTACTGCCCAACGCGCTAACCTTCCCGCCGGATCCTTAAGTGTGCTAAGCCAAATTAGGGAGTAATGGTCAGTGATAACACTGAACTTTACCCCTTATAGGTATGGCCGTAATTTCTCTATGGCCCACAAGACTGCCAAGCACTCTTTCTCTGCAGTTCCTCTCGCACCTGTTCAATTATCTGCTCAGATAAAGATCACTTAGCCAAATCTTTCGTCTCAACGACGAAAGGCCTCGTAAAATCCGGGCACGTCAGGATGGGCGCTGAAACCAGAAACTCTTTTGCCTTCCTAAAGCTCCTTCCTCGCACTCATTACTCCACGAAAACTTACTACTTTTCTTCAATAGGTCGGACAACGGCTTCAGCAAAACTGAAAAGTTTGGCATAAATCTCCTATACCAAGACACCGTTCCGATAAAGCTTTTAACCTGTTTAACATTCTTGGGCGCTGGAATATTCAGCATACTATCTATTTTCGCTGGATCTACTTGTAATCCATTTCTATCTATTATATATCCTAAAAATTTTAGCGACGGTCTACAAAAATTACACTTCTCCTCACTAACTTTTAGTCCAGCCTCACGAATACGTTTAAGAACCTCTTCCAATATATCCAAATGTTTTTCGAATGTGTTGGAGATGGTGATAATGTCATGAAGGTAGACGAACACATATGGCTCCAGATCGGCTCCCAGTACGGTGTCTATAAATCTTTGCCAAGTCGCCGGAGCATTGTGCAATCCGAATGACATTCTTTTAAATTGGAAAAGTCCCCTATTTGGGACCGTAAAAGCTGTAAAACGACGTGATTCTCTCTCTACTGGAATCTGCCAGTAAGCTGACTGAATGTCCAATGAAGACAAAAACTTCGCATCATTAAGCTTATCTAAAGTCGCTGAAATATAAGGGAGAGGATATGCGTCTCTCTCAGTTACCCTGTTTAATTTTCTGTAGTCTACGCAAAATCCATATGTATTATCTTTTTTCCTTATCATCACAATGGGTGAAGCCCATGGACTACTTGATTTTTCAACTATTCTTTCCCTTAGCATTTCTTCTAATTCCTTATCAATATGAACTTGGACTGCTGGAGACACTGGATAATACCGTTGCTTAATCGGCTCAGCGCTCGTCTTTATTTTGAGTTCCAATAAATGTGTACACCCTAAACCTTCTGACGTGTCCCTAAAAGCTTTTTCTATAACCGTCCCTAACTGGTGCTTTTGTGTTTCGTCTAATTCCGAAAGTTCTTTACTATCTGTTATCGATGCCAAAGTATTTTTGTCTGAAAAATTCCATTGCAATGATCGTAAATCCGGGACGATTCCCGATACAGCCCAAAAATCTGCTCCTCAGATCAATACATGCGGAACGCGCGGAATAACGAGACACTCCAACAAAAATGTATTTCCCAGCACTGTAATGGGTAATGTAACTGTGCCTTCAACTCCTATACCTGTACCATCCGCTAAAGTAAAACTATTTATATTTCCTTAATCTAACCTTACTCCTAAATCTTGTAATATTTTCCACCCATCTCTACATACAATTGAGCGTGAAGCTCCTGAATCTAAAAGCCCTGTTACGTTAATGCCATAAACGCTAACCCCTAAGTATGGCCGTCTATCATCCTGATTTGTCTCGAATGTGAATCCTAAATGAACTTACCTACACGCCAACTGGTTACCGGCAGGCAACCTATCTAACCTCAACGGCGCGCTCGTCCTGCCGACCTGAGAGTATGTTGCCCGTTTCCCGAACAATTTCGGCAATCTCTTCGAATGACACCAACCCTACCACAACCTATGCAACGTCTTGGAGCAGAACAAGTATTCGACAAGTGACCTTATTCGTTGCAGCTAAAACATCTCAACCCCCGACCAGGTTGAGTATCTCGACTGACAACAGAAACTCTTGGTTCCTCGACCGCTACGTAAGCTAAGTCGGGTTCCAACAAGTTCCTTGAACGAGGGGGAGGAGGTGGCGCAAATGTTTTCACATTCGCTCGAACCATCTCGAGTTTCCTACCCAAGACAACTAAGTCCGAAATCGATTTAGGATCCCACAAGCCTAACTGCGTTTGATAAAATGGCACTAAATTTCGATGAAAAATCCCTAACTTCCGTTTTTCCGAGAGTGGCTCTGATAGCCTGCCAAACATACATTGCATTATGGCCACATAAACTCTCCTCCTAATTTCTCCTTGCCTTGAGTTCGGTGTCTGATCTCATCCAACAAGAAATCATCATAGTTTGAGGGAAGAAATTCTAAGTTAAGTTCCCTAACCAATTCCTGCCAAGTACTAACAGTACGCCTAACCGCCCTAAACCATAAGAGTGCCCTTGGATAAATTTTCAGTCTTCTCGGTACTTACGTAGACCGGAGTAGTATTCTCTACGACACGGTTATATCTCCTCTTAACGTAGAGGTAGAAGTGGATGGTGGAGAAGGGTCTAGTGCTTGCGCCACTTGCGGCACTTCTTCATCTTCTCCATCTTCTTCCAAGCTAGCTAAGAGCATCGTCAGCTCGGTCTTTATCGCTCGCTTTTCTTGTTCTTCCTCTTTAGAGTCGGGACGTAACTTCCCATTCGCGTCATCGCCCACTCAATCTTGGTCATTATTTTAAGGTACCCCAGAGGGTTCTGGTTGAGGAGGTAGTGATTTCCTCATTTTGTCTACCGATGTCGGCACAAAACCCCTACTTTCCATTTCATATGACAGCTCCTCTGCCGATAAACGATTAACCTCCATGTTATTTGCAACTTTACTATGATTAACAAAAAAAGAAAATAGGTTACGAAAACCCTAACAATGAATCAGAAGAAGTTTCAAAGTTTCTAACTAACTACAATTCCTGAAATCTGACAACTTAAACAATTCCCACAACATTGAGCAATCAAATTTAAAATCCAACACTTTTCCTACTAATGAACCAAACGACAATAAATCCCATTCAAAAAACCAAAATAAATTTCTGTAACAACGAAAAGCTTACAATAAATGCACAATATAAATCAATAGAACAAAAAAAGTTTCAGAAAAAAAGGTCCAAAAAAAAGTTCCTAAAAGGGACCAACTAAATATTTTCACGATGGCAACACTAGGCCAGACACACACTGGTCGGTCGACACACGGTGGTCGAACAACAAAAGGAAAAAAAAACAGAATCAAGAAACCGTATGAAGAATTTATCGCACAATCAGATATATGTATATATACAATGTAACCAATTTTAAATGATTGAATGTAAATAAATGTGAATTGAATTGCATCGGCAACACAAATACACAAATGGATGAAAACTGACTTACAGATTTCCACGGCGTATATGAAGTATTTTAATAACTGTATTTCCATCCAATTGGGATTCAGCTAGGTAAGTTCCTATGTACAATTTACCATCAAGAATTCAGATGATAACCTGAACGAAATGAAATTGATTAAAAGTAAAACAACAAACAAAAAAAATAAACACAAAACACTTGCTTGTCGAAACTTTTTGTTAGACACAAGTTTGAATATGGGGAAATGAAAATGCAAATATATGCATGAGCACAGCATACACAATTATATCACGGATGAATAGAATTATTCTATTGAAATATAAGACGGCCCCACGTTGGGAGCCAATGTGTTGCACTTTAATTTAGTGGAAACTGGTAAACGATTCTATAGCGTGAAAACAAATTAAATAAACAAATGCAGCCGCCGCTGCCCGAGAGGTTACTACAAGTCGAAATGATAATTTTCTTCCGATCTGTCAAGTCGGAAGGGAATGACGAGGGTGAAAGAGAATATGCTAAAGTGCAACAAGCGGCACGTTGATGCCGCGATGTGGCTAGTCAGCTGGGTGTGGGTTTGATCATGGTAGAGAATCTGTGAATCACAAAAAACGGGAAGTGATCTATAATTTTAAATAAGGGCGCCACGCAGTCTTTGAAAAAGGGAGATTGCGAAACCTTGGGTACGATGATTATGGATGGTAACAAATGAATACGAAACAATGAATTAAAAGCTTTCCATTATCTTCCCACAACGGGGAGTTTCACAAGTTTATTGACTTCGGTTAGTTTTAAAGAACTACAAATGGGGAAATGGCCACGGATTCATCGCAGAGCTGGAAGCTCTCAGTATCGCTTTACACAACTGTTTTTCGTTGCGCGACTTAGAATCTCCTTCGTTCGAAACAATAACGAGAAGTTGGAACGCAAAGTGTGAAGCAAGAAAACAAATTATGAAGCGTGCAATTTCCAAATGGGAAAAATGCACCAAACTTGAGACAACTAATTCACTTTGCGGTTTTGGCCAACGGATAACTTCCGATTACCATACGGTTTAATGGATAGCGGTCACAAATGACACAACGGGTCGCGAATTTATTAAGAAGCCGTTAATGACTATGGATAAAGAAAACGAAACGAAACCTCACTCGATTAAACTTTTCGCTATTTATCAGAAAAATATAAGAATAATTTATGACACCTTCACAAAGCTCTACTTATATTTTTTTTTTTTCTCCTCAGAAAACTCCTTAACGTCCTCTGTACGGGGAATGGGGTGGTCAAGAGCTTCCCGCTACAATCACTAGATTTGGCACAGTCCAATTATTTCCACTGAACTCTTTCCTAATTACCTCTTTTTAAATTTCTCCCTCTTAATTTCCTCTACTCTATTTTTTTTTTCTTTTGTGAACACTCCTTTTCTTTTTAAGCTTTTCTTGCGTCCTGTCTATCAGGCGGTTAACCAAAAAGTAAGTCAGCCGTATGTGGTTGCTTAGGCTCGCCTTTACCAACCCCAACCAGACTAGTTTATTATTTTTATTATTTTTTTCTAAAACAACCCTACGGGTGGATATGCAATTCGCGACCGAAATACTAATGTCGAGTGAGCTTCCGGGCAGAAAGGTTAAACTAACAGAACCCAGGTAGTTGGAAGTTATCGTTTACAATACTATTTAGTTCTCTTCAATTTGTGTTTAGGATGGGTACATGGCCTTTGGACGATTGACCGTCCGTCCACTCGTTGAGAGATTCCCGACCGTCCGTCTGGGCTCTAAGACAACCTGTTTTTGTCATCCTCCCGGGGCGAAAAAAAAGGAAAATGGGTCGGGAATAGGAGGGATGAAAAGGACCAATGTTTTGTTCGTTAATTATAACGCAACAGTGAAGTGGTTGAAAAGGTTTATCCCTTACCCGTTGTAACCTATTCTGTACGTCTTTTTAATTAGTTGGTTAATTACTTATGTACTGCATCATTCCATACAAATAATCTTGGAGATTTGATGAAATTCATTATTTTGTCCGTTGGTGTGCTGGATAGCTCGTTAAGATGGCTATAGTTTCCTTGTGGTAGCACCCGTAACCGTGGATATCCATCTGGCGGTCGCCTCATCTGTGGCTTTCTTCCCCGCTTCTAGCTTTAGTGTGCAGAGCGGGATATGCACAGGCGGGGATGTTTGTTCGTCTATGTACACGGAAAGGGATTACGTGTTAGGTATACTTCGCTGCTGGGGCAGGCGCTCGAGAAAGGTATAGTGATTTCTAAATATGGCGTGATGTAATCCGTGTTGGGTACATTGCTAAAGTATTTCTGTAGGATCGTTGAGTATTAAGTGATTAAGGATAGCCTCAAGTCCGGCAGTTGGAGTTGACCTCATCGCGCTGGTGACTCTACTGCAATCTAGTTTTTGTACCTTGGTGATAGCCTTTAGGTAAATAGCCTTTTTTGTTGCTGGCCACCATACGAGACTGCCATATGTCAGCATTGGTCTTACAATAGCTGTGTACAGCCAGAGCTTGATTTTGGGTGATGGTCCCTATGTTTTCCCAAAGATTTTACTACAGGAGTAGAATGCTATTGTGGCTTTTTTGATTCTTTCATCTATGTTCATTTTTCAGTTTAGTTTCTTATCTAGTATTAGTCCCATGTATTTGGCATTGTCAGAGATTCTGAGGGGTGTACCCCCTACAGAAGGCATCACAAACTGCGGAATTTTCCTTTTGTTTGTGAATAATACTAATTCAGTCTTCTGGGTATTGACCGATAGACCGCATTTCTCGGTCCGGAGTCCAGGATGGTGTTGTGATCCGCACCATAATCCTACTCATGACCTACCCTAATCATCACATTCTCACTAGCGATCCATTCCATACATTACCAGAACATACGGCTATTAATAGGTCATTTGCTTTGTTTTTACCCAAACGCCACCCAAGCGCAATGAGTGAAATGCATACCTACCCAATACGATACACACGTAACCCAACTCCGATTGCACAGCGGCACGCCGACACATGGCAAAACTGCAAAGGTTGCATATCGGAGGAATACTACGTTGTGGTATCAGGGGAATAATAATAATTTATGAATGGATGACACTTGACACCAGCGTAAGGCAAATGACACCCAAGATGTCATTTGGGTACTTGTAATGGGAACGGAAAACAATTAAGCAATAACTAAAAGTAGCGCGTATGCACATATGGTAATTGGTAAGGAAACCAATGGTGCGTGGAGGGGGAAGATAGGAGATGGGTCATGAACAATAATTGTATAAAAGGCAAAGGTTGTGACAAGGAAGGACAGAGCTAATTAAAACACCGAAACTACAAGGTTGCAGCCAGCTGAAGACAGCGGACCTTTATTTCTTTAAACAATTAAACGATTTCTTTTTTTGAACTTAATAAACAAACTCAGCGTCGCAGCCCAGCTATAGACAGCGGGCTCTGCAGTTAAAATAAAAGGAACAAATTGTCTTTAATTTATTTCGGCTCTCCGCTCAGTACTCTTCCCTCGGATTATCGAGGAAGCACGGACTGAGACGTATCTAGGGCTCCATTTAATTGCTCTTCCAATGTTGGCAGCAATTTGCCGGTAGCCATTAACACAACGTCGTCATCGTAGGCAGTAAACCTCACGCCGGTATGTCTAAGTTGCATAAGTGCCTTGTTTAAGACAATAACCCAAAGTAGTGGGGATATGACACCCCCTTGAGGTATTCCTCTTGAGGCATAGGCTGCGAGTCTGGAAACCCCAAGTTCTGTTACTAGGTGTCTAGCCCTAAGTACGTTGGCAATCCAGCTGATGACAGTGGTGTCAATGTTGAGTTTACCTTGTGTTCTGCATATGGCGTCCGTTTTGACATTGTTGAAAGATCCCTCAATGTCTAGGAATGCCGCAATAAATTATTATTACTCTTACCGCAGTGCAGCGCAGACCCCACGCTTTTTCCTTTTGTGTAAGCATGCTGGGCTTGAGATAGATCATTCGAGCGTAGATTACTGCGAATGTGGATGTCTATCATGCATGTATTTTCTTGTGGCTGACTGGTGCAGCCGGGAAAGTGTGTGTCCAACAGTATCTTAAGAGTTCCTGAACAGGATTCAGTCCAGTTTCCCTCAGGGTCCTTGAGAGATCCCAGAGTTTTTGGTTCTCTGGTTAGGATTTTCCTTAGTCTCGCGGTTTCTGCTGTGCCTTGTAACTCGTTACAGAACTTTTGCCACGATTTGCGTTTCAGATTCTGGATTTCATTTTTGAAATTTCTCTGGCTGGATTTGTATAATTCCCAGTCTTCTAAGATCTCCTTGTGTCCTTTCTGATAACAGCAAGTTTCTTGTTCCACCATGGAGGTTATATTCGGTTTCTTTGTTTTGCCACTGGACAGTCTTTCTCAAAAACGTCGTTGAAAACACAAACGACTCTCTCGGCTTTCATATCGATGTCCTCCGGGCAGTTAATGTTACCCTCTCGCAAGAAGTTTTTTTCTTTTCCCAACTTCAATGCTGAAAAGGTTCCAGTCCGCCTTTTTTGGAGTCCTATCTGGCCGGGGCGGTTCCCCTTCATTACCTACAGAAAATTCGATCAGCTTATGATCCGAGTAGGATTCTTCTGTTAGGACATGCCACTCAGTCACATTTAGAGTGTGGGAGTTGTTGCAGAGTGTTAAATCGAAACCTCCTGCCTATTTCTCACTACAAATGTCTGAATATAGATAGAAAATTTTATAACGAAATAAAATCTGAATCTGAACTACCAGAAATACCACGAAATACTTTGCGGATACCAACTGAAATACGGGTTGATAATAATAAAACTAGTGTCATTAAAGAGGAATTAATAACCAAAGTGTCTGTTGAATTCAACGAACACGAAGCATGGAAGTTAATGAAAATAAAAAAATTTAAAGTTCAATGGAATAATAGGACAGAACCTTTTAAAATCCATCAAAGCAAAGACATACTTAGAAGAAGGATTTATAGTAATAAACAATAGGAAAACTTCTTTCGAATATTATAGCAATAAAGCCAATATTTAGCAAAATTTATCGTTATCCGTATGAATTCAAGTTATAGACAAATTTATTCAAACAAATAAAAACGTTTTCTTTTGTTTAGAGGGAAATAAACCATCTCCTGCACAATATTAGGACCAAGTAGCGAACAACCCAAAATTGTGATAATTAAAACAAATTTACCAATTCAAAAGTTTAAAGCAATAAAACATGAGTTCCAGAAATCTTAAAATATTATTGGCTTATTTCTACAAAATAAAATGAAAGTTTTGATGGTTGCATTGGCTAGAGAAGTCCCTTGTCTGAATTCGATTAAATTGTTAATTCTCCTTACCGCGGGTGGGGGTAGAAATAACCAGACTTGCCTTCGACTTTCTGTTCCAAGTGCCTTTATTTCTTAAAATTGGTTTGCTTAAATACTACATTATTGCTAAGTAATCATAATGCTGCCCTACTGACAATTTATGCATTACTACCTTATTGCTACCTTATTGCTAAGTAATCACGCTGCTGCCCTACTGTTTTTGCATGACCTTCGTTTTATTGTTGACTGTGTCAACATGTTCCCCCCTTTGAAGTTAGTCTACTTCAACCGTGAATCTCTCGTCAGCCTTGACCATTCGAGGCGGTACGATCGGTGTCATCTGCTGTTGTCGTCGTTTCATAGCCAACGGATTAGCTAACCAATTGGGGTTGATTGGGTGGATGCGCCTTATCTTGGCAGCTCGTGTGCCCCGATTCTGGCGCCTTGTGATACTTGAGAAGGTGCTGTCATCATCTGTACTTCTACTGCGTTTTGAGGGTTGCTGTTAATGATGTTGCCGATGGTGATATCATCTCCTTGCTTGTTGTTGCAGTTAATGCTGTTCTCTTATGAGCCTTATGTGGAATCTCCTCTGTTGTGATCGTCGATGATACTGCTTCTTCTATCTTGGCTTCACTGTCCTCCGGTTGAAATGTTTCGATCGGCAGTGGACAATTTTTAGCAACTGCTCGCTTGAATATCCCCCCCCTTTGTCCGTACGTCCACTACTCTGACCACATTGTCTTCACCTGGGTATGCCTTAATTACTCTGCCAAGTGGCCATTTAAGTGATGGCTGATTGTCGTCTGCCAATAGTACCATTGTTCCTGGGGAAATGTTTGTCGTACCGGTTCTCCATTTTGATCGATTCTGCAATTGTGACAGGTATTCCTGGGACCACCTTTTCCAAAACTGCCGTTGAATAAACTGCAACCGTTGGAATCGTCTGAGGTAATTTATATTATCATCGGTGACATCAGGTTCCGGAATTGCACACAGCGGCTCTCCAATCAAAAAGTTTCCTGGCGTTAATGCTTCTAAATCATTTGGATCATTTGACATCTGGGTAATTGGACGGGAATTAAGAATTGCTTCTATTTGGGATAATGCTGTACTCAATTCCTCGTATGTTAATGGGGCCATTCCTGTGTATCTTATCAGGAGATGTTTTGCTGACTTCACTGCGGCCTCCCAGATTCCACCGAAATGAGGAGACCTTGGAGGTATGAACTTCCATTCTATAGCCCTTTCCTGGCATTGCTGTGATTTTAGAAGACTAGAGAGGCGATTTAATTCTGATTTTGCGCCTACGAAGTTAGTGGCGTTATCGCAGGAAATTGAGGAACAATATCCTCGCCGTGAGATAAATCTTTTTAAGGCGTTTAGAAATGCCTCGGTTGTTAGATCGCATACTGCCTCCAAATGTACTGCCTTTGCTGTAAAGCATACAAACACTGCTACATATCCTTTAATCGGAGCTCGTCCCCGTATTCTTGAATGTATTTGGACAGGACCAGCGAAATCAACTCCAGTGTGCAAGAAAGCTCTTGACGGTGTTACGCGCTCCCTTGGTAAATTGCCCATTATTTGGGTGATGTGGTTTGGTTTGCATTTAAAGCAACGTATGCACTTATGTACTACATCGGTAGCCATCCTTTTAACGTTCAGAATCCAATATTGTTGACGAGATAGGGCTACTAAAGCCGATGGTCCCACATGCATGTTCTGTTTGTGTAGTCCTTCCAATATCAGTTGCGTTAGTTTGCCTTGTTTTGGAAGAAGCATTGGGTGTTTGCTGTCCACCGCCACGTTTGATTGCCTTCATCTAAAAATGGTTGTAGCGGTAACAGCTTACTTGTTCTTTTCAGTGCCTGACCCCTTTCCAACTGTGCATACTCCTTTGGAAAGGACATGAGTTGTGGTGTTCTTAATTGCTGCCATGAGTCCTAGCCTTAGTTCGCCTTGAGTTAAACGTTCTTCCTTTACTCTTAGTGCCTGTGCTACTCGCATATTGTTTATGAATCGTGAACAATACGCAAAAATCCGTTGAACGCGTTGTATTGAGCCAAGCTTATGTATGGCAGATGTCTGCTCGAATATGTGCGTCCTTTCTGAATCAACAAGTATCTGCCTATACATTTGTCGTATGTCCGCTGAGAATGCAATTTGGTTTAGCCGAAACCTTATCACCACCGCGAAAAGGTCTGACTGTACTGTGCTTCCTACCATCGTGACCTGGTTTAGTGACGTTCCACTTGTTGTTTTTGCTGAAGCATCAAATACAACTCTCAGTTTCGTGGTTGAACTATCGGGTTTAAGAATGCCATGATGTGGGATGAAATAGCTATGTTCTGGTACTTCCCATCTGTTAATTTCCTTCATGTGTCCGCTGTCTTCATAATCCCGCATGAATTGGTGGTAGAGTTTTTGTAGCTCTGGTTGTTTAGCTAGTTTCCGCTCTAGAGCCATAAACCGCTGAATTGCCATGCCCTCTGAGTGACCTATGGCATTTGGATCTTGCTTGAATGGAATTTGAACTATAAAGCGGAGTCCTTGTTCCTGCGGAATGTGTCACAGAAATGGGTTTCACATTCCACTTCTTCCTTTGTTTTTGGATTTCTTTCCTCTTTGTAAGTTTCAATTTCCCAAAAACGTTCTATTTGCTTCTCTATGGTGGACGTTCCATGTTTGGTTGCAATGGTGCATATCTGCCTTGACCGAGTAGGTACCTTGCTGATTTGAACCTTTCCAGCAACTATCCATCCCAATTGCGTGTTTTGAAGAGTGGGTAGTGATGCACCAAGGTTAGCCTGACCAGGAATTATTAGTTTTAGATAAAGTTCAGCACCCAGTAATAGGTCGATTCGCTGTGGTCGGTTGAATTTCGGGTCTGCCATCGATGTGTGCGGTGGTATTTTCCACCCTTTGGTCTCTATGTATACTGCTGGCTGTACTTCGCTTATTTTTGGTAAAATAATTGCTTCGATTGTTGTTTGGAAGTGCGAAGTACGGGACTGTAGTCTTACAGTCGTGCTGTGTTTGGCTATCACCTCTGTGTTACCTATTCCCGCAATTGATAAATTTATCCGAGTTCTGGGTAGTCCAAGTTCCTGACAGACTCTCTCTGTTATAAAGTGCAATTGTGACCCGGAGTCCAATATTGCCCGTGTTGGCATTGTGGTTCCATGTACATTGAGTACTTCTACAACAGCCGTTGCTAGCATGATTTCACCTTGCTGGCCAGCTCCTGTATTGGCTTGTAATGAACTGGTGTTCCTCTTGTTGATAACCGGATCTGGGTGGATCATCGTATGATGTCGGCCGTTGCATTTGCTGCAACCTGGCGCAGAGCAGCTTCTACTCCTGTGGCCCTTCTGAAGACAGTTGAAGCAGACCTCTAGTTGCTTCAACAGCTGACACCGTGAGTTGTAGTTCCTTGGACTGAACTGTTTGCATTGACGGATGTTGTGTCCGTGGATCTGACACACAATGCATTGTTCTTGAGTGGAGGTCATGAAGCTTGTCTGACGTCTCCTATCCTCCTTTGAATTTATGGCTTCTAACGTTTGGTATCTGGAAGTTAGAAACTCGTAAAGATCGGGGAGTGTCTGTATGTCCCTGCTGGATTTGAGGGACTGTTCGTAGAGTCTTCTACTCTCCTTGTCAAGCCGTTGAAGTACTAAATGAAGTACCAGAGGATCCCAGTTTTGCACGTCGACTCCCAGGTTTGATATCGCTGCTAAACACTCCCTCGTGGTATCCAATAGTCGTTTCAATTGACCAGCGGCCTCTGTTGTTATTACTGGCTGTTGGCACAGGTTATTTAGTAATGCTGTTACCAGCAGCCGCTTGTTCTCGTAACGTTCCACCAACGTATCCCAGGCTGTTTTGTAGTTCTGGTCAGTTGTGGTGAGGTGTTGTAGTAGTTTACTAGGCTCGCCCAGTAAGTTTGCCTTGAGGTAGTGCAATTTCTGCGCCCCACTCATGTTGCGCCTGTGGATGAGCTCCATAAACAGATCCTTGAATTCTGTCCAATGTGAGTACTGACCGTTGAATGTGGGTAAAGTTATCGTTGAAAGTTTAACATCACCAACACATTCCTTCTGTGTATCTCTGATTGCCTCTATATATTCTTGGAGCCGGATCGACGTCTTAAGGTATTCGTCCTCTACCTCGAAGTATTCTTCTTCCTTGTAATCACCAGTAGACTCTAGTCTCATTATCGATTGATGACCAATGGCTATGATGTCCCAGTATTTGTTGATTGCATCTAATGTCTTCCCATAGTATGCTTTCGATCTATTTGTTCCATCCTCGTCAGTAGATTGTTGGTCCGTTTGTTGAACCAACCGTGTCAATGCCTTGATTGATGATCGTTGGTGTCGTACCAGTTCCACAGTCCCTTGATCGGTTTCGTTCAGCATTGTGTCATCTAATTGTTGCTGATCCGGTTTGGTCGACTCCTTTGAACTGCTTGCATTATCATCTTCTGGTGGCTTCTCGTTTAGGGCTGTCAGCATCTTCTCAGAATACTTCGTGTACAATGCCTCTATTTTCTCAAAATAGTTGCTCGAGAAGTATTCCTCGTTAGGCAGGCTCCCTTTATTTTTCTCCAGTTGGTGGTGTCGCCCTCGGAACTGACTCCACTCCATGTGGAGACAGCTCATTCTCTGCACGAGATACGCCTTGCTCCAACGTTTCGGTCCATCCTTGGAAAAGTTGCTACAGATTGATTCGATCTGCTTTCCCACAGCATGTTGCTCATTCAACAACGTTTCCATGATGGTCCTTTTCTGGTACTGTAACTGCTTTGAGTTTAGCGGTGTAGTTCAAACTCTCTTGAAATCCTTCAAGCTACATGTTCTCCTGGCAGGATCGCCAATGTCTGAATTCGATTAAATTGTTAATTCTCCTTACCGCGGGTGGGGGGAGAAATAACCAGACTTGCTTTCGACTTTCTGTTCCAAGTGCCTTTATTTCTTAAAATTGGTTTGCTTAAATACTACATTATTGCTAAGTAATCATAATGCTGCCCTACTGACAATTTATGCATTACTACCTTATTGCTACCTTATTGCTAAGTAATCACGCTGCTGCCCTACTGACCATTAATGCGTGCCATCGTGATTACGCCATGCAATTATGCTGTTTTTGCATGACCTTCGTTTTATTGTTGACTGTGTCAACATCCCTATTACCGAAAAAAACGCCATCAGTGCTTGGTTTATAGATAGATAGATAGATAGATATGATTTATTCTTATACCTTCAAGATACATACAAATGATACATAATACAAAATATACGAAAAAGTATAAGAAAGGTTGGTGACATTCAGTATTTATATACATGGATAAAATAGTGTAGAATGTCACTTCAATTGGATAGATTATACAAACTAAAATTTGGGTGGGGTGACCCAGTAAAAAAAAAAAAAAAAAATAACTAAAAAAAAGAGAACAACATTTTATACACAGAGAAATTATAAACAGAGAAGGAATTTTAAACCATTGTGTTAGAAGTAAGAGATTCTAGAGCTGCATAGTCAAAACTGAAGAGCCAAATTTTAACGCATTTTAAGAATATTCATGGAATTGCTATTGTTCTGATGGACAGAGGAAGTTCATTAAATAATCGGTAAGATAAAACAGAGAAAAAATTACGATAAGCAGTAGTGCGAAATTTGGGTACAGATAACGTGTTCGAAAGGTTTCCACGAAGATTGTAACTAGAAATTAAACGAAAATTAAGATTACCAGACTTCATAAAGAATATTTTTAACACCTTAAAACAATACAAATGACGGACAGGTAGAATTTGCAGGGCACAGAACAAAGGAAAGCTAGAATGCCTACGAGGTTTTCGACAAATTTTCCTTAGAACGTATTTTTGAAGAACCAACAGAGGATGTATTTTATTTCGATAAACACCACCCCAACAAGCAATTCCATATTGTAACTTGGAATGAAAGACACCATAATAAATTGTCAGCAAAAGCTTAGTAGAGCAGACGTTTCGCAAATAGAAAAAATGTCGAAAAGTGCATCGGAAATAATTTTTCAATGTGTTAGTGTGATTCACAAAATTCATTCTAGAGTCAAGAGTAAGCCCCAAATATTTAAATTCATTAACTCTCTCAATTTGGAAACATTTATCACTACAGGAAACATTATAACAAAAAGAGGGAAACGAAGAGCCAGAATCACAATAACAGCTAGACAGTTTATATCTAAGACATTCAGGTGCATGAAAGTACACCTCAGCATCCAAAGTGTGGGTAGAAGATAAGCAGAAGAACATTATCTTTGTTTTAGAACTTATCACTAATTGATGCTCAGCAAACCAATGTCTCAACAAACTAAGATCCCAATTAATATCAGAAACTAGGTCCAAAGGACTATTTAAACCATAAGTGATACCAATGTCATCAGCAAAAGCAGTTGGTTTGCCCTTGAAACTAAGAGCAAAGAGTGAGTTGATGTAAATCAAAAACAGAATTGGACCTAAAACGGAGCCTTGAGGAACACCCATGTTAAGGAACAATAATTCACTCCTTATATCATCCAACTTAACTCTCTGCGATCTATTTTCAAGATATGACGTAAACCAGTGGAGCATGAAACCACGAAATCCAGCTTTCTCCAGTTTTTTCAACAGAAGATTGTGGTTAACCATGTCGAAAGCTTTGGTTATATCAATATATAAACCAGCCGTACATTTTTTCTTATCGAGGTGTGACATTACAAGGGAACAAAACTGTAGAAGCGCATCTTCCGCTGATTTGCCTTTTAAAAAGCCAAATTGATTTGGATTGAAGAAACTAGATTTGTTTAAAAATGCCATTATTCTACTTTTCATTAGTTTTCCAAATATTTTGCTAAAGACAGAAAGAAGTGAAATGGGCCTATAATTACCGATCTCAGTAGCGGAACCCTTTTTGAATAAAGGAATTACATCAGCACATTTTAGACATTCAGGAAAGACACCTTCAAACACACAACGATTAAAGACATATGCCAAGACATCCACTATATAAAACACAATTTTTTTAAGTACACAATTAGACATACCATCAGCTCCGCACGAAGTCGAACTTGGTAGAGTACCAATAACTTTTAATATTTCAATCGAAGTTATGGGCTCAAAAACAAAACTACTGCTATTAAACATTTCAGAACATCCACTCATGGAAGGACAATTACAACAATTAGAATTGATATGACTTGGTTGTAGACTGCAGCCAACATTGGTAAAATAAGAATTGAAAGAATTAGCAATAGAAATGTTGTCATTAACTTCAGAGTTACCAACACGCAACACAGTAGGTTTTTTAAAAGCAGTGGATTTATTGAGTAAGCTATTTACTACACGCCATTCATTTTTTAAATTTCCTTGTGCTGAACTAAATTGAGCACGGTAATAATTATCTCGGCAGATAGGAATTTCTTTTTTAATTTCATTACACAATTTTTTATACTTTCTTTTTAGACTCAGGTTCGCAGGATTCTTTTTACACTTTATTCTGAGTTTATTTTTGCCAATCACTTTATTTAATAATAGACTAGAAATCCAGGGTTTAAGTCGTTTAACCATTTTTTTAGAGGACATATATAAAGAGTGAGATAAAATATGCTTATTAAGACAATCAATAAAGACTGTAAAAGCAGTAGAAGGATCACTACAGGCATAAACATCATCCCACAACTCATAACATAAATCGTTTTTTAGTCGACTGAAATCAATTTTCGCTTTTCTTTGAAAGGAATTTGAAGATACACCGCATCTGGTTTTGGAGATTTTTACAATAAGTCCCGTCATACAGTGGTCAGTAATTTTCAAATCCAAAACACACTGTTCACATTCATTGAGCGCAACATTACTGAGACGCCCATAAATATGATCCAGACAACTCCCGGAAGAAGGCCTAGTAGGCTCATTAATGAAGCAAGCTAGACCATGCGAAGCAACTAAAGCCAAGAAGCTCGAAACAGTATCTCTATTTTCCAAAATGTTTATATTGAAATCACCTACTAAAGGGTGATTTTTTAGCTGGCTTGGTTTTGGTAACACTGGTTTTGACAGCTGACGTGTGTTTAGTACCTTGTGTCACTGTCAAACAGCTTCAGTTTGGTTTGCAATTTAACCATGGATCGTCTTACAAATGAACAACGCTTGCAAATTATTGAATTTTACTATCAAAATTCGTGCTCGGTTCGAAATGTTCATCGCGCGCTGCTTCCATTTTATGATCGGCATTCTCGACCTTCTGAGCAGTCTATTCGGAAGATTGTGACCAAATTTCGCACCAAATTTACTTTGTTGGACATTAAACCACCAACACGTTTACGTACTGTGCGTAGTGAAGAAAATATTGCGGCCGTATCAGCTAGTGTGACAGAAGACCGCGAAATGTCGATTCGGCGCTGTTCCCAGCAGTTAGGCCTTTGTTACAGCACTACGTGGAAAATTTTGCGGAAGAATTTGGGCGTAAAGCCTTTTAAGATACAGCTGGTGCAAGAACTAAAGCCAGCCGACCTACCACAACGCCGAGGATCCGCTTTTTTATCGAAAAATTGTGTTCAGCGATGAGGCTCATTTTTGGTTGAATGGGTACGTAAATAAGCAAAATTGCCGCATTTGGAGTGAAGATCAGCCAGAAGCATTGCAACAGCTACCAATGCATCCCGAAAAAGCCACTGTTTGGTGCGGTTTATGGGCCGGCGGCATTATTGGGCCATATTTCTTCAAAGATGATGCGAATCGCAGCGTTACTGTCAATGGTGAACGCTACCGAGCGATGATAACAAACTTTTTTTTGCCCGAAATGGAAGTTCTTGACTTGCATGATATGTGGTTTCAACAAGACGGTGCCACATGCCACACAGCACGCGAAACAATGGCGCAATTGCGAGGCGAGTTTGGTGAACAGTTAATTTCACGTTTCGGGCCGGTCAATTGGCCGCCTAGATCGTGCGATTTGACACCATTAGATTATTTTTTGTGGGGGTATGCCAAGGCTAATGTGTATAGGGACAAGCCCGCTTCGATTGACGCACTGGAAGCCAACATCCATGCATTCATTCGTGAGATACCGGCCGATATGTGTGAAAGAGTATGCCAAAATTGGACTCAGCGGATGGGCTACCTGAGACATAAACATTAAATTGCAAGGTTCAAACTATCGATTCAAATAAATATTTCATTCATTTTTTCGAATTTTTTGTGTTTTTTTTTTAAAAAAAAGTTCTAAACCTCTTAAAAAATCACCCTTTATAATTAAATTTTTGGATTTTTCTCTAGTCAAAAGGTCGGAGAAATCATTTATAAACGACAAAACATTAAACATATGCAGTCTATAGACACATAAGAACACAAACAAAACATGATCAATTTCAAGGGAAACCTTTAAAACATCGGCACTTGATAAATCAAAGCGCACCACATCAAGAATCAAGTGGTCGTCTTTCACAAAACATCCAACTCCACCAGCAGCGTAATTTTCATTTGTTTTGGCAACAAAGTTGAAACCGGGCAAAAGGTAATCATTGTTTTCAAAGTCGTATATCCAAATTTCAGACACAAACACAATGTCAGGAATGCAAGTAAACGAATCAAGGTGTGTGATAAGAGACGAAAAATTTTCTCTCAAACTTCTAATGTTCTGGTGTACAATAAAAAATTTATCATTATAGAAGGAGCTATTCTTAAAGACATTATCACAGTTAGAATTACTTGAATTTGAGGTGGAAAAGTCATCAAATAAATCTGTATCAAAAATCATTGGTTGATCAGAAATTGAATAGCACTAAATGAGTGCAATATCGTTAAAAGATTTGATAGAAATGACTTTTCCGCCTTCAACCTTTCTTAAAAGAATTTGATTATTATTAAACCATACATATTTTCCTCCTTTCTGTTTCATTGTTTCTTTCGTTTTCATTAAGAGAGCTTGGGTAAATTTCGTAAGAGAATCATTAATGTAAATTCCGCTACCACTCCCTTTTCTGCTGCTTCTGCTACCGCTGCTGCCACTGCCACTGCTGTTGACGGGAGGATCAATGCCAGTCGCAAGCATATTGAGATTATTTTTGTTATTCCTCTTTGCGCACATTATTCGCTGCTTTGTTGTTAGACTTGCGAATCTTAAACAGATGATCGATTTTAGGGTAGAAGAGTCGGTTTTTGTTTTTGTTGGTATCTTCTTTACATAGCAATTCTCAATATCACTGTCGTGAACATCGACGGACAAGGCTTTAGAGAAAATTTGCTGTGCCGTCCGGATAGCATTTGTGTCGTTGACATTTGATACTCCGACAATTTCTATAGAGTTACCGAGAAGGTGTTGTTGTTGCCAGTTTAGCTTGCTTTCCAAAATATTGACTCTCGATTTGATCTCTGCATTTTCAGTTTGCAACTCATTTAGTTGTAGTAAGAACCGTTGATTCATTTCCTCTAGCTTAGTAAGTTTTGCATAGACCATCTGAAGAGTGCATTGCTCCTCAATGCCATTGTTATGTAGAGACTCATCAACTTTAGAAAGAGAGTTACTACTGATCTCTTGCCTAATATTGGCACTGTTAGAGGTCAGCGCACTTTTACTAAGCGGGTTGGATACCACCAGGACCGGGCCTTGTAAATGAAGAGAGCGACGTCGCAATACCGCACATTTATCACAACGAAAAGGTGTAGCACTGGATTTAAAATAATCAGCGTCTTCTTCAGAAATGTTTACACAAGCATAGTGAAAAAAATGTTTGCAGTCATTGCAGTTTATTTTAGTTAGACAACTTCGATCAATTTTTTGTAAACACACCGAACAATTCATCTTGGTGAAATCAGTAGTTCTAATAGGTTCTTAGTGATGCGCACCCCACGACAATCAAGAGAGAACTGAAGATTATATTCTGGTAGCTAGAAGGGAACAAATCGTAATACAGCAAAGGCAAAGACAAACTTGGATGTAGGTGAGTAAAACGAAATATTCGTTTTTTATTATGACACATCTGTATTTTGACATCTCGAACTGTGGAAAATGTGTTCACAAACCGGACTGTACAGTGTACATGCAAACCTGGTTGATAATCGAGATTTATTTCTAATCTCCCTTTTCATGAGATTAACTTTTGTATTATAAATCCCGAGATTTATGCGGGATTTACAGTAATTTTTCTAAATCGCGAGATTTAGGGCAAGAGATTAAAAATAAATCCTGAGGTGTTTCCACCAAAAAAAAACAAGATTAATTGGACGTTTCACCAGATGTTGTCAACTACTGTCAAATCGAACAAGCCTAAATTATGATAATTGAAAAAAAATTAAAAAATTAAAAACTTTAAAGTACCATAAAACATGAGTTCCAGAAATCTAAAAATATTATTGGCTTATAATTTAGTTCTACAAAATAAAATGAAGGATTTGATGGTTGCATTGGCTAGGACAAGTCGCTATTACCGAAAAAACGCCATCAGTGTTTGGTTTATATTCTGCAATATAATACAGCAAAGGCAGAGACAAACTTGGATGAAGTTGAGTAAAACGAAAAAAATTAGTTAAATTTGTTTAAATGAAATAAAGGGTTTTCCAATAAGAGGTGTTATTTTGGTATTCAAAGAAAAATGTCATTTTTTGAGATAAATGATCGGATGTTTATTTCATAATAAAGAGGAAGGTACAACATCAGCCAAACGGCCACCACGAGCACGCATACAGGACCATATCCTTTTCATGAAATTTTCCATAACCAAATCGCAAAGTGGCTGCCCTATGTCCTCGATAGCCTCACGAATTTTATCTTTGAGGTCTTGAATCGACGCTGGGCTGTTGGCGTAGACCTTATCCCCAAAGGAAGAAGTCGCAAAGTGTTAAATCACAAGATCTCGGTGGCCAATTGTGATCACCTCTTCGAGAGATAACACGGTCCGGAAACTTTTCCCGTAAAAGATCAATGGTTTCGTTGCTTGTGTGGCACGTAGCGCTGTCTTGTTGAAATTAAACGTTGTCCAGATCAATACCATCCAACTGCGACCATAAAAAATCATTAATCATCGACGACCAAAAAATGCTTTAGTTTTGCGAACTGTGACTGCAAGATTTTCACCATTTTTGTAGTGCATTTTAATAATTTCAATGCGTTGTTGAATCGTGTATCGTTCCATTAGTAGTAATGGCGTAGTTTCTACTTGTCAAATGTCAAAGAATAAAAGCTTCAAAAGTGACAGCTACCGAAATAGCGGGTCATTCACAATAACACCTCTTATTGGAAAACCCTTTATTTCGCAGATTCGTAGGAGTACTTTTTGGGAAAAGGACGGAAAATAATGACGAGTTCTATAAAGAAAATTTCCGAATGTCACGAAAAAATTTTGAATTTTTGTGTACTCATCTTCAACGCCTCAAAACCAAGACACTAACTTTAGAAAATGTATACCGCTTCGAAAGAAAGTGGCAGTCGCATTGTATGCACTGGGATCTTTAGCAGAATATCGCAGCAAATCTTTTTGGTGTAGGAAAATGCACGGTAGGCAACATTTTAAAAGAATTTTGCCAAGAGATATGAAATGTTCTAGCGCCAACATATTTTTCTGCCTAACCACTAACTGAGGAGTTAGTAATGGAAAATGTTAATGGTTTCGAAAAATTAGGCTTCCCACAGTGTTTCGGAGCAATAGGAAAGGGTTTTTTTTGTTTGACTAAGCATTATAGTTTAATGTACCTATGTTTGTATTTTTTAGATGGTTGTCACATAGAGGTTAGACCCGCCGCTGAAGAAGCCGTGGACTATTTTAATTACAAGGGATGATATTCCACGGTCTTGCTGGCTGTAGTTGATTGCAGGTAAAAATTAAATTAATTTTGAATAACACTGACTAATATGTAACGCCTATTTATATACAGATTCCTTTACATAAACGTTTGTAGTCCAGGACTCGCATACGTTTATTTGTCTAAATCTCCGATGCGATGCGAAAAACTGAAATTTGCAATTCTTGAAATCCGTATACGAGAATTTCTCTTCGGATTGTACTCGTCTGCCTTTTCCATGCGGATTTGCGTCTCGCATATGGAATTGCTTATTGAAGATTGGGTCGGTTGATTGTTGCAGTTATCTGTTATGCAGTTTTGGTAACTTTCAACTGCAAAAAATCGAAGGGAACACAAAATCTGAAAACTCATCTGATTTTTCAACATCAATTAAATAAGCTCTTATATATTATATTTACCTTTTCTAGAGCTGTTAAATTGTTTGATTTAAATTGTCAAGCATATGCGAAGCCAAGAAGTCGATGAATTTCTGTGCCAAGCGCTTATTTAACCGAAATAAGTTTAAAAAATGTGTATCAGAGAGTTCAAAGCAATCTTGGGGCTCTCGAATAGCTCGGTATATATCCGTTGCGCCACTGCTTCATTGCAAAATCAACAAATGTTAAGCCTAAATCACAAGAAGAATCCACTGTGAAAAATCATAAATTTTTTCTTCCGAGGGTAGGTGAAAATCTTTCAAAGACACTATGAGAATAGCAAGCTCGTGCTCATAGTAGTGTCAGATTTTTGCTGACTAAAAACGCCACCCTTCGATAGATTGTTAGATACTGCAACTAAGATATAACTTATTAAGCAATTTTTTTATCACGAAATAAAAATTACTTTTGACAGGTTACTTTCCACTGAAAGATCCTGCATGTTCCGCAATTAAGACGCGGTTAATCTTTATCTTGCTAAGTCGAAAGGTTTCGTTCTTTGTTTTCGGCGCAATAAATTACTCTCATCCAAAATTTGTCGGGCTGTATTGTTGATATGACCGATTAGTCGGTTTCTATGCCTTCGCGCAAAGCTTCCAGTTTCAGCTTCGATTGTAGGAATTTCGAGATCCCAGTGGATATCGTGGTTTCTAGTATACCACGGTTTTGAAAATTTTGTAAAGTATTGGCATTTGTTTTCTTGGTACAACCCCAAAGTTGTATACCGTAGGTCCACACCGGCTTTAGCACTTGCTTGTATAAAAGCAGTTTGTTCTCGGTACTGAGCTGGGTATGTTTTCCGAGTAACCAGTACATTTCTCTATATTTGATATCGAGTTTTTAACGTTTCATTTTCAGTTGCGAATACCATTTCAGCTTTGCGTCGAGTGTCATTCCCAGGTATTTGGCCTCGTTTGCAAAGGTATTCGGGCAAGTCATTAGTTTTCTTATATGTGAAATTCACGTGAACAGATTAAGTTTCGTTAAGGGCGATCCGCCAGTCCCTTGTCTATTCATTTACTTTATTCAGTGCGGCTTGCAGTTTTGCAGTCGTTTCTTCAATTGTACTACCTACTGCAAGGATAACGGTGTCGTCGGCGAATGTAGCAAGGGTAGTACCATCTTCTCTTGGTATATCGCGAGCATAGACAAACCATACTGAGACCCCCAGCTCACAATCCTCTTGCCGCTGGCCCCCTCAGTTTTTTTTTCAAATTCGCCATTTTCTTTTCCTATCGGTGTTATGTCAAAAAAGAATCCGTGTGACATGGAAAAACATACAAAAAATGCAAAAATAAATGCTGCCAACCTCGGCAACCGTGGGGAAATGTGAAAGAGTTCGGGAATACCACATTTTTTCATTACTGAACGACATTGCTTAGGTATTATAAATTGTTAAAAGGCGAATAATTTGATTTGTTTGGTTAGTAAAACTATCTAAAGTTGATGTTCTATATAGTAGAAACACATTAGAACAAACATGGTTGTGTATTTTCCGCTTTTGGAAATCATTAACTTCGTTTTAGTGTGTAAATTTTTCTTAAATAATGAAGAAAATTTGCTCAAAATGTTTTCATTTTCCCTCAACCAATCTACATTGTTAATTTTTCATGAACATTTTAAGCAAATGTGCACTTATTCCTAAAAAAAAATTTTATCCACACGTAACGAACAATTTCAAATTAAACGGATAAAATTCTATGAACTCTGCCAACAACTTTGCCCATAGTGGAAGTGTCTCATATCTCCTGGGAGTGTGTTGGTGAGCAGAATTTTTGAAGTTTCGTGACATTTCTCAATACGATTTTCTATGTAAGAATACTAGCGCTAAACGTGAACACTCCATAAAAATATAGCCTGTAGGCTAAGTTACGGGAAATCGCCCGGAGTTGGTGGTCTCAGTATTGTCTCTGATCGCGAGTTTATAACAGACAGAGAAGCGGCCCAAGACGCTTCCTTGCGGTACACCGGCCAACATTTCTTTAAGCTCTGAGTAGTCACATGGAAACGACACTGTCTTCTTCTTCTGTTCTCTGTCTGTTATAAACTCGCGATCAGAGACAATACTGAGACCACCAACTCCGGGCGATTTCCCGTAACTTAGCCTACAGGCTATATTTTTATGGAGTGTTCACGTTTAGCGCTAGTATTCTTACATAGAAAATCGTATTGAGAAATGTCACGAAACTTCAAAAATTCTGCTCACCAACACACTCCCAGGAGATATGAGACACTTCCACTATGGGCAAAGTTGTTGGCAGAGTTCATAGAATTTTATCCGTTTAATTTGAAATTGTTCGTTACGTGTGGATAAAATTTTTTTTTAGGAATAAGTGCACATTTGCTTAAAATGTTCATGAAAAATTAACAATGTAGATTGGTTGAGGGAAAATGAAAACATTTTGAGCAAATTTTCTTCATTATTTAAGAAAAATTTACACACTAAAACGAAGTTAATGATTTCCAAAAGCGGAAAATACACAACCATGTTTGTTCTAATGTGTTTCTACTATATAGAACATCAACTTTAGATAGTTTTACTAACCAAACAAATCAAATTATTCGCCTTTTAACAATTTATAATACCTAAGCAATGTCGTTCAGTAATGAAAAAATGTGGTATTCCCGAACTCTTTCACATTTCCCCACGGTTGCCGAGGTTGGCAGCATTTATTTTTGCATTTTTTGTATGTTTTTCCATGTCACACGGATTCTTTTTTGACATAACACCGATAGGAAAAGAAAATGGCGAATTTGAAAAAAAAACTGAGGGGGCCAGCGGCAAGAGGATTGTGAGCTGGGGGTCTCAGTATGGTTTGTCTATGCTCGCGATATACCAAGAGAAGATGGTACTACCCTTGCTACATTCGCCGACGACACCGTTATCCTTGCAGTAGGTAGTACAATTGAAGAAACGACTGCAAAACTGCAAGCCGCACTGAATAAAGTAAATGAATAGACAAGGGACTGGCGGATCGCCCTTAACGAAACTTAATCTGTTCACGTGAATTTCACATATAAGAAAACTAATGACTTGCCCGAATACCTTTGCAAACGAGGCCAAATACCTGGGAATGACACTCGACGCAAAGCTGAAATGGTATTCGCAACTGAAAATGAAACGTTAAAAACTCGATATCAAATATAGAGAAATGTACTGGTTACTCGGAAAACATACCCAGCTCAGTACCGAGAACAAACTGCTTTTATACAAGCAAGTGCTAAAGCCGGTGTGGACCTACGGTATACAACTTTGGGGTTGTACCAAGAAAACAAATGCCAATACTTTACAAAATTTTCAAAACCGTGGTATACTAGAAACCACGATATCCACTGGGATCTCGAAATTCCTACAATCGAAGCTGAAACTGGAAGCTTTGCGCGAAGGCATAGAAACCGACTAATCGGTCATATCAACAATACAGCCCGACAAATTTTGGATGAGAGTAATTTATTGCGCCGAAAACAAAGAACGAAACCTTTCGACTTAGCAAGATAAAGATTAACCGCGTCTTAATTGCGGAACATGCAGGATCTTTCAGTGGAAAGTAACCTGTCAAAAGTAATTTTTATTTCGTGATAAAAAAATTGCTTAATAAGTTATATCTTAGTTGCAGTATCTAACAATCTATCGAAGGGTGGCGTTTTTAGTCAGCAAAAATCTGACACTACTATGAGCACGAGCTTGCTATTCTCATAGTGTCTTTGAAAGATTTTCACCTACCCTCGGAAGAAAAAATTTATGATTTTTCACAGTGGATTCTTCTTGTGATTTAGGCTTAACATTTGTTGATTTTGCAATGAAGCAGTGGCGCAACGGATATATACCGAGCTATTCGAGAGCCCCAAGATTGCTTTGAACTCTCTGATACACATTTTTTAAACTTATTTCGGTTAAATAAGCGCTTGGCACAGAAATTCATCGACTTCTTGGCTTCGCATATGCTTGACAATTTAAATCAAACAATTTAACAGCTCTAGAAAAGGTAAATATAATATATAAGAGCTTATTTAATTGATGTTGAAAAATCAGATGAGTTTTCAGATTTTGTGTTCCCTTCGATTTTTTGCAGTTGAAAGTTACCAAAACTGCATAACAGATAACTGCAACAATCAACCGACCCAATCTTCAATAAGCAATTCCATATGCGAGACGCAAATCCGCATGGAAAAGGCAGACGAGTACAATCCGAAGAGAAATTCTCGTATACGGATTTCAAGAATTGCAAATTTCAGTTTTTCGCATCGCATCGGAGATTTAGACAAATAAACGTATGCGAGTCCTGGACTACAAACGTTTATGTAAAGGAATCTGTATATAAATAGGCGTTACATATTAGTCAGTGTTATTCAAAATTAATTTAATTTTTACCTGCAATCAACTACAGCCAGCAAGACCGTGGAATATCATCCCTTGTAATTAAAATAGTCCACGGCTTCTTCAGCGGCGGGTCTAACCTCTATGTGACAACCATCTAAAAAATACAAACATAGGTACATTAAACTATAATGCTTAGTCAAACAAAAAAAACCCTTTCCTATTGCTCCGAAACACTGTGGGAAGCCTAATTTTTCGAAACCATTAACATTTTCCATTACTAACTCCTCAGTTAGTGGTTAGGCAGAAAAATATGTTGGCGCTAGAACATTTCATATCTCTTGGCAAAATTCTTTTAAAATGTTGCCTACCGTGCATTTTCCTACACCAAAAAGATTTGCTGCGATATTCTGCTAAAGATCCCAGTGCATACAATGCGACTGCCACTTTCTTTCGAAGCGGTATACATTTTCTAAAGTTAGTGTCTTGGTTTTGAGGCGTTGAAGATGAGTACACAAAAATTCAAAATTTTTTCGTGACATTCGGAAATTTTCTTTATAGAACTCGTCATTATTTTCCGTCCTTTTCCCAAAAAGTACTCCTACGAATCTGCGAAATAAAGGGTTTTCCAATAAGAGGTGTTATTGTGAATGACCCGCTATTTCGGTAGCTGTCACTTTTGAAGCTTTTATTCTTTGACATTTGACAAGTAGAAACTACGCCATTACTACTAATGGAACGATACACGATTCAACAACGCATTGAAATTATTAAAATGCACTACAAAAATGGTGAAAATCTTGCAGTCACAGTTCGCAAAACTAAAGCATTTTTTGGTCGTCGATGATTAATGATTTTTTATGGTCGCAGTTGGATGGTATTGATCTGGACAACGTTTAATTTCAACAAGACAGCGCTACGTGCCACACAAGCAACGAAACCATTGATCTTTTACGGGAAAAGTTTCCGGACCGTGTTATCTCTCGAAGAGGTGATCACAATTGGCCACCGAGATCTTGTGATTTAACACTTTGCGACTTCTTCCTTTGGGGATAAGGTCTACGCCAACAGCCCAGCGTCGATTCAAGACCTCAAAGATAAAATTCGTGAGGCTATCGAGGACATAGGGCAGCCACTTTGCGATTTGGTTATGGAAAATTTCATGAAAAGGATATGGTCCTGTATGCGTGCTCGTGGTGGCCGTTTGGCTGATGTTGTACCTTCCTCTTTATTATGAAATAAACATCCGATCATTTATCTCAAAAAATGACATTTTTCTTTGAATACCAAAATAACACCTCTTATTGGAAAACCCTTTATTTCATTTAAACAAATTTAACTAATTTTTTTCGTTTTACTCAACTTCATCCAAGTTTGTCTCTGCCTTTGCTGTATTATATTGCAGAATATAAACCAAACACTGATGGCGTTTTTTCGGTAATAGCGACTTGTCCTAGCCAATGCAACCATCAAATCCTTCATTTTATTTTGTAGAACTAAATTATAAGCCAATAATATTTTTAGATTTCTGGAACTCATGTTTTATGGTACTTTAAAGTTTTTAATTTTTTAATTTTTTTTCAATTCTCATAATTTAGGCTTGTTCGATTTGACAGTAGTTGACAACCTCTGGTGAAACGTCCAATTAATCTTGTTTTTTTTTGGTGGAAACACCTCAGGATTTATTTTTAATCTCTTGCCCTAAATCTCGCGATTTAGAAAAATTACTGTAAATCCCGCATAAATCTCGGGATTTATAATACAAAAGTTAATCTCATGAAAAGGGAGATTAGAAATAAATCTCGATTATCAACCAGGTTTGCATGTACACTGTACAGTCCGGTTTGTGAACACATTTTCCACAGTTCGAGATGTCAAAATACAGATGTGTCATAATAAAAAACGAATATTTCGTTTTACTCACCTACATCCAAGTTTGTCTTTGCCTTTGCTGTATTACGATTTGTTCCCTTCTAGCTACCAGAATATAATCTTCAGTTCTCTCTTGATTGTCGTGGGGTGCGCATCACTAAGAACCTATTAGAACTACTGATTTCACCAAGATGAATTGTTCGGTGTGTTTACAAAAAATTGATCGAAGTTGTCTAACTAAAATAAACTGCAATGACTGCAAACATTTTTTTCACTATGCTTGTGTAAACATTTCTGAAGAAGACGCTGATTATTTTAAATCCAGTGCTACACCTTTTCGTTGTGATAAATGTGCGGTATTGCGACGTCGCTCTCTTCATTTACAAGGCCCGGTCCTGGTGGTATCCAACCCGCTTAGTAAAAGTGCGCTGACCTCTAACAGTGCCAATATTAGGTAAGAGATCAGTAGTAACTCTCTTTCTAAAGTTGATGAGTCTCTACATAACAATGGCATTGAGGAGCAATGCACTCTTCAGATGGTCTATGCAAAACTTACTAAGCTAGAGGAAATGAATCAACGGTTCTTACTACAACTAAATGAGTTGCAAACTGAAAATGCAGAGATCAAATCGAGAGTCAATATTTTGGAAAGCAAGCTAAACTGGCAACAACAACACCTTCTCGGTAACTCTATAGAAATTGTCGGAGTATCAAATGTCAACGACACAAATGCTATCCGGACGGCACAGCAAATTTTCTCTAAAGCCTTGTCCGTCGATGTTCACGACAGTGATATTGAGAATTGCTATGTAAAGAAGATACCAACAAAAACAAAAACCGACTCTTCTACCCTAAAATCGATCATCTGTTTAAGATTCGCAAGTCTAACAACAAAGCAGCGAATAATGTGCGCAAAGAGGAATAACAAAAATAATCTCAATACGCTTGCGACTGGCATTGATCCTCCCGTCAACAGCAGTGGCAGTGGCAGCAGCGGTAGCAGAAGCAGCAGAAAAGGGAGTGGTAGCGGAATTTACATTAATGATTCTCTTACGAAATTTACCCAAGCTCTCTTAATGAAAACGAAAGAAACAATGAAACAGAAAGGAGGAAAATATGTATGGTTTAATAATAATCAAATTCTTTTAAGAAAGGTTGAAGGCGGAAAAGTCATTTCTATCAAATCTTTTAACGATATTGCACTCATTTAGTGCTATTCAATTTCTGATCAACCAATGATTTTTGATACAGATTTATTTGATGACTTTTCCACCTCAAATTCAAGTAATTCTAACTGTGATAATGTCTTTAAGAATAGCTCCTTCTATAATGATAAATTTTTTATTGTACACCAGAACATTAGAAGTTTGAGAGAAAATTTTTCGTCTCTTATCACACACCTTGATTCGTTTACTTGCATTCCTGACATTGTGTTTGTGTCTGAAATTTGGATATACGACTTTGAAAACAATGATTACCTTTTGCCCGGTTTCAACTTTGTTGCCAAAACAAATGAAAATTACGCTGCTGGTGGAGTTGGATGTTTTGTGAAAGACGACCACTTGATTCTTGATGTGGTGCGCTTTGATTTATCAAGTGCCGATGTTTTAAAGGTTTCCCTTGAAATTGATCATGTTTTGTTTGTGTTCTTATGTGTCTATAGACTGCATATGTTTAATGTTTTGTCGTTTATAAATGATTTCTCCGACCTTTTGACTAGAGAAAAATCTAAAAATTTAATTATAAATAGTAGGTGATTTCAATATAAACATTTTGGAAAATAATGATACTGTTTCGAGCTTCTTGGCTTTAGTTGCTTCGCATGGTCTAGCTTGCTTCATTAATGAGCCTACTAGGCCTTCTTCCGGGAGTTGTCTGGATCATATTTATGGGCGTCTCAGTAATGTTGCGCTCAATGAATGTGAACAGTGTGTTTTGGATTTCAAATTACTGACCACTGTATGACGGGACTTATTGTAAAAATCTCCAAAACCAGATGCGGTGTATCTTCAAATTCCTTTCAAAGAAAAGCGAAAATTGATTTCAGTCGACTAAAAAACGATTTATGTTATGAGTTGTGGGATGATGTTTATGCCTGTAGTGATCCTTCTACTGCTTTTACAGTCTTTATTGATTGTCTTAATAAGCATATTTTATCTCACTCTTTATATATGTCCTCTAAAAAATGGTTAAACGACTTAAACCCTGGATTTCTAGTCTATTATTAAATAAAGTGATTGGCAAAAATAAACTCAGAATAAAGTGTAAAAAGAATCCTGCGAACCTGAGTCTAAAAAATTGTGTAATGAAATTAAAAAAGAAATTCCTATCTGCCGAGATAATTATTACCGTGCTCAATTTAGTTCAGCACAAGGAAATTTAAAAAATGAATGGCGTGTAGTAAATAGCTTACTCAATAAATCCACTGCTTTTAAAAAACCTACTGTGTTGCGTGTTGGTAACTCTGAAGTTAATGACAACATTTCTATTGCTAATTCTTTCAATTCTTATTTTACCAATGTTGGCTGCAGTCTACAACCAAGTCATATCAATTCTAATTGTTGTAATTGTCCTTCCATGAGTGGATGTTCTGAAATGTTTAATAGCAGTAGTTTTGTTTTTGAGCCCATAACTTCGATTGAAATATTAAAAGTTATTGGTACTCTACCAAGTTCGACTTCGTGCGGAGCTGATGGTATGTCTAATTGTGTACTTAAAAAAATTGTGTTTTATATAGTGGATGTCTTGGCACATGTCTTTAATCATTGTGTGTTTGAAGGTGTCTTTCCTGAATGTCTAAAATGTGCTGATGTAATTCCTTTATTCAAAAAGGGTTCCGCTACTGAGATCGGTAATTATAGGCCCATTTCACTTCTTTCTGTCTTTAGCAAAATATTTGAAAAACTAATGAAAAGTAGAATAATGGCATTTTTAAACAAATCTAGTTTCTTCAATCCAAATCAATTTGGCTTTTTAAAAGGCAAATCAGCGGAAGATGCGCTTCTACAGTTTTGTTCCCTTGTAATGTCACACCTCGATAAGAAAAAATGTACGGCTGGTTTATATATTGATATAACCAAAGCTTTCGACATGGTTAACCACAATCTTCTGTTGAAAAAACTGGAGAAAGCTGGATTTCGTGGTTTCATGCTCCACTGGTTTACGTCATATCTTGAAAATAGATCGCAGAGAGTTAAGTTGGATGATATAAGGAGTGAATTATTGTTCCTTAACATGGGTGTTCCTCAAGGCTCCGTTTTAGGTCCAATTCTGTTTTTGATTTACATCAACTCACTCTTTGCTCTTAGTTTCAAGGGCAAACCAACTGCTTTTGCTGATGACATTGGTATCACTTATGGTTTAAATAGTCCTTTGGACCTAGTTTCTGATATTAATTGGGATCTTAGTTTGTTGAGACATTGGTTTGCTGAGCATCAATTAGTGATAAGTTCTAAAACAAAGATAATGTTCTTCTGCTTATCTTCTACCCACACTTTGGATGCTGAGGTGTACTTTCATGCACCTGAATGTCTTAGATATAAACTGTCTAGCTGTTATTGTGATTCTGGCTCTTCGTTTCCCTCTTTTTGTTATAATGTTTCCTGTAGTGATAAATGTTTCCAAATTGAGAGAGTTAATGAATTTAAATATTTGGGGCTTACTCTTGACTCTAGAATGAATTTTGTGAATCACACTAACACATTGAAAAATTATTTCCGATGCACTCTTCGACATTTTTTCTATTTGCGAAACGTCTGCTCTACCAAGCTTTTGCTGACAATTTATTATTGTGTCTTTCATTCCAAGTTACAATATGGAATTGCTTGTTGGGGTGGTGTTTATCGAAATAAAATACATCCTCTGTTGGTTCTTCAAAAATACGTTCTAAGGAAAATTTGTCGAAAACCTCGTAGGCATTCTAGCTTTCCTTTGTTCTGTGCCCTGCAAATTCTACCTGTCCGTCATTTGTATTGTTTTAAGGTGTTAAAAATATTCTTTATGAAGTCTGGTAATCTTAATTTTCGTTTAATTTCTACTACAATCTTCGTGGAAACCTTTCGAACACGTTATCTGTACCCAAATTTCGCACTACTGCTTATCGTAATTTTTTCTCTGTTTTATCTTACCGATTATTTAATGAACTTCCTCTGTCCATCAGAACAATAGCAATTCCAGGAATATTCTTAAAATGCGTTAAAATGTGGCTCTTCAGTTTTGACTATGCAGCTCTAGAATCTCTTACTTCTAACACAATGGTTTAAAATTCCTTCTCTGTTTATAATTTCTCTGTGTATAAAATGTTGTTCTCTTTTTTTTAGTTATTTTTTGGTTTTTTTTTTTTTTTACTGGGTCACCCCACCCAAATTTTAGTTTGTATAATCTATCCAATTGAAGTGACATTCTACACTATTTTATCCATGTATATAAATACTGAATGTCACCAACCTTTCTTATACTTTTTCGTATATTTTGTATTATGTATCATTTGTATCTATCTTGAAGGTATAAGAATAAATCATATCTATCTATCTATCTATCTATAAACCAAACACTGATGGCGTTTTTTTCGGTAATAGGGATGTTGACACAGTCAACAATAAAACGAAGGTCATGCAAAAACAGCATAATTGCATGGCGTAATCACGATGCCACGCATTAATGGTCAGTAGGGCAGCAGCGTGATTACTTAGCAATAAGGTAGCAATAAGGTAGTAATGCATAAATTGTCAGTAGGGCAGCATTATGATTACTTAGCAATAATGTAGTATTTAAGCAAACCAATTTTAAGAAATAAAGGCACTTGGAACAGAAAGTCGAAGGCAAGTCTGGTTATTTCTACCCCCACCCGCGGTAAGGAGAATTAACAATTTAATCGAATTCAGACAAGGGACTTCTCTAGCCAATGCAACCATCAAAACTTTCATTTTATTTTGTAGAAATAAGCCAATAATATTTTAAGATTTCTGGAACTCATGTTTTATTGCTTTAAACTTTTGAATTGGTAAATTTGTTTTAATTATCACAATTTTGGGTTGTTCGCTACTTGGTCCTAATATTGTGCAGGAGATGGTTTATTTCCCTCTAAACAAAAGAAAACGTTTTTATTTGTTTGAATAAATTTGTCTATAACTTGAATTCATACGGATAACGATAAATTTTGCTAAATATTGGCTTTATTGCTATAATTTTCGAAAGAAGTTTTCCTATTGTTTATTACTATAAATCCTTCTTCTAAGTATGTCTTTGCTTTGATGGATTTTAAAAGGCTCTAGCCTATTATTCCATTGAACTTTAAATTTTTTTATTTTCATTAACTTCCATGCTTCGTGTTCGTTGAATTCAACAGACACTTTGGTTATTAATTCCTCTTTAATGACACTAGTTTTATTATTATCAACCCGTATTTCAGTTGGTATCCGCAAAGTATTTCGTGGTATTTCTGGTAGTTCAGATTCAGATTTTATTTCGTTTTAAAATTTTCTATCTATATTCAGACATTTGTAGTGAGAAATAGGCAGGAGGTTTCGATTTAACACTCTGCAACAACTCCCACACTCTAAATGTGACTGAGTGGCATGTCCTAACAGAAGAATCCTACTCGGATCATAAGCTGATCGAATTTTCTGTAGGTAATGAAGGGGAACCGCCCCGGCCAGATAGGACTCCAAAAAAGGCGGACTGGAACCTTTTCAGCATTGAAGTTGGGAAAAGAAAAAAACTTCTTGCGAGAGGGTAACATTAACTGCCCGGAGGACATCGATATGAAAGCCGAGAGAGTCGTTTGTGTTTTCAACGACGTTTTTGAGAAAGACTGTCCAGTGGCAAAACAAAGAAACCGAATATAACCTCCATGGTGGAACAAGAAACTTGCTGTTATCAGAAAGGACACAAGGAGATCTTAGAAGACTGGGAATTATACAAATCCAGCCAGAGAAATTTCAAAAATGAAATCCAGAATCTGAAACGCAAATCGTGGCAAAAGTTCTGTAACGAGTTACAAGGCACAGCAGAAACCGCGAGACTAAGGAAAATCCTAACCAGAGAACCAAAAACTCTGGGATCTCTCAAGGACCCTGAGGGAAACTGGACTGAATCCTGTTCAGGAACTCTTAAGATACTGTTGGACACACACTTTCCCGGCTGCACCAGTCAGCCACAAGAAAATACATGCATGATAGACATCCACATTCGCAGTAATCTACGCTCGAATGATCTATCTCAAGCCCAGCATGCTTACACAAAAGGAAAAAGCGTGGGGTCTGCGCTGCACTGCGGTAAGAGTAATAATAATTTATTGCGGCATTCCTAGACATTGAGGGATCTTTCAACAATGTCAAAACGGACGCCATATGCAGAACACAAGGTAAACTCAACATTGACACCACTGTCATCAGCTGGATTGCCAACGTACTTAGGGCTAGACACCTAGTAACAGAACTTGGGGTTTCCAGACTCGCAGCCTATGCCTCAAGAGGAATACCTCAAGGGGGTGTCATATCCCCACTACTTTGGGTTATTGTCTTAAACAAGGCACTTATGCAACTTAGACATACCGGCGTGAGGTTTACTGCCTACGATGACGACGTTGTGTTAATGGCTACCGGAAAATTGCTGCCAACATTGGAAGAGCAATTAAATGGAGCCCTAGATACGTCTCAGTCCGTGCTTCCTCGATAATCCGAGGGAAGAGTACTGAGCGGAGAGCCGAAATAAATTAAAGACAATTTGTTCCTTTTATTTTATCTGCAGAGCCCGCTGTCTATAGCTGGGCTGCGACTCTGAGTTTGTTTATTAAGTTCAAAAAAAGAAATCGTTTAATTGTTTAAAGAAATAAAGGTCCGCTGTCTTCAGCTGGCTGCAACCTTGTAGTTTCGGTGTTTTAATTAGCTCTGTCCTTCCTTGTCACAACCTTTGCCTTTTATACAATTATTGTTCATGACCCATCTCCTATCTTCCCCCTCCACGCACCATTGGTTTCCTTACCAATTACCATATGTGCATACGCGCTACTTTTAGTTATTGCTTAATTGTTTTCCGTTCCAATTACAAGTACCCAAATGACATCTTGGGTGTCATTTGCCTTACGCTGGTGTCAAGTGTCATCCATTCATAAATTATTATTATTCCCCTGATACCACAACGTAGTATTCCTCCGATATGCAACCTTTGCAGTTTTGCCATGTGTCGGCGTGCCGCTGTGCAATCGGAGTTGGGTTACGTGTGTATCGTATTGGGTAGGTATGCACTTCACTCATTGCGCTTGGGTGGCGTTTGGGTAAAAACAAAGCAAATGACCTATTAATAGCCGTATGTTCTGGTAATGTATGGAATGGATCGCTAGTGAGAAGGTGATGATTAGGGTAGGTCATGAGTAGGATTATGGTGCGGATCACAACACCATCCTGGACTCCGGACCGAGAAATGCGGTCTATCGGTCAATACCCAGAAGACTGAATTAGTATTATTCACAAACAAAAGGAAAATTCCGCAGTTTGTGATGCCTTCTGTAGGGGGTACACCCCTCAGAATCTCTGACAATGCCAAATACATGGGACTAATACTAGATAAGAAACTAAACTGAAAAATGAACATAGATGAAAGAATCAAAAAAGCCACAATAGCATTCTACTCCTGTAGTAAAATCTTTGGGAAAACATAGGGACCATCTCCCAAAATCAAGCTCTGGCTGTACACAGCTATTGTAAGACCAATGCTGACATATGGCAGTCTCGTATGGTGGCCAGCAACAAAAAAGGCTATTTACCTAAAGGCTATCACCAAGGTACAAAAACTAGATTGCAGTAGAGTCACCAGCGCGATGAGGTCAACTCCAACTGCCGGACTTGAGGCTATCCTTAATCACTTAATACTCAACGATCCTACAGAAATACTTTAGCAATGTACTCAACACGGATTACATCACGCCATATTTAGAAATCACTATACCTTTCTCGAGCGCCTGCCCCAGCAGCGAAGTATACCTAACACGTAATCCCTTTCCGTGTACATAGACGAACAAACATCCCCGCCTGTGCATATCCCGCTCTGCACACTAAAGCTAGAAGCGGGGAAGAAAGCCACAGATGAGGCGACCGCCAGATGGATATCCACGGTTACGGGTGCTACCACAAGGAAACTATAGCCATCTTAACGAGCTATCCAGCACACCAACGGACAAAATAATGAATTTCATCAAATCCCCAAGATTGTTTGTATGTAATGATGCAGTACATAAGTAATTAACCAACTAATTAAAAAGACGTACAGAATAGGTTACAACGGGTAAGGGATAAACCTTTTCAACCACTTCACTGTTGCGTTATAATTAACGAACAAAACATTGGTCCTTTTCATCCCTCCTATTCCCGACCCATTTTCCTTTTTTTTCGCCCCGGGAGGATGACAAAAACAGGTTGTCTTAGAGCCCAGACGGACGGTCGGGAATCTCTCAACGAGTGGACGGACGGTCAATCGTCCAAAGGCCATGTACCCATCCTAAACACAAATTGAAGAGAACTAAATAGTATTGTAAACGATAACTTCCAACTACCTGGGTTCTGTTAGTTTAACCTTTCTGCCCGGAAGCTCACTCGACATTAGTATTTCGGTCGCGAATTGCATATCCACTCGTAGGGTTGTTTTAGAAAAAAATAATAAAAATAATAAACTAGTCTGGTAGGGGTTGGTAAAGGCGAACCTAAGCAACCACATACGGCTGACTTACTTTTTGGTTAACCGCCTGATAGACAGGACGCAAGAAAATCTTAAAAAGAAAAGGAGTGTTCACAAAAGAAAAAAAAAATAGAGTAGAGGAAATTAAGAGGGAGAAATTTAAAAAGAGGTAATTAGGAAAGAGTTCAGTGGAAATAATTGGACTGTGCCAAATCTAGTGATTGTAGCGGGAAGCTCTTGACCACCCCATTCCCCGTACAGAGGACGTTAAGGAGTTTTCTGAGGAGAAAAAAAAAATATAAGTAGAGCTTTGTGAAGGTGTCATAAATTATTCTTATATTTTTCTGATAAATAGCGAAAAGTTTAATCGAGTGAGGTTTCGTTTCGTTTTCTTTATCCATAGTCATTAACGGCTTCTTAATAAATTCGCGACCCGTTGTGTCATTTGTGACCGCTATCCATTAAACCGTATGGTAATCGGAAGATATCCGTTGGCAAAAACGTGAATCCGTGGTCATTTCCCCATTTGTAGTTCTTTAAAACTAACCGAAGTCAATAAACTTGTGAAACTCCCCGTTGTGGGAAGATAATGGAAAGCTTTTAATTCATTGTTTCGTATTCATTTGTTACCATCCATAATCATCGTACCCAAGGTTTCGCAATCTCCCTTTTTCAAAGACTGCGTGGCGCCCTTATTTCAAATTATAGATCACTTCCCGTTTTTTGTGATTCACAGATTCTCTACCATGATCAAACCCACACCCAGCTGACTAGCCACATCGCGGCATCAACGTGCCGCTTGTTGCACTTTAGCATATTCTCTTTCACCCTCGTCATTCCCTTCCGACTTGACAGATCGGAAGAAAATTATCATTTCGACTTGCAGTAACCTCTCGGGCAGCGGCGGCTGCATTTGTTTATTTAATTTGTTTTCACGCTATAGAATCGTTTACCAGTTTCCACTAAATTAAAGTGCAACAAATTGGCGCCCAACGTGGGGCCGTCTTATATTTCAATAGAATAATTGTATTCATCCGTGATATAATTGTGTATGCTGTGGCCAAAACGCATATATTTGCATTTTCATTTCCCCATATTCAAACTTGTGTCTAACAAAAAGTTTCGACAAGCAAGTGTTTTGTGTTTATTTTTTTTGTTTGTTGTTTTACTTTTAATCAATTTCATTTCGTTCAGGTTATCATCTGAGTTCTTGATGGTAAATTGTACATAGGAACTTACCTAGCTGAATCCCAATTGGATGGAAATACAGTTATTAAAATACTTCATATACGCCGTGGAAATCTGTAAGTCAGTTTTCATCCATTTGTGTATTTGTGTTGCCGATGCAATTCAATTCACAATTATTTACATTCAATCATTTAAAATTGGTTACATTGTATATATACATATATCTGATTGTGCGATAAATTCTTCATACGGTTTCTTGATTCTGTTTTTTTTTCCTTTTGTTGTTCGACCACCGTGTGTCAACCGACCAGTGTGTGTCTGGCCTAGTGTTGCCATCGTGAAAATATTTAGTTGGTCCCTTTTAGGAACTTTTTTTTGGACCTTTTTTTCTGAAACTTTTTTTGTTCTATTGATTTATATTGTGTATTTATTGTAAGCTTTTCGTTGTTACAGAAATTTATTTTGGTTTTTTGAATGGGATTTATTGTCGTTTGGTTCATTAGTAGGAAAAGTGTTGGATTTTAAATTTGATTGCTCAATGTTGTGGGAATTGTTTAAGTTGTCAGATTTCAGGAATTGTAATTAGTTATAAACTTTGAAACTTCTTCTGATTCATTGTTAGGGTTTTCGTAACCTATTTTCTTTTTTTTTTAATCATAGTAAAGTTGCAAATAACATGGAGGTTAATCGTTTATCGGCAGAGGAGCTGTCATATGAAATGGAAAGTAGGGGTTTTGTGCCGACATCGGTAGACAAAATGAGGAAATCACTACCTCCTCAACCAGAACCCTCTGGGGTACCTTAAAATAATGACCAAGATTGAGTGGGCGATGACGCGAATGGGAAGTTACGTCCCGACTCTAAAGAGGAAGAACAAGAAAAGCGAGCGATAAAGACCGAGCTGACGATGCTCTTAGCTAGCTTGGAAGAAGATGGAGAAGATGAAGAAGTGCCGCAAGTGGCGCAAGCACCAGACCCTTCTCCACCATCCACTTCTACCTCTACGTTAAGAGGAGATATAACCGTGTCGTAGAGAATACTACTCCGGTCTACGTAAGTACCGAGAAGACTGAAAATTTATCCAAGGGCACTCTTATGGTTTAGGGCGGTTAGGCGTACTGTTAGTACTTGGCAGGAATTGGTTAGGGAACTTAACTTAGAATTTCTTCCCTCAAACTATGATGATTTCTTGTTGGAAGAGATCAGACACCGAACTCAAGGCAAGGAGAAATTAGGAGGAGAGTTTATGTGGCCATAATGCAATGTATGTTTGGCAGGCTATCAGAGCCACTCTCGGAAAAACGGAAGTTAGGGATTTTTCATCGAAATTTAGTGCCATTTTATCAAACGCAGTTAGGCTTGTGGGATCCTAAATCGATTTCGGACTTAGTTGTCTTGGGTAGGAAACTCGAGATGGTTCGAGCCCCTCGTTCAAGGAACTTGTTGGAACCCGACTTAGCTTACGTAGCGGTCGAGGAACCAAGAGTTTCTGTTGTCAGTCGAGATACTCAACCTGGTCGGGGGTTGAGATGTTTTAGCTGCAACGAATAAGGTCACTTGTCGAATACTTGTTCTGCTCCAAGGCGTTGCATAGGTTGTGGTAGGGTTGGTGTCATTCGAAGAGATTGCCGACATTTTTCGGGAAACGGGCAACATACTCTCAGGTCGGCAGGACGAGAGCGCCGTTGAGGTTAGATAGGTTGCCTGCCGGTAACCAGTTGGCGTGTAGGTAAGTTCATTTAGGATTCACATTCGAGACAAATCAGGATGATAGACGGCCATACTTAGGGGTTAGCGTTTATGGCATTAATGTAACAGGGCTTTTAGATTCCGGAGCTTCACGCTCAATTGTATGTAGAGATGGGTGGAAAATATTACAAGATTTAGGAGTAAGGTTAGATAAAGGAAATATAAATAGTTTTACTTTAGCGGATGGTACAGGTATAGGAGTTGAAGGCACAGTTACATTACCCATTATAGTGCTGGGAAATACATTTTTGTTGGAGTGTCTCGTTATTCCGCGCGTTCCGCATGTATTGATCTGAGGAGCAGATTTTTGGGCTGTATCGGGAATCGTCCCGGATTTACGATCATTGCAATGGAATTTTTCAGACAAAAATACTTTGGCATCGATAACAGATAGTAAAGAACTTTCGGAATTAGACGAAACACAAAAGCACCAGTTAGGGACGGTTATAGAAAAAGCTTTTAGGGACACGTCAGAAGGTTTAGGGTGTACACATTTATTGGAACTCAAAATAAAGACGAGCGCTGAGCCGATTAAGCAACGGTATTATCCAGTGTCTCCAGCAGTCCAAGTTCATATTGATAAGGAATTAGAAGAAATGCTAAGGGAAAGAATAGTTGAAAAATCAAGTAGTCCATGGGCTTCACCCATTGTGATGATAAGGAAAAAAGATAATACATATGGATTTTGCGTAGACTACAGAAAATTAAACAGGGTAACTGAGAGAGACGCATATCCTCTCCCTTATATTTCAGCGACTTTAGATAAGCTTAATGATGCGAAGTTTTTGTCTTCATTGGACATTAAGTCAGCTTACTGGCAGATTCCAGTAGAGAGAGAATCACGTCGTTTTACAGCTTTTACGGTCCCAAATAGGGGACTTTTCCAATTTAAAAGAATGTCATTCGGATTGCACAATGCTCCGGCGACTTGGCAAAGATTTATAGACACCGTACTGGGAGCCGATCTGGAGCCATATGTGTTCGTCTACCTTCATGACATTATCACCATCTCCAACACATTCGAAAAACATTTGGATATATTGGAAGAGGTTCTTAAACGTATTCGTGAGGCTGGACTAAAAGTTAGTGAGGAGAAGTGTAATTTTTGTAGACCGTCGCTAAAATTTTTAGGATATATAATAGATAGAAATGGATTACAAGTAGATCCAGCGAAAATAGATAGTATGCTGAATATTCCAGCGCCCAAGAATGTTAAACAGGTTAAAAGCTTTATCGGAACGGTGTCTTGGTATAGGAGATTTATGCCAAACTTTTCAGTTTTGCTGAAGCCGTTGTCCGACCTATTGAAGAAAAGTAGTAAGTTTTCGTGGAGTAATGAGTGCGAGGAAGGAGCTTTAGGAAGGCAAAAGAGTTTCTGGTTTCAGCGCCCATCCTGACGTGCCCGGATTTTACGAGGGCTTTCGTCGTTGAGACGAAAGATTTGGCTAAGTGATCTTTATCTGAGCAGATCATTGAACAGGTGCGAGAGGAACTGCTCCACAACAGAGAAAGAGTGCTTGGCAGTCTTGTGGGCCATAGAGAAATTACGGCCATACCTATAAGGGGTAAAGTTCAGTGTTATCACTGACCATTACTCCATAATTTGGCTTAGCACACTTAAGGATCCGGCGGGAAGGTTAGCGCGTTGGGCAGTACGCTTGCAACAATTCGATTTTGATATTATCCATAGGAAGGGGAAAGAACATGTTGTGCCAGACTTGCTTTCTAGAAGCGCACCGGTAATTGCTGGGATTTCAGAGCACAGTTCACACCCATGGATAACAAACATGAAGGAGAAGGTACAAGCGAACCCATTAGCTTTTCCAGCTTGGCGTGTAGAACAGGAAATCTTATTTAAATGCGACAGCAACTCCGAGTGGAAGACGGTTGTGGTGAAAAGAGACAGGATTAGGATTTTAGAAGAATGTCACGATCATCCGCTAGCAGGGCATAAAGAAAACACTTGCTAGGATAGCAGAAAAATATATGTGGAAATAATTGGACTGTGCCGAATCCAGTGATTGTAGCGGGAAGCTTTTGACCACCCATTCCCCGTACAGAGGACGTTAAGGAGTTTTCTGAGGAGAAAAAAAAAGATAAGTAGAGCTTTGTGAAGGTGTCATAAATTATTCTTATATTTTTCTGATAAATAGCGAAAAGTTTAATCGAGTGAGGTTTCGTTTCGTTTTCTTTATCCATAGCCATTAACGGCTTCTTAATAAATTCGCGACCCGTTGTGTCATTTGTGACCGCTATCCATTAAACCGTATGGTAATCGGAAGTTATCCGTTGGCCAAAACCGCAAAGTGAATTAGTTGTCTCATAAAGTTTGGTGCATTTTTCCCATTTGGAAATTGCACGCTTCATAATTTGTTTTCTTGCTTCACACTTTGCGTTCCAACTTCTCGTTATTGTTTCGAACGAAGGAGATTCTAAGTCGCGCAGCGAAAAACAGTTGTGTAAAGCGATACTGAGAGCTTCCAGCTCTGCGATGAATCCGTGGCCATTTCCCCATTTGTAGTTCCTTAAAACTAACCGAAGTCAATAAACTTGTGGAACTCCCCGTTGTGGGAAGATAATGGAAAGCTTTTAATTCATTGTTTCGTATTTGTTTGTTACCATCCATAATCATCGTACCCAAGGTTTCGCAATCTCCCTTTTTCAAAGACTGCGTGGCGCCCTTATTTCAAATTAAAGATCACTTCCTTTTTTTTGTGATTCACAGATTCTCTGCCGTGATCAAACCCACACCCAGCTGACTAGCCACATCGCGGCATCAACGTGCCGCTTGTTGCACTTTCGCATATTCTCTTTCACCCTCGTCATTCCCTTCCGACTTGACAGGTCGGAAGAAAATTATCATTTCGACTTGTAGTAACCTCACATTTTAAGCAAATGTGCACTTATTCCTAAAAAAAAAAATATTATCCACACGTAACGAACAATTTCAAATTAAACGGATAAAATTCTATGAACTCTGCCAGCAACTTTGCCCACAGCGGAAGTGTCTCATATCTCCTGGGAGTGTGTTGGTGAGCAGCATTTTTGAAGTTTCGTGACATTTGTCAATACGATTTTCTATGTAAGAATACTGGCGCTAAACTTGAACACTCCATAAAAATATAGCTTGTAGGCTAAGTTACGGGAAATCGCCCGGAGTTGGTGGTCTCAGTATTGTCTCTGATCGCGAGTATATAACAGACAGAGAAGCGGCCCAAGACGCTTCCTTGCGGTACACCGGCCAACATTTCTTTAAGCTGTGAGTAGTCGTTTCCATGTCTAACACGGAAGAGTCTAATCTTCAAATCTTTTTTTCTTCAAATGCTTTCTCGATAACGTTAGTAATTCTATGCACTTGGTCAATCGTCGAATGTTTCGGATAGGATTATTATCTTCTATAACCGGTTGTAGACGCCTTAGTAAAAAAAAGCGGAATTGCTCAATACGATTTTACTTCATTTGGCGGTTTTCCTGGTTTTAAAACCATAATGACGACATTCTAATCTTCAAAACTTCTCTGGTAGAACATATGATTAATTTGAATTTGGTATTCCAAAAATTAAAGAAATATAAGATCGAACGGAACATGGACAGAATCAACTAAAGAATCATTAGAACTTCTACTCAACACTCACTTTCCTGGTTATAAAGACCACTGCGAAGAAGTAAAGGGTGATTTTTTAAGAGGTTTAGAACTTTTTTTTAAAAAAAAACACAAAAAATTCGAAAAAATGAATGAAATATTTATTTGAATCGATAGTTTGAACCTTGCAATTTAATTTTTAAAGATAATTTCATGCAAATGTTGACCGCGGCTGCGTCTCAGGTAGCCCATCCGCTGAGTCCAATTTTGGCATACTCTTTCACACATATCGGCCGGTATCTCACGAATGAATGCATGGATGTTGGCTTCCAGTGCGTCAATCGAAGCGGGCTTGTTCCTATACACATTAGCCTTGGCATACCCCCACAAAAAATAATCTAATGGTGTCAAATCGCACGATCTAGGCGGCCAATTGACCGGCCCGAAACGTGAAATTAACTGTTCACCAAACTCGCCTCGCAACTGCGCCATTGTTTCGCGTGCTGTGTGGCATGTGGCACCGTCTTGTTGAAACCACATATCATGCAAGTCAAGAACTTCCATTTCGGGCAAAAAAAAGTTTGTTATCATCGCTCGGTAGCGTTCACCATTGACAGTAACGCTGCGATTCGCATCATCTTTGAAGAAATAAGGCCCAAAAATTCGGCGTTGTGGTAGGTCGGCTGGCTTTAGTTATTGCACCAGCTGTATCTTAAAAGGCTTTACGCCCAAATCCTTCCGCAAAATTTTCCACGTAGTGCTGTAACAAAGGCCTAACTGCTGGGAACGGCGCCGAATCGACATTTCGCGGTCTTCTGTCACACTAGCTGATACGGCCGCAATATTTTCTTCACTACGCACAGTACGTAAACGTGTTGGTGGTTTAATGTCCAACAAAGTAAATTTGGTGCGAAATTTGGTCACAATCTTCCGAATAGACTGCTCAGAAGGTCGAGAATGCCGATCATAAAATGGAAGCAGCGCGCGATGAACATTTCGAACCGAGCACGAATTTTGATAGTAAAATTCAATAATTTGCAAGCGTTGTTCATTTGTAAGACGATCCATGGTTAAATTGCAAACCAAACTGAAGCTGTTTGACAGTGACACAAGGTACTAAACACACGTCAGCTGTCAAAACCAGTGTTGCCAAAACCAAACCAGCTAAAAAATCACCCTTTAGAACGCATTATAACCAAGGAAAAGCTCTCCTGGGCCATTCAAATAAATAAATCACCGGGACAGGACGGCATTCTCCCCATCATGCTGCAAAAACATGAAGGTATAGTGCTGCCCTTACTCGTTAAAGTTTACAGAAGCAGCATCCTACTAAATCTAAATCCTACAGTCTTGGAAGTATGTCCGAGTAGTTTTTATTCCGAAAGTCGGCAAAAGAGGTCACGAATCTGCGAAGGACTTCCGACCTTTAGCTTAACCTCCTTCATACTCAAAACTTTAGAACGTATACTTGACCTTCACCTGAAAAAGGCCTGAAAAAGGTCTCCCTTATGTCAATCACAGCACGCATACCTCAAGGGCAAGTCGACGGAGACCGCTCTCCTTGAAGTAGTGCGTATAGTTGAAAGGTCACTTTCCCATCATCAATACACCTTAGCTACCTTCTTAGAAATTGGTGAGTCTGTATCGTTCAATTTTATTATGCTCACACAAAATTCGCACTTCAAGCTAAACTAAATCAACTGCATGTCACCAATTCCTCAATCGTCAAATTCGCTTCGTATGCACATGTAGTTCCACAATTATAGGTTCCCAGTTTCACTGCAAATTTCATGTTGCAATTCAACACCTTCGTGACCATAGCATATATGTATGAATCGCATACATAGTCTATTAAGCAATAAGAATTTCGTTTCTTATACTTTATTCGAATATTTGAATTCATTCTTTGCATCACCTCTGCTTTTCACACCACTTGTTGCATATCGCAAAGGCGAGTTGAAAACTGGTACTACCGACGCTGTTGTGTCGAAAACTTTGGGCATTGAAATCGCCTCCTGCATCAACGTGAGCGAGAACATAAACCGTTGCTCTCCCAGCATCCGTGTCAATTTGTCGAAATCTTGTGGCTCTGCTTTCTCTTCTACCTTTGACTTCAGCAGCGTTGCTCTTCCCCCTGCTTCTGGTTCATCATTGGATGTAAATGCAAATTCGACGCTTTTGAAGCTTTGAACATTTGAGGGACTTCTCTCTTGGAATAATCGCTCACTACGAAGCTTGTTGCAGATCGTCGTTCGTCGTTGGAAGACATTTAATTCTCATTGCTGATAGCAGGAAAGGAAGCATATCGTTGCGTAAGACAGAACATAGGTGTGGTATATCACCGCTCTCAAAAAGGAAAAATAGTTTGCATGACATAATTGAGATCTCTTTCGTGAGAAAACTTCAATATATCATGACAGAATCAGAGAAATCCCTTGATACATTAAAGGTAAATCGCGCCTCCACCAAGGGAAGCATTACTCGAATTAAAACTTTGATCGAGTCCATGTCGACATCTCTTGAATTATCGGAACTAGAATATCGGTTGGGAATCCTCGAGTCATATTACTCTTAATTACCAAACGAGAATAGAGGAATTAGTTCCACTCGATCTTGGTCGGAGTGATATTGAGGAGTTGTATTGTACAACAAAGGCTAAGATATTATCTCTAATGGGGAACAATAGACGCAGTAGTACAACAGATGTATCATTCGCGACGCATGCAGTGTCCCCTTCTCGATTACCTCCACCGAAACTACCTAAGTTTTTCGGGAAATACGCGGAGTACAAAAACGTTATCAGATCATTTAAAACGCTGGTCCACAATGACAATTCACTCACAGGAATTGAAAAATTTAATTATTTGATCTCCTGCTTGAGTGAACAAGCTCTTGGAACCATCAAGGCTTTTCAAGTAACGGAGGAGAATTATGCGAAAGCATTCAAACGCCTTGAGGAAAGGTACGATAATAAGTGCTTGATATTTTTGGAACATATTGGTAACCTGTTTGAGCTACAAAAAATAAAAAACGTTTCGCCGAGTACGCTTAGAAATTTGGTTGATAATGTGTCTGCGTTATTTGATTCTCTAACATCATTGGGCAGTCATGAGGAAATTTGCAATGCCATCGGAATCTATTTGGTGATGTCAAAGGTAGATGAGGAGACTCATACAAAATGGAATGAGTCTTAAAATTATTCAGAATTGCCCACTTGGGAATTGCTCATGTTCAGAGCTTCTTAATAAACGATGTCAATATTTGGAGAGCAGGGACTCAAAAGGTTCATATGTAGGATCGAAATTTGAGCAATCATCCAAGCCAAGTTGTCGGAAACCAACGAATGTGTCTCTGTCCGTTGCTAAGTCTTCGTGGACTTGTCATTTTTGCAGGGCTTCAAATCATATGATAGTCGATTGTAACAAATTCAAAGGGCTGCGCGTGTATGATCGTTACAAACAAGCCAAGCGTCTAGGACTTTGTATTAATTGTCTCAACAAAGGGCACGAAGTGAGCAACTGCGCATCCAATAGATGTGGAGTCTGTTTAGATCCTCATCATCAACTGCTGCATAGATTTAGCAACAGCAATGCACAAGCCCACGATGAACTATCTCCTTCAGGTTCACATGCCTTTAATGGCAACATACGTGGGACATCGTCAGCATCTTCGGACGAACAGACGGACTCGCAAGTCATTTTAGCGACAGTTGTCGTCAAGGTCAAGAGCCTGGTAGGCGAACTTGTAGCAGCTCGAGCTCTGCTTGACTCGGGTTCACAAACCAACTTAATGACTCAAGCCCTAGCAAATAATCTACAGCTTAAGTCTGTGTCCAGACTTATAGAAATAAATGGAGTAGGTTCAATTGGCACAAAAAAACAGTCACAAACTTCAACCGCAATTCTATCGCGATTCGGAACATTCGAGAAAAGGGTTGACTTTTGGATAGCTCGAGGCATTACCGATTTCCAACCCCAACGAGAGCTGGAGATGAAAAATTGGAGAATACCAATGGTATGTAGAGTTGGCCGATCCACTGTTCTTCAAACCACAAGCCATAGATATGTTGTTAGGGGCTGACGTATTTTTTGAACTTTACTGGGTACTGGGAGGATTGAGTTGGGATCAAATCTTCCTGTCTTACAAAGCACGTCCTTCGGATGGATAGTTTCAGGAGCCTGTAAGGAAAGGGTACACTCGACTAAAGGTTGTAATTTTCTACAACAGAGTTAAAAGGGGTCATGGACCGATCTCGAGAAATTAGTTGAACGATTTTGGAAAATAGAAGAAGTTCCTAGTACAATCAGGTGCACTGCAGAGCACGTTTTTTGTGAAGAACATTACACACACCATTTAAAGATAATGCCTAATGGTAGGTTCTCAGTGAAATTGCCATTCAAGGATAGCCTTTGCCAGTTAGGAAACCCGTTGGATACAGCCAAGAGAAGATTCTTTGTGTTAGAGCGAAAATTATCAAAGAACGTGGAATTGAAAGGTCAATACTCCGAATTTATCGGGGAATATTTGAAGTTAGGGCATATGTCGCTAGTCGAGCACATAAATCTTAATCAACCCCACTATTATATGCCATATCACTGCGTTATTCGGCCTGAAAGTTCATCGACAAAACTGCGAGTAGTCTTTGACGCATCGTGTCAAACTTCACAGTCCATATCGTTGAACAATTTGCTGATGGTTGGGCCGACAATACAGGAGGAATTGTATTCGATAGTGTTGCGATTTCGAAGTCACCTATATGCCTTAACAGGCGACATACAAAAAATGTATCGTCAGATAGAAGTTGATAGCAACGATCGGCAGTTCCAGTTAATACTTTGGAGAAATAACTCCTGCGATAGGCTACGAACGTATTGCCTCAATACTGTTACGTACGGAACTGCCTGCGCACCGTTTCTGGCCACTGGATGTTTGCAGGAAATTGGAATATGCAACCAAAGTCACCCAGCAAGTCAAATAATCTTGCATGATTTTTATGTTGACGATTTAATCACAGGTGCCAACTCAATAGACGAGCTCCAAAAATTGCAGCGTGAAGTTACAGCACTTTTAAAATCTGCCCACTTTGAGCTACACAAGTGGCATTCCAACGTCGAGTTATCTCCGTCAACAAGGACAACTACTGTCGAGCTCAAAACGAGCGATACGGAAACAACAAAAACATTATGAATTGAATGGAATCCTAGGGCGGATATATTTCAATATGTCTACAAAGAAGCGTTTTCTGTGAACAAATTAACAAAACGCACAGTACTCTCCTCGCAAGCAGATTGTTTGATCCATTAGGTTTGATTGGTCCCATAGTGGTAAAAGCAAAGCTTTTTCTTAAAGCATTATGGATGGAAGGGCTAGATTGGGACGATCCGTTACCAAACAATCTAGGGTCTTTGTGGAGGGAGTACATAGAAGATCTCCAAAACTTAAACTGCATCAACGTTTCACGTTTTGTTTTTCAACCAAACACAAAAAATGTTCAAATAAATACATGGGTTTTCAGATGCGTCGAGAAAGGCGTATGGTTGTTGTCTGTATGCCAGGTTGTGTGTCTGGCATTGAAACAGCATTTTTGGAAAAGGTGGTCCTTGGAGTATATCCAAAATCTTCAACAGAAATCCAAGTGGTGGTCGCAACAGCCCTACATACGAGAAGCAAGTTTGGTCGTTCTGCACAAGAGTGAAACAGTGTTTCATCTTTTCTGTGAGTGTCCGGCACTAGCAAAAACCAGACTCAGTGCACTAGGTCGTCCCTTTTATGATGACCTTTCGGCTATCCAAAGTATCCATTTTAATGAAATCATCAAATTTCTCAACTCTACAGGCTGGTTTTGAGCTCCCTTAACTCCCCCCCCCCCCCCTTTTTATCTTCTGGTTCCGTTAGTTGTGGTCTCAAAATGGCGCTTAATGCGTTACTTGTGTTTTTTCCTCTTCAGAAGACGGGAATACAGCCACTTCAACCAACCAACCAAAGAAATATAATCTAAAAATTCAAATTGATAAATGCAATTTTCTTAAGCTGGAAAACAAATGTTAAGTTATGTTACTACTGACAAAGGTGTTAGGTTAGGTTAGGTTATTGGGCTGTCGTGGAGTAATTCCGCGCCACACGCAGGTCAAAATTGGCGGTCGACAGGCAGCAGCTGATGCACGGACTGGACTTTGTACGGGAACATGCGCAAGTCTTTGACAAAATTCGCCTTAGGGACGACCGGATGATAGCTAATTACGAGGCACGGCGTCTGGTCGATGTTTCCGGCGACAACTCGACATCCTCGTCAACAGCGGCGATATTCTCGGCACAACGGGCGCTCCGGGGCCGGCCACTCTTGGCAACGTCTCGTGTGGTCCCATACCCTTCACGGTTGGTGGCCAAACGGCGCAGTGTCTGCGCAGTCGGTGTCGGACGGCAGTGGAATCGGCGACGGAATTCGCACTGCGCCAACACTACCGACGAATTGTTAGGCAACAAAATGACACGATTATTCCGCGTTCTTGGAGAGTGTATCGCTCTATGGCTTGTTCACTTGTATTATACATCTGTCTAGTTCACAAATGTCAAAACAGATTTGACATTGGCGGTCATTTCCAAAAATAAGAGCATCTTCCAATAGGGTGATCTCTTTTGGCCCACCTTCTATAATAAAATTTTATTCTCAATTGACATTTCCGAATTATGTCCTATCAACCAATAAAGTTTTCTATATCTAATATTTAGCTGTTCTACTTTCTTTTTCACATGTTCCCTCCATTTGAGTTTAGCATCTAGATTCATACCCAGGTACTTAGCTGTGTTTGAATGAGGAACTATTTGGTTATTAATAACCACGGAAAGATTCGTTATTTTCTTATTAGTAAAATTGATATGGGTGGACTTTGACTCATTAGGTTTATTTCGCCATCGTTGCGCCCAATCACATATCTCATTAACTGCATTTTGCAGCTTTTCTGTTGCTTTAGCCACGCATCCATCAGTTGATAGAAGAGCAGTGTCGTCTGCGAATATAGCTATCATCGTATCAGTCGTATTTGGTATATCGCTAGTATACAGTAAGTACAGGGTTGGTCCTAGAACACTTCCCTGTGGAACTCCTGCTTGTAGTTCTTTGAGTTCAGAATACGCTGAACCATAGCGAGCTCTAAGAAATGTATTTGAAATATAAGATTTTAGTAATATCTCATAGTACTGTCTGGGTAGATCCCTATGAAGTTTATACTCTAAGCCCTTATGACAGACTTTATCAAAAGCCTGTGCAACGTCTAAGAATAATGTAGAACAAACTTGTTTCTCTTCTAGTGATTTTTCTATTATATTAGTTATACGATGTACTTGGTCTATTGTCGAATGCTTATTTCTAAACCGGAACTGGTGGGTGGGAATGAGCCTTCTTTGCTCAATGATTCTAGCTAGCCTTTTAAGAAGAAGTTTCTCAAAGAGTTTACTGGTAAAAGCGAGATTGGCCTGTATGAGGAGACTTCTGATAGAGGTTTACCTTGTTTAGGTATAACTGTAATTTCTGCTATCTTCCAGTGATGGGGAACATATCTTAGTTTAAAGCAATCATTTATTAAAAGCTTAAGTTTTACCAATGCCATGAAGGGTAGTTCCTTCAAGATTTTAGCAGTTATGAGATCATAACCTGGTGATTTTCTATTAGATAGCCTATGAATACATATTCTGATCTCTTTAAGCGAAACATAAGTGATTACGTCTTCATCTATTCTATCAAGGAATTCACGGCGTTCCTTTGCCACGCTAGGTGGAAAAGGTTTAAAAACCTATGTCAGATGTCCCGAAAAAAGTTTGACCTTTTCTTTTGGGTCGCCGATCCATTTCCCATCGGATGTTTTTGTAGTATTAGTTCCCTAATATCTGTAGGATATTTTACCGATGCTTGTTCATGCTGTTGATAAGTTGGTGTACTATCTGCTGCTGCATGTTGTATATCGGCAATGAATTGCTCGACTTCGATGTCAATATGCCTTGTTGTGACCAGTGGAGATCTAAGGTTAGTAAACCGTTCGAGTAATTCTTTAAATTTGCACCAGTTTGTTCTTTTATTGGTAAGATTTTCATTGTTTGTTTGTTCTATTGACATGCCGTTGACCGTTAGGATAACGGGTGTATGATCCAATGACAAATCATCACTGTTGTCAACTTTTTTTTCTTTTCTATTGATTCCTTTCCTTTCTGTAGGCGCAGTGGCTTAGTGGTTAGTGTGTTGGACTACTAAGCGAGGGGTCCCAGGTTCGAATCCCGAAAAAAACCCAAATTCCAACTTATGGTTTTTTTCCGCTTCGCCACGTCGAACGTCTGACAAACATCCGAGACTATAACTGTCATGAAGGAGCTTTTCTCAATTAGCCGTTTGGACTAGGCAAAAAATTGTAGATCCCTTCCATTCGTCCCAAAAATGAAAAAAAACTCACACAAACAAATGGTTGTGAGAAGCTGGGCCTAGGGTCCCTACAGACCTGTTGCGCCAACTATTTATTTATTGATTCCTTTCGTCCTGTAGAAGTCAATGAGGTCTGGTATTTTCGCTGGGTCGGATGGCTAATAAGTGGGCGATCCAGTCGAAATAAAATTTCGAAAGAGTTCGGGAATACCACATTTTTACATTACTGAATGCCATTGGTTAGTTATTATTTATTATTAAAAGGCGAATAATTTTATTTGTTTGGTTAATAAAACTATCTACAGGAGATGTTTAACATATAAAAAACATATTAGGACAAACATGGTTATGTATTTACCTCTTTTCGATATCAATAAGATTGATTTCATGTGTTATTTTTTCTTAAATAACTGATA